>JAGFBZ010000853.1:0-307500 GCA_018398805.1 Hirundichthys speculiger | reverse complement strand
AAAGTTTAATGTTTAGCGTCTGCTTTTACAGGGAACGTATGAATATGCAGCAGCAACAAGCATAACATGACTTATTTCATAGAAACTTTAAAATTGTGTCTTGTGATTTGCAATACAATTTTAACGACTATCTGCTAACATTAAGCTTATATATTTTGTTGCAAAATCAAAATCTATAACTCTAATATGGACACATTTTTTGGTTTAACTATCAAATATAAGAAATTAGATATTTTCAGAATCAGGAGCTCAATGGGTGGCCAGTAATGAGCCACCGGTCACGCCAACACTTTTAGTTTCTATGTTATGAATTCACATTCATGAAATAGAAACTGAAACTGTTTTGAAAAGAAGAAACTCGACTGGATGAAAGCGAAGGCTATTTCAGACATTCACAGCTTTCCATGAATCTGGTGGCGACTGCATGTGTGCGAGTCACGCCCGAATACCTTCCTGGTGTTCTCTGCTACACACAGTGATGGCAGCACGTCTCAGCTACCAACATCCACATATTAACTTCAACACAGTACTTTCAGCAGAGTCTGAACTGCTGTACTTTAGAGCTGGGCGATTCTGGAAATTTTGGTATCGATCCAATACCAAGTAAATACAGGGCCAGTATCGCCGATACCAATACCAATACCGATACTGATACTTCTTCATATTAAGCTTAATCTATCATGAACCTTTGTGATTTTTGTCTTTGGATTATTTTGTTAAAGCCAAGAATAGAATTTTGTCAAACTTTATGTCTTCAACATTTTTGTGTAAATATTCCTGAGTTGAATTTCTGTTCATAATGTTTTTTTCTAGCCTACCTTTTATATTATATCGTTCAATACTTGTGTAATTTTGTTTGCACTGTGTGAACTTTCCTGTTGCTTTAACTCTAAAAATGTTCCCGTCGTGGGATAAATAAAGGATTAACTTATGTTATTTTATCTTAGATAATACATTTCAATGGGATACATAACCTGTACTGGGTTATTTCAAGGTCTTAACTATATTTTATTGAGTTGGCTCCAGTAACATATGACTTAAGTAACATGTACTTTGAAAGTTAATGAGTTGATGCTAAAGAAGACCACTCTTATCTACCTGGATACTATGCTGGACTCAAAAAAAAGGATAAAAGCTTGAGTATCGATCTTTTTACATGAGTATTGTTTGATATCAATACCAGCATTGGTATCGATATTATCGATATTTGGATCGATCCGCCCACCTCTACTGTACTTACATTAATGGACTGGTATGGACAGCAGTATACCACTGTACAAACTTTTATCATCCATATTTGTTCCTACAATGATGACCTGCAGCATGAAGTCATTTTTGTCTGAACACATGAGTCAAATAAATAACAGAAGATGGTTTAAAAGCAAATTTGTGTCCACATTTGAATGAGAATTTTCAACCACTCACATTTTGAATGTTACAGTAGCGCAACTTAACCTCCACAAGTATAACACTGACTGTTCAGTAAGCTTTAACATGTAGAAAAGCGATCATCTGTTTTTATCGAGACAAAATAATGGCAGCATTATATGAAGAGAAGAAGACAAATCGATTTGAATGGATTGCATGATAATTTATCGTCAAGTGAAAATTCCTGATTGAAACTGTCCTTCCTGGACTGAAGTCTCTGAGCTGCAGGGGCTGGATACCTCGCTTTGATCAGACAAGGAGCATCTCTTTGAAATCAGACAACCCTAATGTAAAGACCTCACCAGCCACAAGCCGAACTCTGGCATCCCACATCAGAGAGCTGCGAGGAATTCCAAACCCTGATTGAGATATGCATGAGCTAGATGGTGAGATTGGGACTTTTTAAACATATCATGTGCTTCTCTGCTCTGACTAATTGGAACGCTGTATGGAGTGGTGTTGCTTGGTTAGATGGGGGGGTGGATTTTAAAGCCCTCAGGGTGTATCGCGCTCCGGGAGGCTCCGAACACTGAATGGCTGGAGATGGTTCTCTGGGTGGTTATGCATGCCTCACATACCAGAACTGTGACATGTTTGTGTGAGTGTGTTTTTGCTTGTTTGGATTGTTGTGTGTGCAGTCAGAACGGTGGAAACAATGATAGAGAGCCAAAAATGCCTAAGAAGAACGAGGAAATCATGAAGTCCATAAAATTAAGTTTTTTTGTTTTTTTTTTAGGATCACAAGCAAACAGCACCGTTTTGTGAACGTGGGTTCATCTGTGGGAGAATGAGTACTAGTCAACGGGGAAATGGCTTCCAGAAGTTTGAGACATGGTTTTAAATGGAGAACGCTGCATTTATAATTGTATATTTCTATCTCTTGGTGACCAGTGACAAACTCTTATCAAACTCTTATAACTCATCTCGAAGCATGTGGCCTCTCTCTTTCACCATTCAGCTTTAGAGTCCTGGGAAAACAAACTGCTGTGTCACTGCTGCGATGGTGGGACTTATTGGTCAGACTAGAGGGACCTCATTACTGTCTGACAGGCAGATTCACCGTCTCCCCGTCTGCACTGGTTACTTAGCAGACCCAGTGCCATCGCAAAACCTCCCAGTTCTGGCTGTTATGTAACCAGTTTACTCTTGGAAAGCTGGCCCCATCACTTAAAATCCAAAGGAGGCCATTAAAATTCCTTGTCATTCATTGATGTACTGTTTCCCTTTCCCGGAAAAAAAACACAAAGGCCGTCTGCCAATTTAGTTGGAGAAAAATGATGCAACTGAAAGCGTGAAGAGAGGACACACAGAAAGAATATATTCTTCTCGGAGAAAAAGAGAAAAAAAATGATGATCTCTCTTTAATTTACTTTAATTTAAAACTTTACATGATGAATCTCTGTCTCCTAACATGTGGCCCCTGATATTGATATTTAGATAACTTGTAGAGTTATAGCTTTCACACTGGGAATACCTGATCTGATCAAAAATATTTTTAAAGCTTTTTTTAAGCTGTTTTACTGAGTTTTTGCTATTTTACATCCACTTTGCCATCCCTTTTTAACTCAATAAACAATTTATACATGCAGTTTAAAAATCGTTTATGTGAGCAATTGTTTGTATGAATGAACAATGCTTAAAATTGTCCAAAAAACCTGTCAGACATCTTAAACATTTGTGGCCATAAACGGGGTGAAGGAGGCCCGGCCCCCCTCGCTGCAGATTGGACTAAGCTCCGCCCAGGGGAGGAGCCTCTCCTCGGTTTTTGAGGCTCAGTTGAAAAACCCAGCCCTCTACAACATCCCTCAATCTGAGCTCAGCCGCCGTGGGGTTAACAGTCGTAAAGAGGGGGGGTCTTGTCGTTCCTAAACGTCTGAGAGAGGAGATCCGCCGGGATTTTTCACCTCTTTGGGACAAGACCTTACCCATCCTAGAGCTGGATATTTAAACCCAAACGGAAAAAAAAAATCTTTTCAGGGTTTTTTCCTTTTTCGATTTTCTTTTTTTTTCTTTTAATTCAGGCCAATTAAAGAAGAGAAATGGGAGCCCAGTTGTCCAAGGGTGGAGTAGCTGCAGAGGGGAAAGCCGCCGCCGACCCTGCTGCTGCCAAAGCCAACGGCCAGGTGAGTGCAGGAGGTTTTTAGGTGCGGAGCATCAGAGCCACATGGCACCCAACGCCCCCCGGCAGCATGGGTGCCCTCAACTCACTGAGCCACGAGAGCAAACTCAAACCTCTGTTGGCAACACGATTAAATTAAGACACAAATGAAAGTGAATTTAAAGCTGGGGACCCTCCTGGGACCCCCGGCGAGGCAGCCATGCTCGTCCCCGCTCGGCGCGCACCAGACATGCCTTTGTTAATACAGTCTGCTGATCCCACTGGAGCATATTTAAACACAAATTATTCACGTGGATGTTAGAATCTGGTCCAAATGCGTGCTTGAGGCGTGCTTTCTCTCATGAGTTGACAGCAGTCGGGCAGACAGCGGCTTGTGCGTCGAACAAAAGATGTGAGTGCGCAAAGGATGCAAATGCGCTCTGCTGGAGGCGCAAACAGCGCGAGGAGGCGCCGGCTCGGAGCCAGTGTCCCCAAATTCAGGGACATAAGTCTCTTCCACCTGTTTTTTTTTTTTTTTTTTTACTCATAAACATAAGTCTGTAGAAATGAAACATGTCCTTAGTGACTGATCTGATGGAAGAAATAAGAGTGCTATTAGATAAGATTGATGCGGTCGCGTGCGCCTTCCTCATCAGTGCTGTATCTTCAGCACTTTTTTATTCTCTGTGACTCTAGTTCTGTTCAGTCGGAGCTCAGAGTGGTAGATGTGAGCTGCAGCTCTTGGATGAGAGCAGAAACCAGGTTTCACCGGGATTTCTTTGTTCCCGAGCTCGCCGGCCCGGTTGAAATTTAGTTAATGCACTACTGCCACCGCGTGGCTGCTCAAAGTATTGCGGACGGTCATTGAATCTCCAGAGCAGTCAGCTTTTATTAAGTAATTCCTTTCCACGTTGCTTATTTGTATTGGATTTGTGCATGTGAAATATTTCAAATTCAAGCAGTCTATTGGCTACTTTGGTTTATAACTAACCGGTCCTCTGCTCTGCAGGAGAACGGCCACGTGAAAACCAACGGGGATGTCTCAGCCAAGCCAGATGGGGAAGTGGCTGCCGCCGATGGAAATGGAACCGCTGAACCAGCCAAGGAAGGAGAAAGCGGCGCCGGAGATGCCATTGAGCCCGCTCCAGCTGCCGAGGGCGAGGCGGCCAAAGCAGAAGGCGAGGCTGCCAAAGACGCCAAGAAAAAGAAGAAGTTCTCCCTCAAGAACTCCTTCAAGTTCAAGGGCATCTCACTGAAGAAGAGCAAGAAGGGCAGCGAGGAGGGCAAGGAGGAGGCCACCTCCCCGACAACCGAGGACAAACCTGAGGAAAACGGCCACGCAGCCAAGGAAACCAAAGAGGAGACGCCAGCCACAGAGGCCAAAGAAGGCGAGGCCGCCGCCACCGACGCACCTGAGGAGGAGACCAAAGCTGCGGAGGAGGCGCCGCCGACAGAAGCTGCCCCCGCCGAGGAGGCCGCCGCCCCCGCCGAGGGCACGACACCAGCAGCCTCCGAAGGCGAGGCCAAGGCGGAGTGACTGCACCCTGCCAGGGCACCTGAACTGATTTTTCAAGATTAAAATATATAAATATATATATATGAGAGACTCGTGCCACGTCCTCAAAGTTATAAACAAAACTACAAAAGAAGACGACAAAGGAATATATCACACTTGCTGATTCAACCACCAGTTCACTGCCTTTTATTAGTTCTTCGACAGACGGAATCTCACCGGGCCCTCTCATGATGAAAGCGTCGGCTTGTGTCGCCCCCCTCCTCCCCCCACCCATGGTACACACAGGGACTGGTGTGTGTGGCGAAGGTAATGGACTGGATGTGGAGCGAATCAGGAATACTGACTTATTTTCCCAATTCATGGAGAAGCATCCTTTTTAACAGCGTGGCAGCCCTATAACATCTTCTATTTCTTTCTCATCTTTTTTTTGGGATCTAGAAAATTGTCACCGTTCATGGAGCGGTGCAGACCATCTCCTTCACTTGATATGACTGTTACAAGGACACATACATCTTTCAAATTATCTTATTAATTTTTACATTTCCTACATTTTACCCGAAAATTTCAAGTATTTTGTCATGTATAGAAAAGTGAAAATCAAGGAGGGGAGGTGAGAAAAGAGCTATGTCTTTGTTCGTGCATTTTGATTCTTTTTCTGGCTAAAACTACATTCAAGCTTCTTGAGTATTGCAGTGTTCACATTTCTGAGTCTGTGATGCAGGGGTTGGGGTTGTGTACAAAATGTGAGCTTTTTATCTGCAAACTGTCTCTGTAAATATGTTTTGGCCAATATTTTTGGTTCTCTTTATTTTGCTATCGTTTGAAGATGTCAATGGTTTTATTGTAACTTTTAATAAGGGTAAATAAATGTTTTGATCCCCTATGTTTGTGTTCTGCCTTGTGATTCACATTCTCAACATACACTGACTCTAGATTGGAGGGTTACAACTTCTTATTACAAATAAAGACAGCTCATACTTTCATTCATAAAAGATTACTAGTATTGGCATCTCGATTAGAAAGGATGTCTATCAACATACACATTAAAAACTGTTTAGCAACGACAGCAAAAAAAAAAAAAATAGGCTCCCTTTAAACTGATCTAGCCAGCCGTGGGGTTATTCATTGTTAATGTAGCACAGCCTGTTGCTTTTTAATTCTCATTCTTCATGGGAAAAATAAACCTTCAAATTAAGGCTTATGAGCTTACCGCATTTGAAGTAACTGCCAATATTAGCGGAATTAGTTATACGTATCTTAAATCAAAGAAAAAATAAAGGGAAGTAAACATTTCACATTTCGTCACGTTCGGTTCTTACCAACATTGTCGGTGAAAGTTGTTGGTCTGTGGCTCCCTCTGGTGGACATAAATACCGTCCCTGCAGCTTAAATAGCGTCGATTTGAGTCGCACAGAGATGACGACATAATAAGTGGACGAGGTGGCCGAGTGGTTAAGGCGATGGACTGCTAATCCATTGTGCTCTGCACGCGTGGGTTCGAATCCCATCCTCGTCGGATTTTAAGCGCTTTTCTCGTATCTTGTCGCTTGAAAAAAAAGTATTAGAATATATGTGCACTTTGTCGTCATACATTCATCTTCGGTGTTTACGGAACGAATTGTAAGTGTCACACGTACAGGATACTGTCCTTACGTTATACGAGTTTTTAAGCATTTAAACAAAACTTGATTTGATGGAAAACACATCGCTCTTAGTTCAATGTAAAAAAAAAACAAAAAAAAACACGGTCATGAGACGCACATGCAGTCAGAAACTGTTGTGTGTCACGATTAACACGTAACTGGAACGTTGTGCCAGTCACGTGACTGTCAGCCAGCAGGTGGTACATGGGCATGACCGGACATAACAAAGTGTGCACAGGTAAGGTTGTTGTCCTTCTCTCATCTCAAATAGAATTTTGAGTGTTCAGCTCTGCAGTTATAAGAGTTTACCCCAAAGACTGCAGCTTCAAGTTCACATTTTGCACAAGAGAATGCACGTATGGATTCTGTGCTCTGCTCACTCTAAACAATGGAAATGTAAATTTAAAAAAAACACTTACAGATATGTGCATATATAGTTTAAGTCTACCAGATCAGACTTACATGCTCACCTCATTTTGAAAATGTTTTGTTTTTGTCATTTTAAAGCTGTTCTCATTGGTCGGCTGACTTGTTATGACCAAGTCAGTATCACTGCCTGATCTTCAAATGATAAGTGTATCATTATTAATATATGAACTGTAGTCTACTGTAAGATGCTGGCTAATAACTACCATCCCAGACTCAGAATATGGGACATGTTGCCATGCCATAATGTTACATATTTCAAAAGGACTGTGAATCATGATCACTCTTTTATTCAGGAATTTAACCAGCAAACAGTCATACAAAAGACAACCTGAAAGCACAGTAACCTATAGTCAGACCATTGTTGTTTGGTTCATATTACCTTCTCCACAGTTTAGAATTGTCCCTTCAGAATTTCAAAACCCTATGGTTAAAGCTACTGGTAACTTTAGCCACATAAGGTGTGCAACATGCAAGATTTTTAGTTGTTGTAAGGATGTCAGGGTCTAAATAAGTTTAATTCCCTTGGCCTTTTGCTCCTCAAACGGCAGGAGTGCATGAGACCAAAGCTGCGGAGGAGGCGCCACCGACAGAAGCTGCCCCCGCCGAAGAGGCCGCCGCCCCCGCCGAGGGCACGACACCAGCAGCCTCCGAAGGCGAGGCCAAGGCGGAGTGACTGCACCCTGCCGGGGCACCTGAACTGATTTTTCAAGATTAAAATATATAAATATATATATATGAGAGACTCGTGCCACGTCCTCAAAGTTATAAACAAAACTACAAAAGAAGACGACAAAGGAATATATCACACTTGCTGATTCAACCACCAGTTCACTGCCTTTTATTAGTTCTTCGACAGACGGAATCTCACCGGGCCCTCTCATGATGAAAGCGTCGGCTTGTGTCTCCCCCCCCCATGGTACACACAGGGACTGGTGTGTGGCGAAGGTAATGGACTGGATGTGGAGCGAATCAGGAATACTGACTTATTTTCCCAATTCATGGAGAAGCATCCTTTTTAACAGCGTGGCAGCCCTATAACATCTTCTATTTCTTTCTCATCTTTTTTTTGGGATCTAGAAAATTGTCACCGTTCATGGAGCGGTGCAGACCATCTCCTTCACTTGATATGACTGTTACAAGGACACATACATCTTTCAAATTACCTTATTAATTTTTACATTTCCTACATTTTACCTGAAAATTTCAAGTATTTTGTCATGTATAGAAAAGTGAAAATCAAGGAGGGGAGGTGAGAAAAGAGCTATGTCTTTGTTCGTGCATTTTGATTCTTTTTCTGGCTAAAACTACATTCAAGCTTCTTGAGTATTGCAGTGTTCACATTTCTGAGTCTGTGATGCAGGGGTTGGGGTTGTGTACAAAATGTGAGCTTTTTATCTGCAAACTGTCTCTGTAAATATGTTTTGGCCAATATTTTTGGTTCTCTTTATTTTGCTATCGTTTGAAGATGTCAATGGTTTTATTGTAATTTTTAATAAGGGTAAATAAATGTTTTGATCCCCTATGTTTGTGTTCTGCCTTGTGATTCACATTCTCAACATACACTGACTCTAGATTGGAGGGTTACAACTTCTTATTACAAATAAAGACAGCTCATACTTTCATTCATAGAAAGATTACTAGTATTGGCATCTCGAAAGAAAAAAAACGCGTGAAAATCAGTTTCGTGAGGTATGATTAAATACATTGACGGCACACCTGCCAAACAAATAACACTGAGCGGAGTGGGTGACCGGTCCAAGATGGCGGCCCCAAATCTCGTCAGCGCCAGTAGGGAGTAGCGTTTGATGCGGCGTCTATCTCTATATATGTCTATGGGGGGCCGCGTCGATTTGAGTCGCACAGAGATGACGGCATAATTTCGTCACGTTCGGTTCTTACCAACATTGTCGGTGAAAGTTGTTGGTCTGTGGCTCCCTCTGGTGGACACAAACACCGTCTCTGCAGCTTAAGTAGCGTCGATTTGAGTCGCACAGAGATGACGGCATAATAAGTGGACGAGGTGGCCGAGTGGTTAAGGCGATGGACTGCTAATCCATTGTGCTCTGCACGCGTGGGTTCGAATCCCATCCTCGTCGGCTTTTAAGCGCTTTTCTCGTATCTTGTCGCTTGAAAAAAGTATTAAGATATATGTGCACTTTGTCGTCATATTATTCATTTTCGGTGTTTACGGAACGAATACAGCATACACACATACAGCATACTGTCCTTACGTTATACGAGTTTTTAAGCATTTAAACAATAGATACTTGATTTGATGGAAAACACATCGCTCTTAGTTCAATGTAAAAAAAAAAAAAAAAAAAAAAAACACGGTCATGAGACGCACATGCAGTCAGAAACTGTTGTGTGCCACGATTAACACGTGACTAGAACGTTGTGCCAGTCACGTGACTGTCAGCCAGCAGGTGGTACATGGGCATGACCGGACATAACAAAGTGTGCACAGGTAAGGTTGTTGTCCTTCTCTCATCTCAAATAGAATTTTGAGTGTTCAGCTCTGTTAACCTAAAAGACTGCAGCTTCAAGTTCACATTTTGCACAAGAGAATGCACTGATTCTGTGCTCTCCTCACTCTAAACAATGGAAATGTAAATTTTAAAAAACACTTACAGATATGTGCATATATAGTTTAGGTCTGCCTGATCAGGCTTACATGCTCACCTCATTTTGAAAATGTTTTGTTTTTGTCATTTTAAAGCTGTTCTCATTGGTCAGCTGACTTGTTATGACCAAGTCAGTATCACTGCCTGATCTTCAAATGATAAGTGTATCATTATTAGTATATGAACTGTAGTCTACTGTAAGATGCTGGCTAATAACTACCATCCCAGACCCAGAATAAGACTTACAGGACATGTTGCCATGCCATAATGTTACATCTTTCAAAAGGAATGTGAATCATGATCACTCTTTTATTCAGGAATTTAACCAGCAAACAGTCATACAAAAGACAACCTGAAAGCACAGTAACCTATAGTCAGACCATTGTTGTTTGGTTCATATTACCTTCTCCACAGTTTAGAATTGTCCCTTCAGAATTTCAAAACCCTATGGTTAAAGCTACTGGTAACTTTAGCCACATAAGGTGTGCAACATGCAGGGTTTTCAGCTGTTGTAAGGATGTCAGGATCTAAAAAAGTTTCATTCTCTAGGCCTTTTGTTCCTTAAACGGCAGGAGTGCATGGTGGCTCTTGTGGTCACTCCTGCCCAGAGTACATAACTGCTCCTCTCATCATTATCTGTACATACTGCATATACTATATATACTGCACTTGCTGCTCTTTGCACTTCTGATTAGATGCTAAACTGTATCTCGTCACCTTGTACCTTGCATGTGTAATGACAATAAAGCTGAATCTAATCTAATCTAGTAGGAGAACCTTATACGTGATTTTAGTTAATAACTGAGTTTCAACTGTGAGGCTGCTGCTCATTTTAACTGGATTTGTTAGATGGTGCGGTAAACTAGCTGTTGGATGGGCATTATGACATGGTCTTACATAGTAAGATAAGAACTGAACACATACAGCATGAAAGGTGTAACTTCTCAGGCAGTTCAGGAGCAGGCCAGAGTAATGACCTTTTACTAGGCCTTAGACTCTTTAAATATACACGTTTTAATTGCACAAAATAACAAACAGGCAGACCCACGGTGAACGACAAACCAATAAGCATCACGAGTACTTCTTAAACTCTCAACAGAATAAGAAAGGTTAGAAGTAAAAATGTGAGACTTTGAATCTGATCAGAAGGTCACCACAACATAAATTTAGAGAAGCTATCAGAGTGCAAGGCTCCAGCAGATCACCATGACCCTGCATACGAGTGAGCGGGTGCAGATAATCAATGGATGGATGGATGGATAGATAGATATAGTACAAGGGGTCATCTTTTATGAACAACGCAATGGTTGATCGAGGCAACAGCTCATCCCATCCCTAGTCTTAATTTGATCCTATTGGTAATCAATTAATCAACTTTTAATTATTCAGCACTTTACAACAGCCAGAGCCAAGCCAAAGTGCTTTCCATGGTGCAATATGAAAACAAATAATTAAAACCACCTAACATTAAAGGAAACATTAAAAACAAATGAATGACATTGAACATTAATTCATAACATAGCTAGACCAAATAGTATTTAAAAGGTCACAGAGCTTTTAGGTACCAAAGGCCAGTCTGAAAAGGTGTGTCTCTAATTTAGACTTAAGCAGAGGTAAATCAGAGGTAAAGACTACTGCAAAAGAATGATCACCCCACTGTTTGAATTCAGACATCAGAAGCTTGAGCAGATGTTGTTCAGCAGACTGCACAGCCCTGATTGGTCGATCACCGTTTAAAAGATCAGATAGATAGTGAGTGGTGAGACCATGAACTGCTTTAATAACAAACATTACGAGAGTTTAAAATCAACTCTAAAACGAACTGGGAGCCAGTGAAGGGAGCTTAAAGCAGAAGTGATGTAGCTCTGTTGTCAGGTGTTGGACAACATTCGAATAGCAGCGTTTTGTACGTTTTGAAGTTAGAAACAGGTCCAAAATTGGAAAACACTGATGGATTAAGGCTAGATTTTTTTTTTTTTTTAAAGAAGTGGCCCAACAACAGCATATGTAAAAAATACCTGGAACTGTCCCTGCAAATGTTAATAAAAGAAAGTAAACATGGCCCAACTGTAGTAAAGACTTCTTTCAGCACCTGAGCAGGAACAATGTCCAGAGGACAGCAGGAGCGTGACAAATTCCTCTCTACATCAGTGAGGTGCAACAGAGTAACCAGCTCAAACTTAAACTTAACTTGATAAAAGTAATAATATTATTTCTGCAGTCTGACAGTTAAGATTGTTTTTTCTTAAACAATACTAAATATGTCCATATACAAAATTTACAACATGGTGGAACATTTAAATAAACATTTTAAACATTTTTGACTCAAGATCAGTGATGCCCCACGTTCAGAATCCACTCATGCTGTAAAAACCGGCATGATGCAAGTGTTTGTCTTTGTAAGTCTTTTTTGCAGAAAACTGATTTCCAACCACTCCAAGTCCTCATAAGTAAGAAATGGTGCAAATGCTTCCAACTGAGAATCGTGAACAGTTCATGTCCAGCCCAACCACATCACGCAGGAACACCCCTTGTATCAGTATTATTAGTTAAAAGTGTTCCCGTTGGCCAACAGTCATCACAATCCTGTGGTGTTGGGATTCTTAGTCCTACAGCAACGTGGTTGTACATCCATCTTTAATCTTCTCCCTCCTGTTTAAACTTTGCTGGCTCTCTACCAGCGTTGGATCAGTCTTTCGATACTGGGACCTGGGAGGGGCGATGGTAGTGAGCTCATGTTTTTCAGCAAACATGAGCCTTTCATTCTCATGTCTATTCTTTAATGCTTTGATGATGCGCTTGCTGATTAGATAAATCATCTCAAGGATACACATGAGGATGCAAAGTGCACTGGACACGACCATGAACAACATGAAGATCTTCTTCTCTGTTGGACGACTGATGAAGCAGTCAACAGTGTTGGGACAAGGCTCCAGTGAACACTTGGACAACCTAAGAGAAATGAGCAAAGCAGATGATTAGTGTGGGAGAACACTTTTGTTTTCATCTGAGAGGAAAAATAAGTTTCCAGTTTTACTTGGGCAGGTCATATCCATGGTAGATCCGATAAAGGATATAGAGAAATGATGTGTCAAATCCAGCTTTGAAGACCAGACTCAGCAGATACGTCCACCACAGGCCCCCTCTCTTTTTACCAGGGTTGGCGTACAGATGAGAACCGTTGTGCAGTGCTACATATTTCCTGTCCTTCTCCTCCCGATATTTAACATGAGCCATCACCATGAGAGACGGGCAGGTGACAAAAATCAGCTGCAATGCCCACAGGCGGATGTGGGAGATGGGGAAGATGTGGTCGTAGCAGACATTGACACAGCCAGGCTGGAAGTCAAAATGGAGCTGATGTAAGTGTCATGAGATGATAAATACAAAACAATAACAAAGATATGCAGTTAGGGTTGTAAATAAGGTTTTAAATCCTCTGTACAGCTCCAACAGATAATGATGCTAAAACCTGTATTGGATAAACATTAATAAAAGACAATGAAAGCATTTTTACTCCTTATGGGAAATAAAATCTGCCAGTTTAAGCACAAGATTGTTTAAATGAACAGTTTTTTAAAAAAATAAACTCTTCAGCTTGTCCACTGATGGACTGACTGCTTGTCCAGGGTTGTAACCTACCAATGACAAATGAGATAAGCTTCAAGTCACAGGCAAGCTTGAACAAGATGAAGAGGTCATAAACCAATGACTTTAGCCTTATACCTTAATTATGCCTTAAACCTGCATTCTATTTCATGGCAAACAGGGGGCGACACATGTAGTTTTAAAAGGTAGTCCCATTAGGACACATGTCTCTGAGAAACTGAACTAATTTTTCACCTCGTTTATATGTGCTAAATCAGGGGAATTGGTTTTGTTATTTAAAAAACAACAACAAAAACTTGTAGATGAAAAATTAAAATCTAAAATTTTAAATTGGAAGTTGAAGGTTTGAGTTCTTGTTTTGTTTTTTTGTTTGTTTTGTTTTGTTTTCCGTTACAGATTTTATGTTTTCAGGTTCAAATCGTGTATTTTCAAAATGTTCATGATTTAGCTCCATAATTTTTGATTTTATGGGTCTCAGTCACTGGTTTAAGAATTATTTGTTTACGCTCATGATAAATAGATAGTAATGATGTTGAATTTAAGGGGAAGACGTAAGCCAATGGGCAACTCAATAGCCCTTTGTTTGTTTGTTTGTTTTGTACCATAAACTATATAGTTTGTGGTAGAAAACTGAACAATTTAAAAACCTGGCACAAAAAATTGGTTTATTGTCAATGACAATGTGCATAGCATCTTCAGCAGGGGTGGGGAAATCCAGTCCTCGAGGGCCAGCGTCCTGCAAGTCTTAGAAGTTGGCCTGCTCCAGCACACCTGATTCAAATGAATGGATCGTTAACGGTCTTGAGCAGACCTGGACGACAAGCTGATGGTGGTTCATTCAGTGGAATCAGGTGTGTTGTGGCAGGAAAACATCTAAGACCTGCAGGACAGCGGGCCCCTAGGACCGGAATTGCCCACCACCTATCTTAAGGGTCTTAGTCCCACCCATCCTCATCAGTTCTCGTTCCAACAACCTGAGGGGGGCGACAGAAAATGACATACAAGAAGCCTAAGAATGGCAGTCTAAAAACCAAAGGGGAAAGATAGCTGGCTACATTCAGTTTTTGGTTATAAACTATGATCGCCCCCAGTTACAAACCCAAGGTTTAGCCTTTTTTCTAATTCTAACTACGTAAAATGGACTTTCATTCCAAAACTGTGTCTTTAAGATTTTATTTTTTATTTTTTAAACTTTAACTCAACGCAGGGGTGTCAAGCTCCAGTCCTGGAGGGCTGCTGCCCTGCATATCTTCCCTGCTTCAGCACACCTGATTCTAATGAATGACTCGTTAACAGACCTCTGCAGACCTGGATGACAACACGATGGTGATCCATTCATTTGAATCAGGTGTGCTGAAGCTGGAAAATACCAAAGATGTGAAGGACAGCAGCCCTCGAGGACTGGAGTTTGACATTCCTGACTTAATGGACCAATAGATTTTAGATCTCATCAGTATTATGTAACTTATTTCCTCTCCAGAAAGTCTCTTTGTATGAATCCTACCTGTCGAGTGTTACACACAAAGTCTTTGCTCTCATCACCCCACACCCTCTGCGCTGCCACCACGAACACCAGTACACGGAACACAAACACCATCGACAGCCAGATTCTCCCGAATGCAGTGGAGTATTTGTTGACTCCGCTCAACAGACTCTCCAGTCCAGACCAGTTCATCCCTGCTGCTGTTGTGTCCTGGGAGACAGACAAGTCTTCACTGTGAAAAAGAGCAAGAGGGAATAGAAGTCATGGTTAGATTTAACTTTCAAAGAGCTTTGCTTCTTATAAAAAAAAAAAATACAAGTTCAAAGACTTGCTATAGTTAAATATCAGCCACATATGGTCAAGTTTAGTAGCTACAATGTCTTGCGAAAGTATTAGGCCCCCTTGAACTTTTCAACCTTTTGCCACATTTCAGGCTTCAAACATAAAGATATATACTTTAAATTTTTTGACAAGAATCAACAACACCCACTGCGCAATTTATGGTTCAGAAGACGTCTATATGACGTCTTTTTGCGACGTCGGAATCACGTCTCGAAAAGGTGCAGAATGAAATGTTTTTTTGACGTCTTTTCCCGACGTCGTGTGGACATCTTTCCCTCGACGCTTTATGGACCTCCACTTCCATTCATCCGGGGCTGGATTAACGTCCACTAACTACATTCATTAAAGTGTTAAAACTGGACTATTCTGTAATTTACTCTAAGGTAGCAAACTAGAAACCAAACCAAATTTACATTGCAATTTCTTTTAAATGTAACAATTCTGTAAAATTAACACATTCAGTAAAATTATAGCATTACACTATTAAAATTGTCACTGCAGTGCAAAATAAAATAACCATTACCCGTGTTGCAACAGTTGATAGCTCACAGAATTAGGAAGAAAGGCAAAAAACAACTTTATTAATATTGATTCACACTATTTACATATTAACATTTGTCATACTATACAGAATTTACATATTAAAAATGATTAAGACTACACATTTACAAATTAACAATGATTTAAACTATTTACATCATCTCTACACTATGTACCACATCATCTGCATATGAAGTGTGGAAAACTGTTTGCTCAAACAACATGTAGCAGGAATAAGTTAGGTAACTAAAAACGTAACCTTTCAGATTTTTCCGACGCGTCGTGGAGTGAAGATATTCTGTGTTAAATGCTCACAGCTGCGCTTCTCAGTTCAAATGGTGGCCACTAGCGCGCTGAAAGGTATTACAAAGAGGGGGAGGCCAGTAACAGCAACTCTGATTCGCTGCGACAGAGTTGCTGTTACTAGCCACCCCCTTTTTTTTTTGTAAAACCACAAATGGAAACTGGATTCTTATACTCACAAGCTAACATTGCTACAATTCCAGGTACGGTAGGTTGTTGCTGTTGAGCTCTTTTCAAAACTGCACACTGTTGAGACATAGGGACTTAACCCAAATCTAGTGTGCAATATGTAAATGGTTGCACAATCTGCAATACACCAAGAATATCCATATCTTTTTCTGGATATGCTATAGCTTAATAGCTTTTATGGGGGTATACTATGTAGTAATAACAAGTGTATGCCATACCAGTATGCTGTACATGCTATATACTGCATTGTAAATGCAGTATGGTGTATGTAGGTTTGAAAATCGCCTTAGTTGTCTGACTGAGGATGTTTTTGAAACTGCTTTCTATACTAGTGCACACTGATGTTGTCTAAATGTAGTATGTAGTATGCAGTATGCAGGCAATTGCATTATCTGCAGTATCCTAAAAAGGGTTAGGGTCAAAATTCACATTCTTTCTCTGTGTGACAACTACAATAAATAAATACCTTAAATTAGCTACTAGTTAGCTTAGTTGAGGGCAAAGCAAAAAGGTGGTGTATTTTTTTCTCCATTATCAGCACAACTAAAACTGAAATGTAAAAACAACATTTAGAAAACAGAGGCTACTCAAGTACTACGAAATGATGCTATTTCTATCTGCTAGGTGGGAAAGATCTCTCTGCGAAGAGAAGATGAAAGGCATGGATTTGGCATGAGATGAAGGACAAAACGGGGAAGATTGTTGACATATTGAAGCTCACGAGAAATTCCAGGCGATGTTCCTGTCATTTCCACAAGGAAACATCAGCACTAACAGCTTCATGGGTTGTAATCCTGTCTGCTTTGCCTGGAAGAACTCGAGGGAGCCACGAGCTTGGAGAAGACCAGAAAGAATAGATTTGCAAAGTCCTGGATGAGTTCTTATCCGTCATGTTCCACAGTACTGGGACAACCTCTATTCACAGGACAGCTATTATGCAGGAGAATTTCTTGGCTAAAGCCACGGAAATGTTTACTTATGATACACTTCCCGGCCAAAAAAAAGCTGCAACCTGGATTTAACTAAGAAAATAGGTACGGGCCTCTTTGGGTAATTAATCTATTGGATAATTACTGCATGGGCGATTATCTTTCAACTGGCAACAAGTTATTTAACCCCAACTGGTGCAATGAGTTGCTTTTCATTTCCTAAACAACCACGTCGAAAGACACATCTCGTGGTCATAGAAAAAATGTTAGTCTGTTTGAGAAGGGTCAGATCATTGGCATGCATCAAGCAGAGAAAACATCTAAGGAGATTACAGAAAACACCAAAATTGGATTAATAACTGCCCAACGCATTATTAAAAACTGGAAGGATAGTGGGGACCCATCGTCTTCAGGGAGGAAATGTGGCTGGAAAAACATCCTCAATGATCGTGGTCGGCGATCACTTAAAATCGACACCTGCCTGTCCTTCTCACAACACACTGACTCCATCTACATAAAGGCACAACAGCGTCTCCACCTGCTCAGGAAATTGAGAAGTTTTAACATCAGCAAAGACATTTTAACTCTGGTATATAGATCACTCATTGAATCCATCCTCAACTATAACATCTCATCTTGGTTCAACTTTCTTACTGCAAAACATAAAGCAAAACTCTCCCGGATAATAAATCAAGCCAGCAAGATAACGGAAACATCTCAACATCCTCTCTGCGAACTGTACAGGTGCTCAGTGATGAAGAAAGCCACCCTCATCAATGGGGATCCCACCCATCCCCTCCACCACTCCTTCATGCTGCTGCCATCAGGCAGACGCTACAGAACCCCACTGGCCCGGAAAAACATTTACAAAAAAATCCTTCATCCCATCTGCAATAACTGCTCTTAATAAGAACACATAACATAAACTTTTTATTGTTGTTGAATGAGTTTTAGTGTGCTTGACTGTGGTTTTTAATTATGTTTTAATGCTTCATTGAGCTGTTTTTAATGATGAATTTCTGTTTTTACCCGAGACAGACAATAAAGATCTATCTATCTATCTATCTATCTTAAACGTTTGGTGAGATCAAATCAAAGAAAAACAACAGTAGAACTCAGCAGGGCATAAAATTAGAATTTTCACCAAGCAACCCCTGGCTACCAGGTTTTTGAAGTTGGTAGCCAGCTAGCAATTTTGGTCGTGAGTGTTTTTCGTCGCCCCATACGCCCCCGTAGACTGCTGACATTATCATGGACGCTCCCAGCATGTTCAGCAACTTCAGCCAGCTCTTATGTTTCCTGTGTGCCATTATTGGACAAACTGATCAATCCAGGTGTGTCTGACCATTGCTGTGAGGTCAGACACACCTGGATTAATCAGTTTGTCAATTAATGGCACACAGGAAACAAAGCAGCTGGCTGAAGTTCAGGAAGTAGTGCAGCTGTGCATAAAGCCACATTGACATAATATGAACATTCATTATAGCCTATGAAAACACAAAAGGGGCATCTATAAAGAGTAATTATTTGAAGGGATTTGCATATTTTTTGTTCATTTAACATTGCTTGTATTTACATTTATATATGATTTTCATTCCACACATTGTTTTCATTTCATATTGCTCTTCTTTTACAG
Source organism: Hirundichthys speculiger (assembly GCA_018398805.1). NCBI lineage: Eukaryota > Metazoa > Chordata > Actinopteri > Beloniformes > Exocoetidae > Hirundichthys > Hirundichthys speculiger. The sequence goes on along the minus strand of JAGFBZ010000853.1, from coordinate 288,731 downwards.
TTTTTCATCTCATTTCCTATTTTACGTGAGAGAAGAGCGCAATCCTATTCTCTGTAACAATCGTTTTTTTCTTCACGCGCTGTCACTCATCGGATGTCACACACTAACCTCGCGACATCTACTACCTACAGTAGCTGTAGTAGCTACTGCTGTGGCAGTTATCACGAGGCAAGTGACAGATCTCAGATTGGGAATGTTTCTTTTTTTTTTTTTACTCTGACCGATGCGGTATTATTATTTTTTAATAACACAGGTAAAAATACGGGAGATTTACGGGAAAAATACTAATACGGGAGGACGGCGGGAGAGAAGAGTAAAATACGGGACTTTCCCGGCCAAAACGGGATACTTGACAGGTATGATTTACAAGCATGAAAGCACATTTTATTCTGTTTCCATGCTTACTATGAAAACTAATATCATTTCTTTCTTTTTAACTATTCTGTTGTGTATTTTTATGAGATTATTTACCAAAACGATCCATTTTGCTGTGGAGTAGATTAAGTGATAGGTTTTTGCATTCTTCCGTCTTCAGTTTTGTCCATCTGTCAATCGCTGGGTTAGGCACATGTGTAGTTATGACTTCGGGCAAACGATGTGCACCCAAAATATATCCACTTTTCGCCAAATAAACTTTGTTTCTAAATCATTTCAATATGTTTGCCTTGGTAACACATGACAAATGTGCAGAAATCATAGAAAAAAAAGGGTTTTTTTTCTAAGTTGATGGTGGATTTTGTGGCCCTCACCACAGGCGACAAGGCAGAAAAACGGTCGAAATGGTCAAATTTTGGTCGCATTTGGCGACCATTTAGTCGCAATTTTATGCCCTGCTCAGGGCCACACGCACAATGCCAAGGGAACTCAAGGGATTGGGACTGAACAGCTGTGTAGCCTTAAGAAAACCACTAATCAGTAAGGCTAACCGGAAAAAGGGCTTCAGTTTGCTAGGGAGCATAAAGATTGGACTCTGGAGCAATGGAAGAAGGTCGTGTTGTATGAGCTTTTTTTTTTGGTGGTGACTTTTTTTTGGCCGGGCAGTGTATTAAAATGACGCCAAGGACTCATCACCCCTGTCATGGCTTTCATGCTGCTATCGAAGATTTACTTTGTTTGATCTCTTGCTCAGTCTCTCATTTTCTCTTCCGTAATTACTTTCTTAAGTCTTAGGCACCTTCATCATTGTTGATGTGTGCCATCGTGCTGTAAAATGATCCAATATTGCTTTGGCGGGCTTTTGCTTTGAGTACAGCTACAGCTAGACGACACTTTCAATAAATAAGTAAATATTCCTTGAAACGAAATTAAAACTGATATTTCAATGTAACATATATCTGTACTCTCTATGAAAAAATAATCCTTAATTGTGTTTGTTTAGTTCATGGTGCTACCTCACACTCAGGAAATTTCACTGAAAGATGATAACAGATTAGTCAAGACAGCTTTGCTAATGTCTGAAAACTATGGTTCAACATTTTGAAAATACAAAACAGAATAAAGCATAGGGGATAAAAAAATTAATTAAGGAAAAACTTAGCAAAGAAGGGATTTTTTCCCGTAGTAGATATTTTATCTTATTAAAGTGGAGAAAAAAAAGCATAATTTCATGAAGCACATGTGATCAGCTAAAATGTATAGGAATTGTAACTTCTGGCCATTTCTTGCTGTAACAAGTCAAAATGTCTACTTTGAAAAGTCTAAAAAGCTGCTGTCTAACACGCACATATACTTAACAACGTGAAGGCAGCATGATGATTGTACATGCTTGCAAGTTTTTAACACTGACAGAGACTTTATTTAACACAGATCTACCCTCTGTACACACAGCTGCAGTGTGTTTCTGCTTCTGCCAAATGAACACTGCTGTGGGTGTGTAAGCAGAGACTCATGAATGAAGCAGCCAAGCTGCTGAGTGGTCTAATGTGAATATAACTTCAAATGTAAGTCTACTGCCACATGTGTGGTTCCTGAGGTTTTGTTACTAAGATACTGATACTGTGTTTGTGTACTGTGTGTTTGGAAATGTGTTTTTCCTTTAGAAAAACATGTAATTGAGCCAGTGTGGAGTATGTCTCCTAATAAACATTCAGTTTACATTGATATGGAAATATCTGATCATGAATCATTTTCTTTCATGTTGTAGACACATTTTAACTTCAGGTGATGTGAAGCTCAACTCATTCACAATGTCAAACACTTTTATTATATATATATTTTTCCATAGACAAATGTTTCATGATAAGACCCCACATATATCCTCCCAGTTAAAGGTATGGGCTACTGATTTGAGGTTTCAGAGGCATGATAAGAGCTTTAAGTTTATAGTAACAGAAACCATAACTTTGGTGGTTTGTTCTTCTTCATCAGTGGAAAACAAAAATCCTGCTGGGTTGTGGAACATTCTTCTCAGGCCTTTATGGTTTCTGGTGCAGCATTAGCTAAGTCAGTGTTTACAAAAGAGTAAAATATTTGGATTTCAGAAAACATTAGTGGGTGAGTGCTGAGGACTTTTCTCTTAACACTCTAAACTCTGGATTCACTCTATTTGAAGCTTAGTCATTTACTTTCATACAGGCTTCACTGACTTTTATTAAATGTGACATTTGGCCTAGATGATGGCATCTTTGACCCTACATCCTAGGTAAAGTTGATTATTGTAACACTATGTCATATTCTGCCTCAAAACTGATGGGACTGATTGTCACACCTAAATGTTTCAGATCATCAGACAGACATAAATATTAGACGATAACCCATGTAAATGCAAAATGCAGTTTTTAAATGGGGATTTTATTTGTTAAGGGAAGAAAATTATTTAAACCTACATGGCCCTCTTTGAAAAAGTAATTGCCCCCCTTTTAAAATCATGAAGTAACTGTGGTAAATCACATTTTTTGGAAAGCTGAGTTCAATGTCACTGGGCAGGTACAGGCTTGATTACTGCCAGACCTGTCAAACCAAGAGATCACCTAAACAGAACCTGTCTGACAAGGGCCAAAAGATCCTAAAAAGCAAAACATCCAAAGAAATTCAGAAACAGATGAGCAACAGTCTGAAAAAAGGTTACAAAGACTTTCTTAACCTCCAGCAAACCACAGTGAGAGCCGATATCCACAAATGGAGAAAACATGGAGCAGTGCTAAACCTTCCGAGGACTGGCCAGGCTACAAAAATGACCCCAAGAGCACAGCGACGGCTCATCCAAGAGGTCACAAAAAAACCCACAACAACATCTAAAGAACACCAGGCCTCACTTGCCTCAGTTAAGGTCAGTGTCCATGACTCAACCGTAAGAAAGGGACGAGGCAGAAATAGCATCCATGGGAGAGTTCCAAGGAGAAAACCACTGCTGTCCAAGAAGAACGTAGTAGAGGATCATCTCACTTTTGTCAAAAACATCTTGATGAAATCCAAGACTTTTGGTAAAACATTCTGTGGACTGACGAAACAAAAGTTGAACTTTTTGGAAGGTGCGTGTCCTTTTACATCTGATGTAAAAGTAACACAGCATTTCAGAAAAAGAACATCATACCAATGGTCAAATATGTGGCGGTAGTGTGATGGTCTGGGACTGCTTTGCTTCAGGCCCTCGACAACTTGTTGTGACTGATGGAACCATGAAGTCTTCTCTCTACCAAAAAATCTTGAAGGAGTATGTGCGGCCATCAGTTCGTCACCTCAAGCTGAAATGCATTTCAGTTCTGCACCAGGACAATGATCCAAAACACACCAGCAAGTCTACTTCCGAAGGGCTTCAGAAAAAATTAAGTGAAGGTTTTGGAGTGGTCTAGTCAAAGTCCATATTTGAATTCAATTGAGATGCTCTTGCATGGCCTTAAAAAGTCGGTTTGTGCTCAGAAACCCTCCAATTTAGTCTGAAATGAAATGATTCTGCAAAGAATAGTGGGCCAAAAGTCCTCCACAGTGATGTGGAAGACTCATTGCCAGTTATTGAAAACTCTTAATTCTATTTGTTGCTGCTAAAGGTGGCACAACCAGTTATTAGATTTAGGGGCCCATTATGTTTTTACAAAAGGCCAATGTAGGTTTGATAGTTTTTCTCCCTTAATCAATAATATCACCACTTAAAAACTGCATTTTGTGTTTACTTGGATTATTTTGTCTAAAGTTTAAGTCTCTTTAAACCATTATGATGAATATGAACCATTTAAGTGTGACAAACATGCAAAAGAAGAAAAGAAATCAGAAAGGGAGCAAATACTTTTTCACTGCACTTTCATCTTCTTTCAGCCAGTGAGGATTTAAGAATATCAACATTTTTTTGCAGAAAACCTCAATTAGCCACATAATTAACACAGACACAGACAAGTTCAATAATTAATATCTCATCAAGACAGCTCCTCAGATCGGTAATACTGCCCGTCTATCATTTAATTTACAAATAATCAAATAAGACTTATCTGTTGAGGCATCAACCATTGGCATGGCTTGCTATGCCAACAACACAGATGTCAGTGAGGCAGGATTCACATGCATTTGTTTCAGATTTCAGAGGTCTCATTTCTCATTCACTTGAATGATGTTAATGTGATGTCGTGTGACGCCGGACTGAATTGTGAACCTTTTATTTTTGCCAGCATTCTTTGGTGTGGAAGGCTGAGAGAGGGAGTGATCGCCTTCAAGTACTAACTTGAAGTTGACATTTAACTCATTGCATGACTGATTATTGGTGTGTTCAAAAACAATAGGAACACCCGCAGCAGAGAGCTATTACAACGCATCCTTCCCAAAAACATTGGCAAAAATCCAATGTCAATGCATCCAATAAAATTTGGAACATGTCACTGCCGGGCCAGGGGCGGGGCACATGACCGGGCCATTAAAGCCCAATAAAGGTTGTGATTACATCGTTTTACAACATACACATGCCTGCAACAGTGGGACTTACAAGCATTACTCAAAGCATTTGATAGTAAGAGTTCAACACCACGAAGAGCGACCAGGCCATTTTGAAATCAATCAAACCAGTAGTATTATGGCATAATATATTGTCTAAAATGTATTTGGCGGTATGCAGTTGTGACATCACACGGGAGACACACCACTGTTATTGTTGTAGTAGCTACCGGCATTTATTCATTCTGCTCTGTACCAAGAGCTGATTTCGCCTGATGTGTTTCCATTGCTGTTAATAAATACCATCTCTGAGCACGTCGCTGTACGAGCCTTTTTGCAAGAGTAACCTCGACAAAACCAACATGAGGTCTAACAAACCATGAGAACAACAAAAACATTAGGCTACCTGGCCTCTAATAATAACATTAGGCGGTCGGGCTACTCAGATAACAACCACATCAACAGTTTACAACTAACTCACATGTTGTTTTTAGTGACAGTGATTGTGAGAAATTGTACCTGTAAATCTGGCTCCCTGACCGTGGTGCCAGTTTTGGTGGGCTTGACTCACGGTCAACAATGTCAGGTTCATCTCCAGGAGGATATGTATCCAGCTTTTTTAGTTTAGTCTTTTCCTGCGCTCTTTTTTCCTTTTCTTTGCGTTTTGTTGCTTGCCACTCATGATTTAATTAATCCGAGATCCACCTACCCTGCACCACATAGACCCTGTTGACTAGTGACTGATGATGACGCTGATGGACGGCTGTTGATGACTATTTTACCCAAAATACATGTGGAGATCTTACCGGCATTCCAGTTGTAAATTTGCACATTGTAAAGTTAAATGTGAGAGTGAACATGAAGCCAGCCATGCAGCACAACATTTAATTCACTGTGTAGAAACCTACATGACCAAAGTCAGTCTTAAATTTTTTTTTTTGACCAACCATCATTCATTCTGGCTGGGGCAACCTATATATAACCTCGAAGTAGCACATATACTTTTCACAGAAGTTGTTGTATCCAGTTGTGCGCAAGGTGTGACTGATGCCTGAAGAGAGGTCTGTTTCTTTGTCTTTCACCGGGCCCTCCTGGGCCCGGGCAGGGGGAGTACTGCCCCCCCAACCCCCACTGAAGCTCCGCCACTGGTCCGCATCTATTGTTAAAAATGCCTGCTTGTCGTAGCATGAATTCTGTTCTACCATTCTAACATTCAGGGGTTGAAGTCATTGTATGATGCAGTCATATTGCTCCAGTTACTGAGGCAAAACAGAATTTGAAATCTGATTTAAATGGCCAGTTTAAACAGAACATCTGTAGTAATCTGATCTGATTACTTCAAGGGGCAAATTGTGGCATATGGACAACTGACCAAAGGATCTCCAACAGTTATTCTTGAGTGTTCCCAGTTTGCAATAATTATCTCAAAGTGGTATAAGGAAGAATAACTGGTGAATAGCCAGTAAGGTCATTGGTACCACATGCTCACTGATGCTGCTCATTGATGGGTAGTGAACTATGTCTCGTGTGGTCTTCCCCCACAAAAGAACTGTGATTACTGTGATTTTTAAAAAGTCAGAAGGCACATTCTGTCACAACTTGCTGACCCCTGGTCTATGGCTAAAGTAGTAAGAACTAGAAAAGCACTCGGAGAGCGCAGACCTCCGCCAAGCGCAACAGTTCCCTCATATAGCAATTTACAGATTGCGATAAAATCCGCCTTCTGGATCAGATCCGGGTCAGCCTTTGAATTTTGATAGAGGTTCCCATTTTCAATCCCTGAGTCAAATTTCATGAGTTTTGGGCAATAATTAACAGAGATATTGAGAAAAAAAAATTTTGGCCCCATTGACCACAATGTTATCAAAAATTTGAAAGTGATCCAGAACCCAGGATTTTTTCCGGATCACACCCTAAATGAAATCAGTTCTTCCTTTTCACATTTCCAACTACTCCTGAAAATTTCATCAAAATCCATCCATAACTTTTTGAGTTATCTTGAACACAGACAGACAGACAGATAAATACCAGCAAAAACATAACCCCCTTGGTGGAGGTAATGAACACATGAGAATCAGAACAAGACCATGAGCAATGGATAAAGGTGGCTTTGTCTAATGAGCATGAGCATCATTTGTCTGAGGTAAAAATGGCAGGAGGTTGCATTGGAGAAAAATGGAAACCAATAGAAGCAATCTGCTGTGTATCAAATGGTCCAGACATTGATGTGGATCTTACATTAACATGTTGAGCACCAATCAAAAACTAAAGGCCACATAGCTGTGAGCAGTATTACATAATAGCAGTGACTTCCTTCAATAGAACTGTTCATCCTTCAAAGATTTCACAAATTTAAAAGTTTCTGGTGCACAATTTCACCTACTTCTTTGGTGTGTGGAGAGGGGAAAAAGTCTCCAGCACCACTGTAATACGTAGAACAACTTTAAGCATGTGATTCTGCAGTAGTTAGCATTGTTGCCTTGCTCTTTGAAGGTTCCCAGTCAAATATGACTAGGGCCGTACTGTGTGAAGTTTACATATTCTACACATGCCTATGGAGGATGTCTCTAGGTACATTTTTAACGTGTGCAAAGACATCTGTTAGGTTGATTAGTGATTCTGCATTGACTGTATGTTTGATTGTGCACATTGTTTGTGTCGCCTTGTGATGGATTGGCAACCTTATCGGGGTGTACAGTGCTTCTTCCCCAATAAAAGAGGGGATATGCTCCAACTTTTACCTTACGCTGCGAACATATCCCAGCGTAATGTAAAGAATGAACAGATGTGAAGAGAAAATAGATGTGTGGCATAAGGGTCATAACAAAGACTTCAGGATGATGACTTGGCTGCAAGACTCAATCAGATTGACCATGTGTGGGATTTGCTATAAAACTAAGTCAAGACTGAAAGAACTGAAGAAATGTGCTGCTGTTATTTTGGTACCTGGTACCGCAGGATATCCTCACCTGAAGGCCATGAGAGGGAACATACTGGGGAGGAGATTTCAGTTTTGCGACCGATTGTTTATTTTAATTTGATTCAGCTAAAATTTGAATCTCAATTGATAACAAAAAAAATCCTCAAAATTTCAGCAGCGAGTTATTAGTAGCACTGTGGAAAGGTACATTTTTTTAAACAGGACAAACTGCACCAAACCTCTGTCTTTGTAGTGAATCTACAGAAGGAAATTCCTTTTTTTCACAAGACTGCTAAGTATGCTCTCTCTCCTGAATGTTTTGTGTCTTAGTCATCGCAAAGGGAGTTGTTTTTTTTTCCTGTTTCTTCGTTATTTGGGCTAACTAACGTGCATTGTTCTTACTTTACTAGAAAGAAAAGTGGGGAAAAAAAGTGTGCTGTAACTCAGCCACTGGAAAATTGAAACAGTCTGGCTAGAGTCTCCTTGTTTACGATTCAATACTTTTTTAAAAAGATGGTTAAATTAATAAAAACAAAATAGAATCTTACCTGGTGCTGAAACGTCACACTAATACCCAATATGTTGAGGCCAGCAAGAGAAGAACTGAAGAGCAGTGGAGTTTGATGTAGCAAAGAGAAAAACTCTTTAGCTCCCTTCTCTTTCCGATTCTCTCTGCCTTCTCTCTCTTTCCTCAGAAATCCTGCCAAACCAGATGCAGCAGCTGCTACGTCATGAAATACAGACACAAACACAAAGGCTTTGCATGTCCTTGCTTGTCAAAATACAGGAAGTAGGGAGTGTCATGGACCTACAAGCCATGTAACCTAACACCTTATGAATAGGTAAAGAAACAGGCATATGCTGTGGTGAGGAGTGGAACAAAATATCCATGCCTGCCACTGAAACAGGCGAGTGTCAGAGAGAAAGTAATACAAGGAGCAAGCATGTGTCATGCCCGGGAACTAAACAAAATATAGGCCATGCACAAAGTGCAACTGACATGGATGGATGTGTAAATGTGTGGTGTGTGTGTGATGTGTGTGTGTGTGTGTGGGTGCATGCAGGAGTGTGGGAGTGGCAGAAACAGCAATGCTGTGGTGAGGAGTGGCAAAATATCCATGCTTGTAGCATATGTGTGTGTGTGGTGTGTGGGGAACGAAAAACCCTTCGTGCTTGGCTTTAAGTGACTAATGCAAATGGTTTCACATGGAAAGCAGATTTAGAACAAATTCAAATTAAGCCAGTTCATTAAACTGGTTTTAATACTTCGTCCAAATGTTTCTTCAAAGTGTAACTAACATATATATATATATATATATATATATATATATATGTAAATCAAAAACAACATTCTGAGAATATGTTTTAATTGCCTTACATTTATTTAGCAATAACCTTTAACTAAAGCCTCTTACAGGGTGTAGCTACTGGGTGTAGCATCATCGGAGCGTATTTATGGACAACCATTTCACTGTCAGGACTTCTGTTCTGACCCCATTCATTCAAAATGAATGGGGTCAATGGAGCCGTACCCCTATACGGGGGCTCCAAGGGTAGCTCCTTTATTGGGGTTGAAAGAAATTATGTGGTTAAGGCTGAAAATTTTATACTTTGTTTCATTGATAGAAAAAGGAATTTTTTAATGTATCTGATGATCTCAGATCAGATCATGCCCAGATCATGGTCCGACTTCAGAAAATCTTTTTGATCTTAGAGTGCCTTTGAGGTTGAGATCCTGTTGTAATTTGCCATAATATAAACTGCAGCATTTATTAGCTAAATGCTAGCCATTCCCAGTCATAACAGTTTCCCTTGGAAAGAGAATTTCCATTTATTAAGGACTATCTGTGAGCATCCCCTTGCTGAATTTCAGGCTTTTCTTTTGGTGCATTGGGACTATTAGCATGTGCTTAGGCTTTCCACATATCAGCTCTGGCATCACCGATATGAGATCAGGGAAGTTGGAGACTAAACCAGAAACTTGTTTGAACAACAACCACCCTACTTCCTGAACTTCACCCATTTTCATCACTAACAAATTATATGGACAGGATTGTATTCAATTACTTTCAAAAATGGTTAGTAATTTAATAAGGATTACATGGTATTTTTTTTTATATAATTGGTAATTGTAATCCTCCATAATCCTAAATAAATAAAAGTAATCTGAGATTTCAGTGAATTATTTCAAAATCAAATAGAAAAGGCAAACATTTTGAAATCCACATTTTATTAAAGGGAGGATATCATGAAAAGAGAAATTTTCTGCCCTTGAGCACATTTATTTGGATATTTAAAACTCTGGTATGGTACAACTATGTATCTCTTTGATGGGGTAAGAATGGATGACCCCCTTAAACCTGAAAATGCACATAAAAACCATAGTTGCAGTTTACTGTGATAATGCATACTCAGAACAAAGTAGAATTATTCAGCCTCCTGATTTTTATCCCTGCCAACAATTTCACATGATATTGCATTAACTGTGCCTCAAAAGGGAGCAACACATAATGTAATACTGATTTCAAAAGAGGTACATCATGAGCAATGAGGATCAGATTCTGACGACACCTCATAAAACGGCACTCTTAAAAACATTGTTGTCTAGGTGGCTATTGTGCTGTTGTACTGTTTCTGTAGTATTTTGATCAAAGCTTTTCACAGACACTTCAATAAGACCTCAGAACTGTTTCAGCATGTGAAAAAAGTCATAACATGTCACCTTAAAACATCTAACATTTTGAATGTACAAATAAAATGTATTTGACATATTCAATATTGACAGTTGGTCAAATCTACAAACCCTGACAAAACATGTTGACATAAACTTCTACGGGTGCTCCATATTGTTTCTTTAAAGTCTTTGTGACCATATTTTATAGATACAATCAGGTAATCTTATCTAATCTGACAGTCTAACTATATTTCACTACATTCTCCATGTGTAAAGTTACTTCAGAAGTTGGGACTTCCGAGTTCATAGTCAGAAGTCTCAACTGGAACGCCTCCTAAACTCAGGATTCCAGTTTGGAAAGTTGGAGAAACCTCACCTTACAACAACTTCAGAATCCAACATGCTGTTTCTCGCAACAACTAACTAAATACTAAGTTAATTTTTAGTGTTTATAACAGTTTTGTCTTTAATTTTTTCACAATAAGTCAGAAATACAAACAGTACAGTTTGTTTTATCAGTGAACATATTGCTGCACTGCTTTTATATACTAAACACTACGTACAGCGTCAATATGAATTAGAATTTCTAACAATTTTAAATTAAATGAATGTGGAAAAAAGTGACCTAGAGATCTCTTTATGCAAAAAATATGGAAGGCACTTATTCAGTGTGAGAAGAAGAACAAAACAGGGAAAATGTTGACATATTGCATCTCAAAAGAAATTCTACGCTATATTCCCGTCATTTCCACAAGAAAAAAAATCAGGTTACTGTTATTAAAAATTACTAATAGTGTATATTAGTTTACCAATAATTAGTGAGCTCTGGTGAGGCAGTTGTACAACACTTAAACAAAGCACTTGATAATCGGACGGAGGATGCCAGTGGATTTAATTTTCATTTGTATACAAGTAGAGGGTCAGGTAACTCACAGACAGCCGTTGTCAGCACAAGACATTAAAGGAAATGCAGTCATTCTTAAACACTATTTATCAATATGTTGAGCCTTAAGATGTTTCAGGTTTAAGGATTAATCCTCATGTAAAAGAATCAATATCAGGCAATGCTGTTCTATCTAAATTCAGTAATTTAGTATAGTATTTTTGCTCTTTTTTTAATGTTTCATTGGGGTAGGTAGGAGCTACTTTTCCATCTGTTCTGCTTACTGCGTTTGGAACAGCAGCTATGATTAGGCACACAGAACCAACTGTGGTCAGAATATAAAGGCTAGAGTTAGTTTGATATCGTAAATAATAATTATTCAAAATGTGGTATATCTGACAAAATATTCAGATATTGTCATAACACCACAAATCTAATGACATGTTTAAAAAAAGTCACCCACCCAGAGTATGATGAGTTACAAGAAAAGGTATGAGAGGAGGAGAAATTGTAGACAGATACCTCTAAGTTTTACCTCTAAGAATTTCAGAAGAATTGGAATTACCGAGTAACTGGTGATAGGAGACTTGTTAACCAAGTAAAATGTTAGCATGATATTTATTGCATGAAATCATAGTGACGGTATCTTGTCGATTTCTCCACCTCTGTATTTCACTCACTTTTGCTTCAATGTTGAAAAATAAACTGTTTGAGAAGTTTGATTTTTTTTCCATATATATATATATATATATATATATATATATATATATATATATATATATATATATATATATATATATATATATATATATATATATATATATATATATATAATAATAATAATAATAATAATAATAATAATAATAATAATAATAAGCTCCCGGTCTTAGCTGAGACACTGAGGACTGATTGGTCCCATAATTACAAATAAATGTTGCAGCTAGATCAGACGACTTTGGTCAGGTAAAATATTATCACGTGTAACGCACTGGGTAATTTCTACATCAGTCTTATTTTATTTTTTTCATTGACGCCACGTGTAACCAGATGGAATAAAACCGGAACACCGCAATATAGTTTATTATTTTTTTCAAATCCTGAGACCGGAAGTAGCAGCCTGTATTCTGGCGAACTCGACTTCTCTGGTCAACATGTCTCCTTCGCAGACTCGTCTGTATCAGTAGAAGCGCCTGGATTATTTCGTGAAACTACTGCCATTTGTAAGAACTGATATTAACCTAATGTGTTTGACAGTGATGTCGTAAATGTTTTTATTGTGTAGTCTGCATTAACAAGGTCATTGTATCCTCTGTCGCTGCTTGTTGTGGTGAAACGGTAAAAGCTTTAGCCTCTAACTGTTGACCTGGTTTCAGAGGACCTGGCTGACGGAGCTTCATCTGACAGAAAGAGCTGCTGGTTACTTTTATAAGACAGTGGTCGTGTGTAAAATGTTGCTGCTTATGACTGCGTATATGTTATATTTTTATACCTTGTAAGGTCAGCTCTGTGTCCGCGTAATATTGTAAAGCTAATGTAGCACTAGCTAAGGTGAGCGGTCAAGCGTGTTGTCTGAACATACTTTCTGCCTTTAAAGGATTAAAGTGGCTGGATCTCTTCAGTACTCGGCCTCTATACATTTGTTTCAACGTCTTCTCTGTCAATCATTTTAATAGTTTTATTTAAAAATATAAATCGTTTGTTTGTACACAGCGTGATGTAAAACACCGGTAGATGCCATGTTGTGTTGATATCCAGCAGTATTTGCAGGTTGAAGTAGCTCGCCTTTATAACAGCACGTGAGCTAATGGTGACCCTGTAAAGCGGTTGGAGCCACACTGGATCAGCTCAAAGTGCCTTCTTATCTGTTGTGATTTGCTGTCACGCGGCAGGAAAATGGGTCAGTTGTTGACAGTGATGAAGGCGGATTCAAGGTGCTGTTTCCACCCTCCTCCACGGAGACACGAGAGGCTTTTTACTGTTGCAGGTTAGAAGTGGTTGAAAGTTAGCTTGAACTGGAAGAGAGGAGTGGTTCACTTCAGATTTCACAGGATGCATATTTAAAGAGTTCTGACACGAGCTTCACCTAGACAATTTCAGTTATTTTTAGCTTTCTTCCGTGACTAAGCAGCTCATTGGTCATTATAATTTTAGTCTTTTCTACAGCAGCTAATGGCTAAATGGCCAACAACAGCTTCACCTCAATGTTAGAACAGCTATAAAACTACCAGGAAGAGACAGTTAGACGTGTGTAGATGGATGGACAGATGCATCTGACTACGACCTGGAAAAAGTCAGGCAGCAAGGGAGGAAAAAAAACAATCTGTGCTATTTTGAATATATGCAGGTAGAAATGAACACAGGTGAAATAGAAGTTGTGGTACATGGACCTGCTTCCATTCATGCGTTGATGTGTCATCCTTGGTGCTCTACTGGATGTGTTGCATTTATAACTTTATAGTTGTCTCTGTAAAAGTTAATGGCTATAATGCAAGGTCGGTAGTCCATCTAATAATCCTCGAAGTTGTGAAATATAAAACAGAAGATATTAAATGAAGCCATTGCTTTCTGAAACATTTTTGGAGTTCAGCATAGGGTTAGGGATATTGAGAACAAAAGAGGAGAGCCTGCCCACCTGTGTTTATGTCACTCACCACCGTCACATTAAATCGATTCTATCTATCCAGGTTGACAGCAGATGCAAAGTCAGATTTATGATTTATATCTGATCAACTGACTTAATTCTTGGTGGCACAGATTCAACAAAGCATTGGAAACATTCCTCAGAGATTTTGGTCCATATTGGCATGATGGGAACATGCAGTTGCTACAGAATTCGGCACATCCATAATGTGAAACTCCTGTTTCAACCACATCCCAAAGATCCTCTGTTGGACTGAGATCTGGTGACTGTGGAGGCCTTTGGAGTTCAGTGTACTCATTGTCATGCTTGAGAAACCAGGTTGAGATTATTTGACATGGACAAATAATGGACAACAATACTTTTGTTGGCTGTGGCGTTTCAACGATGCTCAGTTAGTACTCAGAGGCTCAGAGTGTGCTTCCACACCGTTACACTATTACCACCAACCTGAACTGTTAATGAAAGGCAGGATGTGTCCATGCTTCCATGTTGTTTATGTCAGTTTGTCACGCTGCCATCTGAATGTCTCAATTGAAGTTCGAGACTCATCAGACCAGGCAACATTTTTCCAAGTCTTTTGTTCTCCAGTTTTGGTGAGGCTGTTTCAATTGTAGCCTCAGTTTCCTGTTCTTATCTAACAGGAGTGACTCCCAGTGTGGTCTTCTGCTGTTGAGCCCATCTGCTTCAAGGTTTGACGTGTTGTTTCTTCAGAGATGGTATACTTGGTTGTAATGTGTGGAATGTTTGAGTTACTGTTGCTTTTCTGTCATCTTGAATCAGTCTGCCGATTCTCCTCTGATCTCTGACATAAACCAGGCATTTTTGTCAACACAACTTCCGCTCACTGGACATTTTCTGATTTTTCAGACCATTCTCAGTAAATCCCAGAGATGACTGTGTATGAAAATCTCAGCTGTTTCTGAAATACTCGGACCAGCCCTTGTGGCACCAACAGTCAATCACTTAAATCTACATTTTTCCTTATTCTGATGCTCAGTTTGAAGCTCAGCAAATGGCATTGACCACGTCCACATGTCTAAATGCATTGAGCTCCATGTGAGTGGTTGATTAGCTATTTGTGTTAATGAGCAATTGAACAGGTGTATCTAATAAAGTGGCTGGTGAGTGTATTTTCACATATTAAACTGAAACCAATCTGAGTTTATCCAAATCCATGTTTTTTTTTTTTTTTACTACTTTCACATCCACTCATCATACCTGATATGGGTGACGAGAAAGTTGAAAAAAATGGATTTGGGTCACTTGAACCCTGCAATGTCGCTGACACACAGTGATTAAGCACCAGCTGCTTGCCAATTTGCTTCTGATCAAGGAAAAAAAGATTTAACACAGCATTTACATTAAAGATGCCAACATATGATGAGCTTCATAAAAATTCCACAAAAATAATTACAATAGAAGACCGTTAACAAATGAAGATAAGCCTGCCTTTGCTTTTTCTTTGTTTTTAAAGTTCGAAATAACTGAAAAATATTGTCTCAAAAATAGTTGCAGCTCAGTTAGAGCAAAAACACTTCCACTTCTCTAACGGTATAGATGTAAAAACGTGAACAACAGAGCAGAAACTAATCTCTTCATGTTGACTAATTTCCAGTCATTGTATTGTAAACTTTAGGACCTCTAGAGATGTTCTGCACCCGGCATCACTCCATAATTATTTCAGATGAAAATAATTCCAAAAATGAGCATGCATCTGCCACAGGCTGAGCTTAGTTAGTGTTGACTCAGTTAAGTGTCTTTTGATTGAATTCTTGCAGGAACTTCCACTGCCTGCAGACAAGGACCTTATCAGGAAATCCTGTTCTATCATGCGTAAGACCAAGCTAGTGACCTCGCTAAGTTCTTGCAACATAGGGTCCATGAGGCTTTGCAAATCGTGTTTGTTGGGCATTCTTTAAGCGAGTTCTGCTGTAACATCCATAGACCTCATATTGTGAGCCAAGTTAAAAATGATAATTCATTGTCATGAATTATGCCGGTCACCATCAACCGCGAAAAATAAGGGATCACTGTATATTCGTAGACATTACTGTAATATTGTTTCTTTCTTTTTATTTTTTTGGTATGGATGATTATTTTTTTTACTACTGTAGTGTTGTATTATGAAAAAAACAAGCAAATATATATATATATATATATATATATATATATATATATATATATATAATGTATAAAAGCTATTATAATAGGCCAACTAACTTTAAAATGTTTGGTTTTAAGCTGCAGGATCGTACTGTGCCAGCAGGTTGTGTCAATCAGGACCTGAAAAGCAGCATCATCATCAATGGTGTGTCTACATCCGAGAGCCGTCACATTCTCCTGTGTCCGCTCAATGAACCACCTCCTCAGATCTCATCTCAGTGAGTATTTTTCCTCGCTTCTATGCAACAGAGTCCCGTCTCTTACGACAGCTATACTGCACTCACATCACACTAGCAGTTCATGAGTTTGTCTCATCCAGGCTGCACATGTATGGCGTTTACGAGGCTTGGAGGGGAGTTTTGCCAAGCTCAGCACCTGCTGCTTATTGTGGACAAGTGAACAGGACACCAGCTAGGCACAATCACTGCCATTCCCACAAACAGGTCAGTGGCATAATGGATGGTGGTGCTTCAATAGGGAGTATACTGAAGGGGGGGTAGAATGACCTTGTCACAGTGCATTGATAGCAGAGAGTAGAGGCACACAATTACTGGAGGTTTTAATATATAAAAACGTACATAATCACACAGGTTGGTAGTGAAGCTTAAAAAAAAGGAAAAACTTGGAACATGTAATATGACTGTAAACAACATGAAATCAGCCAATAGCATTAATAGTAAAAAAAAAAAAAGTTTTTCTAAAAATGGCCATCTTCTCACAGGTTCTTACTGCCATCCTATTCAACCCAAAGGAGGACAAGCCGATCCCTCAGTCTGTGACCTGTCCCGGGGAGAAAGGGAGGCGCTGGTTTCAGTCTGCTTCCCCTCCGCTCTCTCTTTTTTCTTTGTCATTTCCTTCCTTCTTCTGCTTCAATTTCTACCAGTCTTCTCTGAATGAGCTACAGATTTGAGACAGGAAGCACAGATCTTCTTCCTGCCCTCTGTTTATCTTCTCTCCTGGGCCATTGATTTTAGTCTGTTAAATTAAAAGTCATTAACCAATGCCAATTTGAATTTATTGCCAAGAATCTTATTTTATTGCCAGGAAGTTTTTCCCATTTTTTTCCAAATAGCTTTGTTTTTTTTTTTTTTTTTTTTTAGATAGCTTTTTGTCAAAGGAATATTGTATATGCACTCTTTGTCCATAAAGAAGATTCATAAGAAATGTTCTCGTTTCCCCTTGAAGTTGAGATATTTTTTTAAGCAGTAGAGGTAGAATATTCTGTCTGTTATTCTGTTCTCTGAACTTGCTGTATTTTTTTGAACTTTCGGTCTTTGTTTAAAATACCTCTGTGGGTGTAAAAATGAACCGACCTGCTCCAGTAGAGATCTCTTATGACTACCTGAGGTTCCTCATCACGCACAATCCCACTAATGCACAACTGGGAAAGTTTATAGAGGTATTTCATGCTTACATTATTTCAGTTCATTTTCCTTTATAGAGGACCCAAGGTTATTGTGTTGTGTTTTTGATTTTAACATGTAGGATCTAAAGGCATTTGGAGTGAACACCCTGGTGAGAGTGTGTGCTGCAACCTATGACAAGACACCTGTGGAACAAGAAGGCATACAAGTCCTGGTGAGGGAGGCATTATTTGCTCTGCTCTATAGTAGTAATCAGAAAAACCACAATATGGGAATGGTGACCATGTTTGAAGTGTTTAATGGCATTCCAATCAGTGGATTAAATGTAAATTCTGAAAATAAGTGGTGCAACTAGATAAAATGAACCACATCAAAAAGAAATTGATCATGAAAATCCTCTGCATGACAGTTGAAGATGACTGATCAGTGTTCAGGGTGAAATTAAACACATTCAGTTGTATGTTGTGTTTTTAGGAACTCTTAAAGCTGTTAATGCATGCTATTTTGCTGTGTTATTAGCACAGGTAATATCAGGCTAAACTATTCAGCTTGAACTTGAAAGAAATCTAGACGGTTCCAGAAGATCCTGAGTCCACTTTTCTATCTACTGAAGTATCATGAAAGGTAAATATTCAAAGAAAAAAAAAAAAGATTAAAACCCTCATCTTGCAGGATTGGCCGTTTGATGATGGTTCTGCCCCGCCAGACCAGGTGGTTGATGATTGGCTGAACCTGCTGCAGATGAAGTTTAGAGAGGAGCCTGGCTGCTGTGTGGCTGTGCACTGTGTTGCTGGGCTGGGACGGTCAGTATGATGTTCTCACGATTAACTGCATTGTGTTCATTGCATTCACTGGCACTTGGAGATTTCTTGCATTTGTTATTTAAAAGAACTGGATAAAAAACAGTATGACCTATGTGAGCTGAAGTTCCATTGGGATTGACTTCATTATCTGTTCATATAGTTCTTGAGAGCCGTGACACTGCCTGAATTTGAACAGAAATGTAAAAAAAAAAATTGTCAATTTCAAGTTGTCATATTTCAGAAAATGTTTCCACTCAAGCCAATACATGCGGTTAAAACAACTGACAAATACACTGCCCGCCCAAAAGGCAAATAAGTAATCCAGGATTTCTTCCGGATCACAACCAAAATGAAATCAGTTCTTCTTTTTCACATTTCTGACAACTCCTGCAAATTTCATCAAAATCCATCCATAACTTTTTGAGTTACCCTGAACACACACCAGCTAAAACATAGCCTCCTTGGTGGAGGTAACAACAATGGCTGCTGTTTTTCATTCATCTTTGAATGTCCTGGTCTGTCCTCAGAGCCCCAGTGTTGGTCGCCCTTGCTTTAATTGAGTGTGGGATAGAATATGAAGATGCAGTGCACTTAATTACGACAGTGAGTCCTCACTTTTGATTCTGTGATTCCATTTTTAATTACATACGTTGTCATCACTGTAATTGTTGACAATATTTCTCCTTTAATGAGAAACCAAGCCTTTTTGAGTTGCACGTCTTTTATTTTGTCAGGAAACGTCGTGGAGCATTGAATGCCAAGCAGCTACAATACCTCGAGGAGTACAAGCCTAAACTTTGTCTGCGTTCGAAAGATGCCAACGGACAGAGCTGCTGTATACAGTAGGAATATAAACGATGAAGAGGGATAAAGATGGGTTTTTTCCTCCCTTCTCTTTGGTTTGTAACCTCACCATGTAGAAAATACCCCAAAAATGAAATGAAATGAAAATAAAATGAAAAATACTTTATTAATCCCAGAAGGGAAATTCAACATTGTAGTAAGAGTTTTTTTTTTTCAACGATAAATAAATAACAGCAATAATAATATTGAATGAATAATAGTAGGATGTCTTGTTGTGGAGGCTGATGGCTGCTGGCAGGAATGATCTTCTGTATCTTTCTGTCTTGCAACGGACCTGAAGAAGCCTCTCACTGAACACACTCTGTTGTTTGATCACTGTGTCATGGAAAATGCTTATATATTAAAGTCAAACTGATTAAAAGCTTTTTTTTTTTTTTTTGTCTGTAAAAATGAAAAACTCAGCTCGCTGCTGCAGGTAAAGATTTATGCTCTTCTGGTTTAATTTTGGGATCAGACATTTCAAATAACATTGAAATGCTTCTGTGTTTGACATTTGATGAAAATGTCGGGGTTCCCCAATTAATCAGCTGGTGATTTTCACTTTGACTAGCTGTGACTCATGACTGGCTGATCAGGCTGAGAAATCAGTTTTTTAAATGAATTTATTTGATGAATCTATTAATGGAAGGAATCTGATTTTCTCTCATCTTTTTGAGGCTCAAAATCAACTATATGAAGCTACTTCTCTGATGCAGCGTTACCGTTTGAATGCAGTTTGATGCCACATGCTGAGACCTGATCAGTATTCCAGCAGACATCTGGACATCTGATGTCACCTTGATGTCCATGTTGGTTTTGACTTCTCATTTTTTAACTACACCTTTTAATACTTGCAAAAGTACAAATGCAGCAGTTTATTTTATGTCCAAAGTTCGTGGGGAAAATAATCTGGTACAGAAGGTGACAGTATACTGTAATTCATTTTCTATTGGATTTTAAGAAATACCTGTATTCAAACATATGAGGCACTTTACTTTGTTTTATTTAATTTATGTTTTAAATTATATTTCTCGGGACAAACAGAAGGACGTGGAGCCAGTTCTGGATAGTCTGCATGTTTTTAAAGCTGAATGTTGGATCCAAAAATAAATAAATGTACGAGCCTATTGTAGTTGGAACATCTCTCCAGAAGACGCTGAATAAATCGTTGTTGATTGTGACTTCTATATTATAATTTCAGCAATTATAAAATGTACTTGGAGGTGAACTTACCTGAAGAATGCTCCGTTTGATGCAAATTTGGATTTCTGTTCTCTCTCTGTCTCTTTCTCCTTTTCAAGTAGCAGCACAGGTGCCAGCCGATGAAATTGTGTGGCCGATCAAATGACTGATTGGTTCTGTAGCTTAGCCATCATGCATGCCCACTGTTGAATGTTAATACAACACATCTGTGTAAAACACATAAGGACTGTGGAGCCAACATAGCAAAAACCTTTTATTTCTACGGGACTTAGTAATTCTCTACCAAGCTGCTGTCATCATAATATGTTATTGTTCCATGTGCTGTTTTGATTTTTCTATAGATGTTCTTTCCCTTGTGTCTTTTTGGCCTCGTTATTTATTGATTTGACTGTCTTTCTTTATTAAAATGTCCATCTGATTGAGGAACAAGATCTATTAGTCTTGTATAATTAAAGGTCTTAGTGCTGTAACCATTGATTTTAGTTTCTTTTTAAACAACACAAGTTCTGACCTGTGTTTTCTGCACTGAGAAAAAAAACCTTTTATTGCATTGCATACTAGTTTAAAATTGTGTGTGTGTGTGTGTGTTGGACAAAGCAAGTGTGAACGTTGTGGGACCAGTTAATGGGTGGAAGTTGATAGGCCAGTCCATAAAACCAGACAACACGCACGCACGAGAGGTTTCCTTTTATCAAAATAGACTGGAAATAAACAAGTAATATCCACATATTGTTTTTGATACCTAAATGTACACAACTCATTTCTTGGGAAGTTGTAAATGGAAAAATTTCAGCTGCCCAGCAGTCAGTGGTCTTTGTTCTTTCAGTTCTTCTGGCAAGCTGTTATGGAGGCAGCAGAGTGGATTGTTCACACACACAAAAAAATAGAAAAATGGTGCCAAAAGAATAAAATAAAACACTGAGTACTCTGAGTATCCTTCTTCAAAACACATGTTCAAGTCTGAAGAAGCTTCTTCAGATCTGTAACACTGACCCCTACAGGAGATACTTACCGTCCACAACTGTAACAATCGATAATGAATCCTTAATAGAAACTTGAATAAATAATCCCCTGTTTGGAGATGAATACAGTATTATTGAGCTGAACTGAATTGTTCAGTACTTCTCTTCATTATGCTCTCTCCATTTTCAGACATTCAAAACAAAATTGTTTCACTGGAAGTGCACAATAATGATTCTGGTCTGATAAAGTGTCTCTTCCTTAGTTTTTTAAATTCACTGTATTTGCTTAATTGATGTTGGTTTCCTCTGAGATCTCCAGTTTCCTCCCACACTCATAAAGCATTGTAGATTGGTATGATTCTAAGTTGTTCACAGGAGCGCATGTGACGGCACATCACTATTTGTCTTGCTTCTTTTTGTACCTGCAGAGGACCAGGAAGCCATCCAAGGTTAATGTGCCTCTAAACTCATTGCAATGGTTGATATGCTTTCCAAGATAAATATTTGGAGATTGTAATGATTTTCTACTCGCTTTTTCCCACCTCTTTTTGGAATTTATACAAGTTATTCATTTTGATCATATCTTCATTTAGCTTTTAATTTTCTGTTTGTGCATCTGGATCGGAAACACTAAGCTTGAAAAGAAAAAGGTTAACATTTGAGTGATAAAACCACAGTTTTATGCATCTGGCCTCTTGACTGCAGGCATCCCAGTTAAGGTCATACAGTCGTGTCTATGAAGCCAAACTGTTCTGCACAGTGAGGTTCAACATTGTCCTGCTAAAGTAACAATGACTTCCAGGGAAAATATGTTGCAACATAAAATTTAAGTACATGCCTCTGTTAGTATGCAGATCATCCAGGCCATGAGCACTGATGCATCCCCCCCCCTCCCCAGACCATCACAGATGCTTTTGCACCTTTTGTTGATAACAGCCTCCCCTTTTGTCACATAAAACCATTTTCCTCAAAAGCAAACAAACTGTGACTCATCTTTGCACAGAACATGTGTCCACTGTGATCCAGTCCTTTGATGGCATTTAGCACAACATGGTGAGTGGTGATTCATTCTGAAAGCACCATGGATGGTTGCTTCTTTTAATCCTGACACCCTCACCGCTCATTGATTTTTATGATAATTGTAAAATTTTCCAGAGTGGAATTATTTATTTGTGTGTTGCTGGCATTAAATTCTTTATTTATGGTATTAACATTTCATAAAATATGACTGATCTAATCCATGAAAATACTGTAAAATTGTTCTAACAAATTAATTAAATAAACTGAATAGATTCAAGTTTGTATTAATATGATTGTGTGCATGATTAATATTAGTTATTTTAATATTAATAACTGTAATAACTCTCTTTAATAAGTTTAATCATTATAATATTAATGAACTAATACTAACTGAAATAGGCTCCGACCTCCTGACAGCAGACATAGATGGAAAACTGAATTGTCAGAATAACTGCTGTTACTCTGCTGGCCAGTAGAGGGCAGTGATATCATGTCATATGATCACATGGTCAGTGCCATTTTATATACAAGTCTGCAGCACTTGTATGGGAAGAGTAGGGAGGACATTTTTATTAAAAGCATTTAATGTTGAACAGTGGCTCTATATCCGGTTACAAGGTTTATCACTTAGCAACAATAATGTTGCTTTCTTGTTCAAGAAAAAAAAAAACACAAACATATTGCACATCAACGTGAAACATGAAAGTAATGATCCAGATATAAAGTATTGTGTCATGTTTTTATGGATCATAAAATATGACCTCAAATTAGTTTAGTTTAGTTTAGTTATGTTTATTTAACAGGGACGATACATACAACATTGTCACAAAAAAATGAAAAATGTGATGCATACAAGACGTCTAGCTTCAGCTAATTTGCAGTCTTTGTCCCTGGTCAGGCTAAAGAAAGATAAAAGATACTGAATATAAAATACAATAATACAAATACAGTGAATAATGCAGTGAACAGATAACATAAACAAATACACACAGCTACAAAATTTAGATTAAAATTGCATAAGTTAAATACATTAAACATTAATAAAATACTGTACTGACTACACAATTAGACCTTTAAGGACTCACCCATCACCCCTTGATTAGAGCTCTGCAATAATCTGCTGAGTTTATGACAGCTAAACATCTCTAAACTTCCTGTAAGCTACTGACCACTGACTGTGTGTGTACAGTTAGACGGTTTCCACTCTCTTTTCTTACAGCTATAACATTAAAGCAAAGAAAACAAAGCTTCTGGAAAGAACTGCATGAGAGTGGTATATCCCTCAAAACGGTAATAAATATGAGAGGGTTACACCCTGAATTTAATAAGTACAAAAAGAGTCACTTGAAAGCTGCACAACTATGTAAAAAGTGAACTATGTTGAAATAAATGTTATGAACCTACATAAATATTATAAAGGATGTATTTGAGGTAAGCTGAGCCCTGCATACATCTGTCTCTGTCCAGATTTACTTAAATATATCTCCATTTGAACTTTGTGTTTTTACTCTGTATGATGTAGAAGTGCAGGGCTTGACACTGACACCGGCTAACCGGCCAAATGCTAGTAAAATTTGGCTGTAGCTAGTAACAATTTCTGTCTCACAAGCAACTTTGGCTGGTATCTTATTCTTTGATATGACACATCACAATAGTTTTACCAATTGTTTGTATTTAAAATGTAAATGCAAGAATATTGTGAAGAAGATAAAAACTGACAGCAAAACTGTGGCTAGCATAAAGACTAAATGGCTAATGACAGAGGAAAAGCACTAGCCACAGTGGCTGGGCAGCCAAAAAGTTAGCGTCAAGCCCTGTAGAAGTGTATCTTCACTGCATTTATTTTAAGGCTGTTGTTGTAACTGTAAACAAATTTGCTATGTTAATGACCAGGGAACCCTAACAAAACACACACTTAACACTTTCTTTATTTTTACTGAAGAATTGTCTGAATATTGATTTTTGCAAAGTTCATTAGACATTGAGCAGGTTTATATATAATTCTTTGCTTCCTATCTTGCCTTTCCTGCTGTAATTTATTTGCATTTCTGCATGGTATATTCCAACTTTTATTGAAAATATTTGAAACTACATAGGACTCATGCAAAACTTGCATGACCGAGAGAGGGCGCTCTTTCTCAAAATTACATTGATCCATCCGTGCTGGAATATAGTATTTATCAATACTGTCAGTTGGCTTTATTCCCTCTACAGTTTGCTGTCCAGACTTCAGTCACGGTTTCCATCATCGGGAGGAGACCGAGGGCGGATCAGAGGCGGTGACCCAGTTCACCCTGCAGACCAGAGCCAGACCAGAGCCAGACCAGAGCCGGGACCGCCCGCTGCTCAAGATCATAATCTGGGGATGCAATCTGATATTTAATAATGATACTACAGCTGGAGCTGTGGCCTAAATGTGTGTTTAAGCATCTAGTTTTGTTTCCTCTGTGAGTTGATATTAGAGTAAGGAGAGAGAGCGGGTCGGAGTGTGTGTGGGAGAGGAAGGAAGGAAGGAAGGAAGAGGGTGGGTTTGTCAGGAAAGTAGAGAGCAGCTGAGCGGAGTTTTAGGTTTTCTAATCATCTGGATATCTGGCCGGACTCTCAGAGGGCTGAGAGAAGAAGAAAGACGAAGAGGAGGAGTGCGGGTATTTGTGGAAAAGTATCATCAAGCAGAGGAAAAAGAGAAGGAATAATAATAATCCGGTGAGCGAGTAGAGGAGGAGAGAGTTGTTCTTCTGACGGGACAGGAGGATCCTAAAACTGAGCAGCAGGAATGTTACCGGTAAGTTTTCATAGATGAAATCTAACAGGATGTGGTTTGTGGGACGTCATGCAGATAAGCGTCAGTACAAAGAAAAAAAAAAAAAAGCAGCGGCTACAAAACAGTCAAACTGAGACGCAAACGTTGGTAATTTCAGAACTCAGGACCATAATGTGAAACAGAAATACAAGTTTCAAACCCAACTGTTCTCTGCTTATGACGAGCTAACGGTAATGTCCACCTTTTCCCTTTAGAACTATTTCAATAAACCATCAATTAATTATTAATGAATAAATTAACAGTATGCTTTTAATTTGATCCAACCCACAATGAAAGACAAGAGTTACAGTTCAGGACTTCATCAGAGGTGACAGAAGAGTAAACAGTAGAGTAACAGAGTAGACAGTAGAGTAACAGTAGAGTAACATATTAAAAGAAGAGTAGACAGTAGAGTAACAGTATATTTACAGTAAAGGAGAGTAGACAGTAGTGTAGCAGAGTAACAGTAGAGTAACAGAACAGACAGTAGAGTAACAGTAGAGTAACATTAACAGAAGAGTAGAAAGTAGAGTAACATATTAACAGAAGAGTAGACTGTAGAGTAACAGTAGAGTAACATTAACAGAAGAGTAGACAGTAGTGTAACAGAGTTACAGTAGAGTAACAGGGTAGACAGCAGAGTAACAGTAGAGTAACAGAATAGACAGTAGAGTAACATTAACAGAAGAGTAGACAGTAGAGTAACATTAACAGAAGAGTAGACAGTAGAGTAACAAAGTAACAGTAGAGTAACAGTAGAGTAACATTAACAGAAGAGTAGACAGTAGAGTAACAGTAGCATAACATATTAACAGAAGAGTAGACAGTAGAGTAACAGTATATTTACAGTAAAGGAGAGTAGACAGTAGTGTAGCAGAGTAACAGTAGAGTAATAGAATAAACAGTAGAGTAACCGTAGAGTAACATTAACAGAAGAGTAGACAGTAGAGTAACATATTAACAGAAGAGTAGACAATAGAGTAACAGTATATTTACAGTAAAAGAGAGTAGACAGAAGTGTAGCAGAGTAACAGTAGAGTAATAGGGTAGAGAGTAGAGTAACAGTAGAGTAACATATTAACAGAAGAGTAGACAGTAGAGTAACAGTATATTTACAGTAAAGGAGAGTAGACAGTAGTGTAGCAGAGTAACAGTAGAGTAACAGAACAGACAGTAGAGTAACAGTAGAGTAACATTAACAGAAGAGTAGAAAGTAGAGTAACATATTAACAGAAGAGTAGACTGTAGAGTAACAGTAGAGTAACATTAACAGAAGAGTAGACAGTAGTGTAACAGAGTTACAGTAGAGTAACAGGGTAGACAGCAGAGTAACAGTAGAGTAACAGAATAGACAGTAGAGTAACATTAACAGAAGAGTAGACAGTAGAGTAACATTAACAGAAGAGTAGACAGTAGAGTAACAAAGTAACAGTAGAGTAACAGAATAGACAGTAGAATAACAAGTAGAGTAACAGTAGAGTAACATTAACAGAAGAGTAGACAGTAGAGTAACAGTAGAGTAACATTAACAGAAGAGTAGACAGTAGAGTAACAGTATATTTACAGTAAAGGAGAGTAGACAGTAGTGTAGCAGAGTAACAGTAGAGTAACAGAATAGACAGTAGAGTAACAGTAGAGTAACATTAACAGAAGAGTAGACAGTAGAGTAACATATTAACAGAAGAGTAGACAGTAGAGTAACAGTATATTTACAGTAAAGGAGAGTAGACAGTAGTGTAGCAGAGTAACAGTAGAGTAACAGGGTAGACAGTAGAGTAACAGTAGAGTAACATTAACAGAAGAGTAGACAGTAGAGTAACAGTATATTACAGTAAAGGAGAGTAGACAGTAGTGTACAGAGTAACAGTAGAGTAACAGATTAGACAGTAGAGAGTAACAGTTAGAGTAACAGTAACAGAGTAGACAGTAGAGTAACAGTAGTAACAGAAGAGTAGACAATAGAGTAACAGTATATTTACAGTAAAAGAGAGTAGACAGTAGTGTAGCAGAGTAACAGTAGAGTAATAGAATAGACAGTAGAGTAACCGTAGAGTAACATTAACAGAAGAGTAGACAGTAGAGTAACATATTAACAGAAGAGTAGACAATAGAGTAACAGTAATTTACAGTAAAAGAGAGTAGACAGTAGTGTAGCAGAGTAGTAACAGTAGAGTAATAGTAGGTAGAGAGTAGAGTAACAGTAGAGTAACATATTAACAGAAGAGTAGACAGTAGAGTAACAGTATATTTACAGTAAAGGAGAGTAGACAGTAGTGTAGCAGAGTAACAGTAGAGTAACAGAATAGACAGTAGAGTAACATTAACAGAAGAGTAGACAGTAGAGTAACATATTAACAGAAGAGTAGACAGTAGAGTAACAGTATATTTACAGTAAAAGAGAGTAGACAGTAGTGTAGCAGAGTAACAGTAGAGTAATAGGGTAGAGAGTAGAGTAACAGTAGAGTAACATATTAACAGAAGAGTAGACAGTAGAGTAACAGTATATTTACAGTAAAGGAGAGTAGACAGTAGTGTAGCAGAGTAACAGTAGAGTAACAGAATAGACAGTAGAGTAACAGTAGAGTAACATTAACAGAAGAGTAGACAGTAGAGTAACATATTAACAGAAGAGTAGTAGAGTAACAGTATATTTACAGTAAAGGAGAGTAGACAGTAGTGTAGCAGAGTAACAGTAGTAGAGTAACAGTAGACAGTAGAGTAACAGAGAGTAACATAACAGGAAGTAGAGAGTAACAGTTAGAGTAACAGACAGAAGAGTAGACAGTAGAGTAAACATATTAACAGAAGAGTAGACATAGAGTAACAGTATATTTACAGTAAAAGAGAGTAGACAGTAGTGTAGCAGAGTAACAGTAGAGAGTAGGAGTAGAGAGTAGAGTAACAGTAGAGTAACATATTAACAGAAGAGTAGACAGTAGAGTAACAGTATATTTACAGTAAAGGAGAGTAGACAGTAGTGTAGCAGAGTAACAGTAGAGTAACAGAATAGACAGTAGAGTAACAGTAGAGTAACATTAACAGAAGAGTAGACAGTAGAGTAACATATTAACAGAAGAGTAGACAGTAGAGTAACAGTATATTTACAGTAAAGGAGAGTAGACAGTAGTGTAGCAGAGTAACAGTAGAGTAATAGAGTAGACAGTAGAGTAACAGAGTAACAACAGAAGAGTAGACAGTAGAGTAACATTAACAGAAGAGTAGACAGAGAGAGTAACAGTATATTTACAGTAAAAGAGAGTAGACAGTAGTGTAGCAGAGTAACAGTAGAGTAATAGGGTAGAGAGTAGAGTAACAGTAGAGTAACATATTAACAGAAGAGTAGACAGTAGAGTAACAGTATATTTACAGTAAAGGAGAGTAGACAGTAGTGTAGCAGAGTAACAGTAGAGTAGTAACAGAAGTAGACAGTAGAGTAACATTAACAGAAGAGTAGACAGTAGAGTAACAGTAACATTAACAGAAGAGTAGACAGTAGAGTAACAGTATATTTACAGTAAAAGAGAGTAGACAGTAGTGTAGCAGAGTAACAGTAGAGTAATAGGGTAGAGAGTAGAGTAACAGTAGAGTAAACATTAACAGAAGAGTAGACAGTAGAGTAACAGTATATTAACAGTAAAGGAGAGTAGACAGTAGTGTAGCAGAGTAACAGTAGAGTAACAGAATAGACAGTAGAGTAACAGTAGAGTAACATTAACAGAAGAGTAGACAGTAGAGTAACATATTAACAGAAGAGTAGACAATAGAGTAACAGTATTTACAGTAAAAGAGAGTAGACAGTAGTGTAGCAGAGTAACAGTAGAGTAATAGAGAGTAGAGAGTAGAGTAACAGTAGAGTAACAGTATTAACAGAAGAGTAGACAGTAGAGTAACAGTTATTAACAGTAAAGGAGAGTAGACAGTAGAGTAGCAGTAGTAACAGTAGAGTAATAACAGAGAGTAGACAGTAGAGTAACAGTAGAGTAACATTAACAGAAGAGTAGACAGTAGAGTAACATATTAACAGAAGAGTAGACAGTAGAGTAACAGTAGAGTAATATATTAACAGAAGAGTAGACAGTAGAGTAACAGTAGAGTAACATATTAATAGAAGAGTAGACAGTAGAGTAACAGTAGAGTAACATATGAACAGAAGAGTTTACAGTAGAGTAATATATTAACAGAAGAGTAGACAGTAGAGTAACAGTATATTTATATGCTGTCATCTACCATGTGAGAGGTCCCGGTTTGAGTCCCGGTTGCGTCAGAAAAGGCATCCGGCGTAAAAAGTGTGCCAAATCATGTCATGCGGACCACTCAGCAGTTGTGACCCTGAAAAGGGAGAAGCTGAAATGGAAGCAAGCAAGACAGTAGAGGAGACAGAGTAACAGTAGACAGCCAGCAGCTCCCCTGCTCACAAAACCAAAAAAGTATGACTGAAACTTTTTGATATAGCTTAAAAGAAAAAAAAACAATATTTCAAGAATGGAGAAAAAAAAAAAAGAGATTGGAAAAAGTGACTAAATTGACCTAAGACTAACACGAAAGTCCTGATTAAAAACTGGCAGGTTTTTTTTTTTTCATTCTAATCTGTAGTCCTTTTAAAAAAAAATAATATCTGGTTTATTTAAAATTGTACATATAAAACTGAAAAATATTGTTTTACAGCAACATAAGTCAAATTCTTATTTTGATTCAAAATGATATTATTGTCATTACTCTGTGAGTTAAACATTTGGATTAGTATTTAAGGACAAACAGTTCACACGAATCCCACAGAACATGACGTGTGAGGGGCAGCGCTCACACTCAGACCTGTGCTTTTCTGGTCTTCTCCATGCTAGTAGTTTCCTTCTTCCATACAAAGCAGGATCACCACTCGTGTATTTGTCAGTGCCGATCTTTTCCTCGTGGAAATAACGGGGTACGTAACCTGGAATTTCTTGTGAAGTTTAACACGTCCACATTCTTCCCCCGTTTTGTCCTTCCCCTCATGCAAAATCAGTGCCTTCCATCTTCTCAGTGGAGAGAGATCTTTCAGTTCTTTACTTGCATCACATCAGCCATGAAGAGATAGATGTGGAGCTTCTTTGCTTTGAATCTATGTGATTTACAATCTGGAGCATCACAGTAGTACACCATTATTATTTAAAGGTAGAAAATGATATAAAATGAATGATCTGTATTGCTTGTTTTGGTGTGTTGCTTTCTTTACCAGAAGTGGTCTTGTCTGCAATAAACTCCAGATGCAACACCTTACTGATAAAAATAGCATTATTTTGCACCACTCGGGTAGCCTCTGATCATTTGGTTTCTATTTCTACTAAAGCAGGCCTATAAAAATACAAAACACCAAAATATAAATCCTGTAATTGTCAAGGCTTTCATACATCAATAGGTGGTTATGAAAACCAATGTTTGATGGTCTGTGGTATCATAGTTCATAGAAAAGCAAAGGGGACTCACTGATGGATCCAAGCGCTAACTCAAAACAAACGTAAAATGGAGTTTTTCCACAACCTGGGAACCCAAATTTCACTTGTATTTATGGTTTCTAGCAGATGTTTGTGTTATAGGCAAAAGCTACTGAAGCTTTTTAACCCTTTACCAATGTATAATTTCCAATACATGCTGTCAGTGTCGCCTCGTGTATGGTTTCTGATTCAGTTTTATTCTGTGGTCTTTCTGTGAGGATTTTGAGCTTGTTTTTTTCCTGTGCCTGCATTGGTTTCCGTGGGTTACATGGTGATACTAAATTGCTAACAGGATTTTGCGTGCATAGTCCTGTATTGCACTGGAATTTGTACCCATCAAAAAATAAAAAGAGGATGAAGCAGGTGTATAGATCTGATGTATGAATACTCTCAGCTTGTCTTATTTCAATAGTATCGCATCACTACAATGAGATTTACATTTAAAAGGTTTGATCAGAAGTCAAGCTTTTTCTTTTTTTTTTTTGCCTGTTTTTACATGTGAACGCAGTCAGGTCCACAAAGATAATCATGTGCTACATGGCAGGAGAAGTCACACTTGTCACAAAGTTGCCTGGGTCATGATGCACTCTCGTAATTGACCTGAACAGCTCATTTTCTTGGTGCTTTACTCATGATTTTGTATTCAGCCCTCAACAACAGAAGTCCTTTTGTAACCTCTGCAGTTGTACATCTTCAACTGTGTTTTCTTGTTCAATGATCATTTGTAGTCTTTCACCTTTCGGACAGTCTCATGATTCATCTGCTCTGTTCAAACACGAGGTTAGATGTCACACAGAGAGCCGGTAGAATAAGTTAGGCTGGACTGGATGGAGAAAATTAAATTAAAGTAAGTGTAGTCCCGTCTGAAGTCATGGAAACATCTTTGTGTGCACGTGTGTGTGTATGGATACTCACATGTATCGCCCTAACACAGCTGCTCAAATAGCGTGATGGCTTTGTTCATGTGTTGTCCATTTGCTCATGCACAACTAGCTCAATTATTTTCACTGTTGGCATTTGGACATCCTAAACACTCGATACATGTTTGTGCATCACTGTGATGTCCAAGTACTGAATCTCATGAGCAAAAATTTTACAGTTAAATTTAAGGCTTTAAATTGTTTAAAGCCTGCGGTATTTCCCAGTTTCTGTGCAAGGTCTGAGGGAAGTTTCACTCTAAAAATCAATGAACATTTGAATTCCTTTTTCCCTGCTGTCCTTCCTCTGTCAGTGGCCATTTTGCTTTGTTAATCTTTCTCCCTCTCTCTCTTTCACACACACACATATAGACACACCAACTCAGAAAACACTGCACTTCTTTGTGGCTGGGTTGGCTGCTGTCAGCTCCAGACAAAACACTGAAGATATAGAGATTTGTTTACTGCCTCAGAAAGAGTGAGAAAAGAGAGAGAAAAATAAAGGAAATAGCAGAACTGCTACCTTGACCTCTAACCTCGGACTGAGTATCCCTCTATAATACTAGCCTTATATATA
This sequence comes from Hirundichthys speculiger, assembly GCA_018398805.1. Taxonomy (NCBI): domain Eukaryota; kingdom Metazoa; phylum Chordata; class Actinopteri; order Beloniformes; family Exocoetidae; genus Hirundichthys; species Hirundichthys speculiger. The sequence goes on along the minus strand of JAGFBZ010000853.1, from coordinate 256,633 downwards.
TATATATATAAATATGTAGATTGATTGACAGTCCTGGAAAATTGTACTTTGTGTTCAAAGACTGCTGCAGGTTTTATAGCTTTCAACTATTGTGAAAGTCTGTGGTTGTTTAATTGTTCTGTCTCCTGGGAGCATGTATCGGCTCCCAAAGTATTTTTAATGTGCCACCTCTTGTAGCTTCGCCCTTTCAGTTTAATCATTAAGATTGAACTCAAAAAAGGAGAATGGGGTAGCTCAGATGATTGTCAAAGCACCATCTGGCAACTTCCTCTGCAGTGCTGAGTAGCCAGCACATATTTTCCTGGGCAGAGAGCTGGCGGTACAGCTGTCGGCGCTTTCATCTCCGAAGGACACTAGTATAGCGATTTTCTCCATGTCTAAGACTTGCGAATATTTAAATCATCAAACAACTCAAGACAGCAGCTGCCTCCACTTATTTGCGTCTTCTTTTCGAGCTCCGCTTCTCAGAACAGGAAATTCTGTTGTTAATGAATGAAAACAACGGACCTTGACTGCTGAGAGACACTTGTGGTTGCTCGCAGATACATTAATATCTGGTTCAAGCGTTCAAATCCTTTCACCCCTGATTCATCTGACATTGGGACATGAAACAATGATACCCAGGCTGAAAAATCAACTAGTTCAATAAGCGTATTAGAACTGATAATTGTGCAGGATGAACACAGCTTTCAAGCTGTTGTTGAGTCACTTGAAACCAACGTGGTTTTCCTTTTTTTTTTCTTTTGAAACATGAATGTATTACTGTACTTAACAATAAGTAAAGCAAAATGCTGGGCTATGTGCACTATCAAAAGTCCATAAGTTTCAGTCTCACTTCTCATTATCAGATATTGTTAAACATCACAGTTAACGGTCATTTTTATTTTAGCTGCACAACCTACTGTTTCAGTATTTTAACTTCAGACTCCAAGTCCAGATATGTCTTATCCAATTTATAATGTAAAAGCTAAAATTTTATGTAGCCAAAATTTTGTGGTTTTTTTTTTAATTAAAATGTATATTATAAGATATAAGATTACAGTGATCCCTTATTTTTCGCAGTTAATGTGCCCCCCCCCCCCATGAAAATCAAAATCCGCTAACTGGAGCCAGAGCCCCCCGAGCCTAAATAATGTGTTTAAAATATGTTTAAAAACCCCCAAAAAGTATCGAGGCACTGCAGCGAAACAAGACAAAGGCTCAACTGTGGTCTTTCTGTTACCTTCACAGCCTCTGGTCTCTGAACCGTAGTAAACAAACTGCTGGTATTGTGCTATTTTTGGCTAGTAATTAGCGGCTAACACGCTAACAACAACAAAACAAAAAGTCTGTTTTTCTCTGCATGGAACGAGCACTTTATTCTGGGACTGCAGGAACTTGTAACATCACACAGGTTGTATTGTTCGGCTCCTGTCGGTTAACAGAGAATGTAAATCTATACACGCTGGGCTGCTGTTTATGCTCACTCCACTTTTCATCTAACCCCGTTTTCTTCTGCTGTCCCACAACACACACACTACATTACCCATAAGGCCACATCATCATCTTAAAGGGGCCAGGCTGGCTCACAACATTTCCTCACTGTGAGAGAATCCGCACAACATCCTGTGATGTTTCTGCGATTTTTAAAATTATATTATATATTTCTGAAAAATCTGCGAAAAAATAAAGCTGCGGAAATTAAACCACAAATTGGCAAGGGAATACTGTATAAGAAACTATGCAGATGTGATGTTCTGTGGGGTAGTAAAGTAAAGGTAGCAGTTGGATTAATGCAGAATACACAGAAACACTGGAGCTATTTAAATAATCTACATAAAGATTTTTGTCAAAATTTTAAGCCATATAAAAAGTGAAAAGTTCCTTTTTGTAGGATTGAATGAAAGTGAGTTAATATGGCTGCAGCTTTGGTAAACCAATTTCACTGAAAACACTCAAGAAGGTCCATGAAAATCCTTTTATTTATTGGTCTTATGCTCATATTTGTCACATGCTGTTCCTATGGCGACGTGTGTGTTGGGGTGTGAGCAGAGAGACCTGCGACGTCTGCAACACAAATCATCTTGAGCTCTCACCGTGGTTCACTGCGCTCACGCAGACACATCAATTCAGAGCTGCCAACAGGGGAGCTGGTGCCACTCTGGCATTTATTTCTTTCAAACCTGGCCTGTTTTCTTTCTCTCACTCTTTGTTCAGAAACATCCACTTCCACATTAACTATCTATACCATCCGGTCCGAGCAGGCTGGACATGTTTCTAGTGCACTGCAGGTCATAGAAATAGAAACCCATTCAAATAAACACTTTTGGGTTTGTTTCTTTTTTAGTCACATTTCTATATTTGCATTCGTTATCACATTCTTTATAACATATCTATTTATCTTAAGCCTTGACTATGATTCACTTGATTCAAGATTAGCGTACAGTTTATCTTTAGTGAGTCTGTGTTTAGTGGGTGCTACTACATATCTGCCTCCTTATTTGAACTTGTAAATGTCTCCGGTTTATGAGGTGCTCCATCCCTGCAGCCACAGAGCTGTATTCTTTTTCAGTGTGCAATGATTTCCTAATTTTAGCTGACACTTGGACTTTAAAAAAAAAAAAAAGCCATAATGAGTGATCTTTAAATAGCAACAGTTTTCCCTCACGCCCACATTATCTGATGTATCTATTCATGATTTATAATTGAGAAGAGAAGAGCTTGTTTATAAGTTGAGATGACATGGGTCTCTACTACCAGCTGCTCCTGAACCATTTTCTTGCTTTTATTAACATTTAAGGCCATTCACAGCTCAGGTTCAGGCTGAGACTGTGTAAGAGCAGAAGTCATCGTAGGAAATGCAACAGAAAGGGAAGCAAACACCAGGGTGATAGAAGTACAGACAGAGAAGCATTTCTCTGTCGGGGGGGAACGATTGGTAGAGCAGGAAGGAGCACAGCAGCAACCCAGATCCCAACCCAATCCATCATCATCCAGAACGACTTAGAACAAAGCTAAAGCAGGAAATGTAAGAAGCTACATGTTACATTTGATGATGCAGTCATGAAATGAAAGACAGAGCTTTTACAGTGAATTATAAGGGTCTAAGATTATGTTGTTGTCACATTGATTCCTCACCTTTAAGATTTACATTTTACCAGATTAACACCTGGAGAAACCTTGATAATCATTCTCTCCTGCAAAAAGAGGAGGAGTTTCTCTTGCAACCTACTGTTTCACACAGTGAAGCTGCAATGCACAGCGAAGGAAAACAGTTTACCTCTTAAATTATAACATGATCAATAATCACCTTCCAAGTTTAACAACTAACTGAGATTGTGAGCCAGATTTTCTTTTGTCCAGATATGAGCCCAGCAGAGACTATAAAGTAATACAGTTTGGTGCTTAAACCAAGTGATTAATGTTGTTTCAGACCAAATTATATGCATTTGTCTTTTTAATGGACACCTGTTGACAACTGATGAGCGTCATGTCAAGGCTGAGCGCTTTGTCACCGCTCACACCAACTCCCACTGCATGGATGGGAAAAGAAAGTTTAAAAAAATGGTTAAAAACTGTATATTTTTGTAAACTTTCCATAATAACTCATTTGCATGTGTGTGTGTGAAACACAAGTGTGCAGTTAAGAGATTATCTCTGTTCTATGGTTGTGTATCGTCAGTAGCGGGAGGAAGCACAACACTGTCCCTCTGAGGAGCTTGAAGAACATTTTGTTTATAAAAAGGCTCCAGTTCCTGCACACACAGACACTGATAACAAGCACGGCAGTCACAGACACTTCTGTCGTTCACATGAGAATGTTACTTCTCCTGTGATTAAAGCTAATCATGGTTTTCAGAACTCAGTGACTCAGTTCATGTTGTCTGGATACAAAAAAAGAAAGCAAACTTCCTCCAATAGTTATGAAAAATATGGAAAGGTTCCTGCGCTCCCAAAGCACTTAAAGTCTCTATTGTCTAGTAATACCATGGCTTTACCTAATGCCCTCCCACCCCTGACCTTTTTCCCTCACTGTAAAAGATAAAGTTGGCCATGGCTTTGAGGAGGAAGGTAATCTGATGTGCAGAAAGAAAAAAAAAAAAGAGTAGCTAGTGGAGACGAGCACATCTACTGGAGCATCAGCCATCATTACTGGCCATGTTCAGCTTAAGAAAGAGTGCATGACTGTGTCAAACATTACTGAAATACTAGTGAAACATTAATGAAATGCTTTCTACAGGCCTGCTACACAACAGACTAATAAACCTGCTCAAATCAGAAAGTTACTCTCCTGGGACAGCAGAGGAGAGAGAGGAGTAGACAGACTTTAATTTATAATATTTATATGTCATTCTATTGTGCATTTATTCCATTTTAGTACCTGTTCTATATTTTTCTTTATTTCCTATATTTCTATATTTTTCTTATATCTTATATGTTTATATGTTCTGCACCAGACATCAAGCTAAATTCCTTGTATGTGAAAACGTACCTGGCAATAAAACAGTTTCTGATTCTGATTCTGATTCTGATTCTTCTGCTGGTAGAGGCTCCTCCAGGTTGCTAAGCGTGGCGACAGGTTTGACCAACAGTTAGCGCCCCAGTTGAGCCTGCCGAGGTCTGTCTCTCTCTCAGTCCCTGTGACAGAGCCTCTGTTTGTGCCTCTGTTACAGCTGCGCTACCAAATGTTATCCCGCTCTGCTCCCCTGCTGTTCATATATCACAGCGAGGTGGAATGAAGCCACTACAGAGACTTCTGGCTGTGTGACTGAAGCAATACGTTACTCTAGAATAAAATATTTTTCACCTCTTCTTATTAAATGATAGTGCCAACAGCAAAGTTATTTCAATTTTATTAGCAACAGTTGAAGTTGCTAATTACACATCTTTTCAAAATCACAACATTTTTTGGCCCATTGTGTGTGTTGTATGGAGAGAGAGTCTGAGAGTGTATTTATGTGTGTGACTGTGTGCATGAGGGATACACATTCATAAACACAACCACTTACACTCACCTGTTACTTTATTAGGTTCACCTGTCCAACTGCTCGTTAACGCAAATTTCTAATTAGCCAGTCACATGGCAGCAGCTCAGTGCATTTAGGCATGTAGACATGGTGAAGATGATCTGCTGCAGTTTAAACCAGCATCATAACAGGGAAGAAAATGATTTAAGTGACTTTGAACGTGGCGTGGTTGTTCAGAAAATGCTGATCTACTGAGGTTTTCATGCACAACCATCTCTAGGGTTTACAGAGAATGGTCTTAAAAAGAAAATATATCCAGTGAGTGACAGCTCCGTGGGTGGAAATGCCTTGTTGATGCCAGAGGAGAAAGGCCAGACTGGTTCGAGCTGATAGAAAGGTAACTGTAACTCCAGAATTTGGCATCAACAACATGAAAGCATGGATCCATCCTGCCTTGTATCAACGGTTCAAGATTTATCATCGTGTGGCACAAAAGGTGAAAGAGTTGTTTATGTTGCCATCCAGATGAAGTCTGTTGATGGGCAGTGTGTTTTAATGGAATTTGTCATTTTGTTTTTGAACCATCGACTGATTTCCTGCCAACTTCAATGGATGCAGTAGAAATAGAGACTATCTGTGTATTTGAGCACATGCACCCAACATGTGACCTTCTGTGTGTGTGTGTGTGTGTGATGGGGAGAAAGCGAGGGGGCACAGCTTGTCTGCCAGCGTACTGTCCTCTCTGTGTGTACCAGTGCAGTCATGCTGCAGTATATCAATGCAGCCTCTCTAATCTCTGGCCTGCAGCTTGGCCCGGCTGTTGTTGGACAGCTTCGCTTCACAAAGTACAAACAATATGCATGTGTTCATATTTAGATGATATTACTGCTGATAAATGTGTTGATTTGAATTTATGGAGAAGCAGTTCCTGTTTTTTTAGGTTATAATTTGATTCATTTCTCATGTTTAGTCTCTTTTGCTGTTGTTTCTTTTCAAATTTTGCCTTTGAAACTCATGCTATTACTTTTTTGTGCCGGTATCAAATGACTGAACAATATGAGCACAGCCAAATGTAATCAGAATTTGTGCTTGTCTCATCCGGAGGATGAGGAAACTCAAGAACCATCTGTCTCTAAGTAACACCGGCAGCACTTGAAGTGCCATGATTTGTGTCACTAATCTGTCGTTAACAGTTTTGGAAATGAAGACATCAGTCTTGACCTTCAGTGACCTGTGAGGCTCCAGCTCTGCTGCACTCAAGGCTAAAAAAGTGTTTACTTCAGATGTCACTTCTTAACACTGCTCTAGTCAGTTTTAACATGGACGAAGTAAACATGAACTGAGCCGAGGAAATCTTTTTTCAAAGGTTTGATAGACATTTGTCATTGCACTTTTGCAAGTTTACAAGTTTAATAATTTCTTTTGAAGCTTTTAACTTTTGTGTTTATTACTTCTTATTTACTTTGTTGATCCGCTGACCTGCCGCTGCAGGGATTTCCCAAATAAAGATGAATAATGTTATACTGACAGGAACTGAATGTTGTTCATAATTCTCTAATGACAGGCAGTGGTTTGAGGTTTTTTTTTTTTTCATTTTATACTCATTAAAGAATACATTCAGAAGATAATTTTCAATAACTCAAGCTCACAAGCTTGAATATAATAATATAATTGAATAATAATAATAATTATTATAACCTGAATATAATAATATAATTGAAAAATATTCATGAAACTCCCTGACTTCAAACTCCTCTGGAGCAGGTTTTTTTTCTTTTCTTTTAAGGGGATGGGTCTTAAATCTGATTCATCTACTCTTGTCTCTTTAGTCAGCCTGTATAACAGTTATTTAAGTATACTGAACAAGAATTTTTATCTGCATAAACAACCAAAAATGGATGTTGTTATGTCTGCTCTCCTCTCGCACATCATTTCTTTGACTACTGGAATCTTTAATCATGATTTGTTGCTTGCTTTAACAACTTTATCCCTTTTTATATACTCACACAACCTAAATGTTTCAGATTGTGACTGCAGTGTACATAAAAATAGAGTTTTTAAATATAGATTCTAGAAGAAGTTAAACATAGTTACTGGGGGTCCAGTGAAAGTTAACTATTTGGGAATTACAAAGGATCATATCAAGTTTCTAATAAAACCCATCAGATTCATCTAACTGTCTTTTGTGTTACCAAGGCTGAAAATACTTATCACATTTTTCTTATCTCCCAACATCCTCTCGTCCTCAGCCTTTCTCCACCTCCTCACATTCACTGAAAGCTGACTCCCTCCCTTCTCTCCTCCCTCACTGACACACTCTTATATTTGTCGTCTCTTTCCTGGCACACACACGGACACACACACATTTCAAACACATTCTCACCTACAAAGACGCCACCTCATGACTATACAGTTCATATATTAGTCTCTCAGTCGAACTGACACACATGCACACGTACGCTAGAACACACACAGCCGTGTGTGATTTTAGCCGATGGTTTTCCAATGAGGCGTTACTTGGTTCTGGTGCTGGAGCGACTGGTGGTTCTGTCTCAAAACCTCAAACTCAGTAATTGCAGAAAACCAAAGAAGAAGCTCAAAACCAGGAAAAGGAAACCACGGGTGAGTGACTACTGGAAAAGGTTACTGTCACACTGCTTTTGATGCATTCTTTAGTGTCCGTGAGATAAAAAACTGACAAACAGTTAAGTAGCAAGAAATATGTGCTATCAAAAGAAAAATACTATATGTATTAATGCATTTTTTTTAGACACTTTAAAGTCTAATTAACTTTACAATGTGGCACTCAGTGTACATCAGACAGCTCAGCAGGTGTTTACTTTGAGGATGTTGCAGATGAGGAAGTCATGCTGACCACTGTCCATCCTGCCTTCATCTCTCTGCAGCTTCCATGCACCACTGAAATGCCTCTGAATGACCAATAAATTGACTATTGATGTGTTTTGTACTGCAGGCAGACTAACAGGGACGACTGAGTTGTTTGTCACTCTGGCTGCTCACACTTCCACTCTTTCTATCTCGGACGATATCCCTTTTTCCCTCTCTAATGCTTAAAATAGCCGGAGTCACTCCATTCAGCACCAGAGGCATTTCAGGAACCAATCTATCTGCCTGCGTGTGCACACGTGTGTGTGTGTGTGTGTGCGTTCGTGTGTGTGTGTGAGAGAGAGAGGGAGATAGAGGCTTGCTCCAGCTTTCTGATAGAAAGAAACACATTGTCCTTATTTTTATTTCATTATGTTCAAATTTACAAGACAAACATGTGTGTACTCACAACTTTATCAATCATGCCATATTGTATTTCTTGTTCCCATGAATACTCACAAAGATGTAGACATTTTCAATCATATGATAAATTGGTATGATAGAAATATAAATAGCCATTAAACCATGTTTTTTTAAATCAATTTCAGCAATTTGTGATTTTTTTTTTTTTTTTTTTTTAAATTGAATTTGGCCATTGTTTGACAACAGAGTGTAATGAGATGACTTGTGTCCTTCCACTGGCTTCTAACAATAGTTTGCTGGAATTTTGGTCCATTGATCCTGACAGAACTGGTGGAACTGGGTCAGGTTTTGTGGGCAGCCTTACTACAGCCTTTTCAGTTCTACCCACAAATTTTATACAGGATTGAAATCAGGATTTTGTGATGGTAACTCCAAAACACTGACTTAGTTATCATTAAGCTACTTTGTAACTAATTTGGCGGTGTGCTTAGCGTGATTGTCCATTTGGAAGATCCATTTGTGCCCAAACCTCAACTTCCAGGCTGAAGTCTTGAGATGTTGCTTCGATATTTCTACATAATGCTATTTCCTCATGATGCCATCTATTTTGTGAAGTGCATCTCCTGCAGCAACAACATGATGCTGCCACCCCCGTACTTCAGTTAGGATGGTGTTCCTAGGCTTGCAAGTTTCCCTCTTTTCCCTCCAATTGTAACAATGGTCATTATGGCCAAACAATTCAGTTTTAGTTTCATCAAACCACAGGACATGTCTCCAAAAATGAAGGTCTTTGCCTCTATGTGCATTTGTAAACTGTAATCTGGCTTTTTTTATGTTGCTTTTGGAGTAATGGCTTCTTCCTTGCTGAGTGTCCTTCCAGCTCATGTCAGTCCAGGACTGGTTTCACTCTGGATAATGACTCTCACCAGATTTAGGATCTTCACAAGGTGTTTTGCTTTTTTTTCTGGAGTTGATAAGCACATTCATCTCTGGGACACAGATCCCGTCTCCTCCTTGAGCAGTATGATGGTGTTTATGCTTATGTGTAATTGTTTGAGCAGATAAATATGGCACCTTAAGTCATGTGGAAATTCTACCCAAGGATGAACCAGACTTATGGAGGTCCACAATTCTCTTCCTGATATCTTGGCTGATTTCTTGATATATCACCCAAGGAAGCAGTGTGTTTGAGGTGTGCCTTAAAATACATCCAGGAGTGGGCTCTAGCAGGTTTTAAGTCACACTTCAAGTTAACCCCTAATACAGTTTGACTAGAAAGTGAAAAGAAACATGTCACTAATGGATTGCAAAACAATGTTATGATGTCACTTATATCCAGCCTTATGCGTTTAGCTCTGCTGGTTAGCTCGACAGCTCGTGGTGGTCCTGAAAGCTCAACACGCCGCAGCTAAAGAGAATCCATGCAAAAAGAGAAAACAGAAGAAACAGTTAGTGCACTTATTTAACAATAGAAGAATAAACAGTTATCAGTTATCAGTTGTCAGTGTAGTTGGTTACAAAATCATTGTTTTTAATGAAGTGAGTTGAAAAATTGTATTCGTTGGCTCAACAACAACATTTCTCACTGCAGCTTGCATTTGTATCTTTTTCAAGTATCTCAACTGTTCCTGGGGTTACCAACAATAATATAAACAATATTATAATATATTCATTGTTTATAATTATAAACAATGAGTACTGTTTTGGATCTCCATTGATCCTTCAGCAGGTACTCAGACATCTCAATAATGACGCCGTATCCGTGCTGCATTTACAGTATACACAGCAGTGTGCTTATTATTTGAGCATTTCAGTAATCTCTTTTATAAATGAGAAGACCTCCCCCCCCAGTGAAATGAAATATGCCTTTATCTCTACAAATGCTCCTTTAGTGTAACATATTTTGTGTTTAACCACGTGAAACATTACAGTTCCTGTGAGGCAGCAATTAGCTGACTGTGATTTGTAGAGGAGTAAAAGCTCCAACTGTGAACGCAGTGATTTGGGGTTTTCATGTGTGTGTATGTGATTGTATATTCTCGTTTGTGTGTGCGCTTCTAATCCAAGCTTTAGTGAACGTGTCCATGCTCAGTCTGTCTGCATGCAACCAGAGATTACTTCATATGATCTGGGACAGGTGTGCAGAATACTGTGGATTAGAGGGCGGTACATATATTTGCAGGTGTGCACTCATGCGTTTGCATCCTGCTGTAAGTGGACTCAGAGCAAGATGTGTTTCTCTGTGCGTTGGAGAAAGGACAAGAAAAAGTGACATGAGATTAAGAGTGTATCTTTATCTGTGTGTGTGGGCTGTGGTGTCCATGTGCTCCGATCCCAGATTACCCTAAATTTATTTTTCAGTTGCTGACAGACGATCTGATGTGACATCACCACTGACATTGGCAGTGACATCACTGACCAGAACACATGATGACCTTTTTTTGATTCAGATTTTAATCTTTTGGCTGCAGAATTGAGAGACTGTGATGCCCAAATGATTTTAGAAGAGATCATTTCTACTCATTTTAAGGCTGAAAATCAGATTTAGATTTTCCTGTGTTAATAATAATAATGAAGATTGAATCGAGGCGTCACGACATAAAGAGTGAAACAAGCAGAATTTCACCATGACTTACACTATAAGTCTAAATAAACCAGCAGAAGACTTAGATAAAGAGTATCGCTTGATCTTTTATTAAAAGTTTAATTGTATTACATTTACATATACATATTAGAATGAAAAATAAAAACAAGATAAATAACTAAATAAAAAAAACAGTAGTGCAAATGGGGGGGGGGTGGGGGGGGGGGGGGGTTGTGGACTGTAGTGGGGAAGAAACTGTTTCTGTGGCGTGGGGTCCTGGTCCTGAAGGACCGGAGCCTAGAGGTCTTCACTGGTCCACTTTCATGGACCCGAACCCGATTGGACCAGTGAAAAATTCGACCCGAAACCGACCCGACCCGAGCTATTATCATAAGTCCAGGGGTCCGAACCCAAATGGACCCACAATATTTGGACCCGGAACCGACCCGACCCAAGTCTTTAGTTTCTGACCATGAACTGAGCTGAGTTACCTGAATAGAACCGAGACAATACAGCCTATAGTTGCTCATGTTAAAAGTGAAAAAAAACTTGATTTTCTTACCTAAAGTTGTCTTCTTCTACCGGTTCAGTTGCTACATAGGCTACGTGATGTAAACAACAATAAATTCACGTCGTTATTCTCTTTGTGGATACAGATGCTACTGGTAGCAACTGCTAATGCTAATAGCCTACACCGGTAAGGACGTGTCGTGAATATGTTCTCTCATCCAGCGTTGTCATGTTGGCGATCCGTTGTTCTTTACAGCTGCCGGGCAAACCGCTAATAACACGCTACAGCAACACGATTGTTTCGTGACAAACATGTCACGTTAATGAATAATCATTTAACTGCTCCGAGTCCTGACATTGGCTGCCACCGCCAGTATCTTTACATAAACAGTTATGGATGATGATGTGTGGAAGTTCAGTACAGCTGAACGCCAAGTACTTCTCAGCCTAATCTTGCTTCTTCATGTAACTCCTTCCTATTAGGTTAAAGCGTTCCAAATACTCAGTTATTGGGTAGTGGTAGTGGTTAAAATATTTCTCTACAAGAAGGCAATTTATCACCAGGTGTTACTGATCCTGTCCTTTTATACGAAGCAAAACAATATAAAGAGATTCTGTTGCAATCTCTATTCCACAAGGTGTAGACATCCTTGTAATCTGAAATTGTAAATGCAAGAAACAGAAATGTTTCTAAAGGGATGCTGGTGGATCAGTTTGTTGTATCATTCACAGCAAACAGATTCTGTAATTGTTAGCCACATTCTAGCGAGCATGTATAAGATTGGTGACTTCTGTTAATGTTATATAAAGGTTTCACTCCGTTTTCAAAATGTCTGTTGTAGAGCCAAGTAACCCTGTCACTTCATCTTTTACTTCTATCCTAAAAAGAATCAGGACACCTGAACCTTTAGTGTGAACCAGCAAAATAGCAATACAGGACTTGATGGGCAGAGGGGTGAACTTGAACTGGGTCCTTGTAAAATCACCAGTACCTGGTGGATAGTGTCTGCTTCTCTTCAGTCCGTGACATTCTTGGTCATTATTGGTAGAAAATGGATTCAGACTTTGTCTTGACAATGATTCTTTAATTGTTTTTGATCCCAAGGCAAACCTACAAGCAACTCAAAAACTCAAGGTACAGCTTTACTCAAATCAGTGCAAAATAATCCTTATATCAAGGGTTGCAGGAACCCCCCCCCCACTATCTAACTTGCCTGCATTGTCTTATCGTATTTGTAAGACTCATAGGGCCTGATTTACTAAAGGTTTGCGTGCGTAAAAACGTGTGCAAACTTGACACCACCCGCAAACCAATGTGCAAGCTGATCTACTAACAGCGTGCAAAGAGGACTGCGCCTCTCAAATGAGGAAAATAGCACACGCTGTTCATTTAGTACTTTTGCCCTGATGAATAATCAATATGGGGCGTACCCGCCAGAAAGCGCTAAATACTGGGAGGGGAAAATGCAAATAGGTTAATTTACCACACGCAATGAGATTTACCAACCCTGAAAGTAATTGCGGGGATTGTGATTGCGTCTGTATTTAATACGTTCGAAAGGAAGGTGCTAATCTGCCCAGCATTACGCACCGATGGCTGCTGTTATTGTGGCAAGGAGGCGACATCGCCAAAATCAAAGAATACAAAGGGAGAGAGTCTTTCGGACTCGTGTAAATTTGTTTGGAATGAATGAAAACCAGATAGTTGAAACTTAAGGGCTGATTTGGAGCCGGTCACAAGCACATGCAAAAGGAGAAATATTTTATTTGAATGTTAAATCGAGTATTATTCAGCAAAAGGTTGCCACAGGAGGCACATTCATTTTTTTATTTGTGATAATAAATAAATCACGTGTTTTCATGGAGAAAAAAGTGTTTCTTATTGTGCGCCTACCTTGTTCTGCAGTTGGCTCTAGCGTGTCATACCCCAGTATCCCTGTTATCTGCTCCTGGCAGAAGGTGAGCTGCACCTGCTGCTCAATCCTGGTTAGAAGCATCTCTTCCGCAGGCCCTCCACCTGTCTTGTTTGCCGAAGTTTTATTAAAGGCCACTTTTTCTTTAGTTCTTTGCCTTATATCTTGCCACCTTCTTTTAACCTCATCTGCCGTTCTTTTTGTCTTACCAACTGCATTTATTCTATCGCAGGTTTTCTCCCATATTGCGTTTCTTTTGGTAATGTTTAAATTTCTTTGCTTTAGTTCATGAATGTGTTTATTTGCCTCTTCCACTAATATCTCTAACTCCAACTCGTCAAATTTCATTTTGCGCTTGCGTCTATCCTGCTTTCCATCCAGACTCTCCATGGCGCAAACCGTAAGACACGCAACACCTCATTTAAATACTGAGGTTTGCACCCGTTATCAATTGCGCGAGCATTCTTAGTTGATCACCCGCAAAACACACAACAACAGCACGCGCAAACTTTTTCAGTGCACACGCAATTTAGTACTCTTTATTTAGGATCTTAGTAAATCAGGCCCATAGTGTCAAAATCTAAAATATGTACAGAAGTGCTTGAGTGAATAAAATAAAATTTCACCGAACCTGGAAGCAGAGCAACAGCGATTTGTGTTGCACGGCTGTAATACGACGTGGTTGTTTATTCACACTGCACATTGTGACAGTTTATGCTTTCTCAGTTGCTGATTGATCTGCTTAAAGTAGCGTTGTTGTTCAGAGAGACACGTCTGAATGCTTTTAGGCGATTCTTCCTGCTGCAAGTTGAGCTGGAGCTGATATCAGAAATAGTTTTCTTCTGCCTGTTTTCTGTGGCGCTGTTGTGTAACAGTCCTGAAAACAGCCCCCCTCATTTACATAATAAAGCAAAAAATAAAGGAAGAAATGTGATACAGAAATAAATCTGCCTATGTGATGCTGTTAATGGTACTATGATGATTCTTGAATGTGAAGGATAAGTTTTTCTACAGTTTAGTTAGCTAATAGTTAGAGAAGTTTAGTAATCAGAAAGCATTTGAAAAGGAAACACGCATCCATCCAGCATCTGTGCTTTCATCTTTCTATTCAGGATAATGACTCAGTCATCATCAGGGAAGAGGCGGGGCCAAGTGGAAACAATTAAATATGAATTTTGATTTTAGTCTTTTAACCTGTTTGCTTTTTATGGTTACAGGTGATCCTGACAGTTTACCTAAATGACACCCAGCAGATGTTAACTGAGGTCCCAGTCACTCCAGCAACCAGAGTGACTGACGTGGTTGAGTACTGCAAAGAGGCCGGCGAAGGGGAGTGTCATCTGGCCGAAGTCTGGAATGGACACGGTGAGTTCACGTGCTTAATGATTTATGTTCATGTGCATCAAGTTAACAATATGAAGACCATATATTCAATACATTTATGTTTGCTGGCGGTGACTTTCTCACACTTTGAGTGGACAAGTATCCTGTGTTTCCTTTTTTGTCAGTGATAAATATTTCCTGAAAGAAACATCTGTAATTTAAGATGCTGAGTGCTCCTCAGACCCAGCATCTCGACACATTATCCAGCCTGTGAATCTAAAAACTGAAGCTACTACTTGAGACCTGTGAAGTGACAAATGATAATGCTCTGCAATTAAACAAACCCATTGAAAAGTCTAGTTTTCTCTTAAATTTAGTGATTATTTGCCACGCAACCCTCTTGGTTCATTAGTGAAATTCACTTTTACTGATTGCTCGAAAATAGCGCCATCATTAAGTAGACGTTTATCTTCAAAGAGAGACATTTGCGGGTGTGAAGGGCTTGAATGGCACACCAGGGAGCAGAGACAGACTGGGAGGTTCAATCACTGATAAATGCAACCAGTGCTCCAACTGATTTACAACTGTTGTGTTATGAGGCAACGCTGTTTGGAGGCTGAGAGGCAGGAAGGAGGCTCAACATCTCCACAGGTCTGTGATGCTCTGCTCTGCTAACAGATAGCTCAGTCTTGGTTTACTTTTAGACAGATTTTTCACAAGAACTGCTTTTTTTCTCTAAAAACTAGGTTATTGTACAGTTGCTGGTAATGAAGCCAGGACACTGCAGTCAAAGATACTAAAAACACTCCACAGATCTGAACTCTGGGCCTGCAACTGCCAAAACAATTTGATTTGTCTGTTATTTGAAAATATATTGATTAATGCAGTTGTAAAAGTGAGCTATCACATCTGAGAAGAACTGTACAAAATCTTCTAATTATATTCCAGGAAACTTGTGTTTTCTAAACACTAAAACCATAATAAACGGTAGCATTTTTAATTTTTTTTTCTCTCTTTTAATCGCTGAGTCGAAAAGCCAAATGAGTTTAATCAATGAGTTTGACTGTTTACCTGTTTTCACGTTTGTGCTACGCGTGTTCTCACCTCTTCTTAATCCTATCAAGTCTTGTGAGAAGCAACCAGATTTTCTTTTCTTTCATTTTCCATTCAGTCACACCTCTTAAGCCTGGAGATCTATAATAAGTTTATGAGCAGCAGGGTAAGATCTGGATTTAGATAAAAAGAGCAGCAGCTCATCTGGTTGTCTGCAGTGAAGAAAAAAGACCAGAGGCTTCTCCCTCTGGTCTCCTTTCTGTCGCACAGATGTGGTTTTGAACTTTGAGTGCATGCAGACACACAGAGTAACATCATCTGTGGTTTCATGAGACAGGCCGGTTGTCACACACAAGTTATACGGCCGAGAGATAAATCATCAACAAGAGGGCGTTACATAAAGGTGGATCAGTTAGCAGGACTGCAGTTCTCTGCACAACCAGTCACAAACACCATTACTGAAACTGGATAGATTGCTGTTCAAATGATTCCACATCTTTGTCATTTTTAGTCTCTTAATCAGTTATGTCAGCCTCAGAAAATCATTATGATTTTGATGAAAGCTCTTTGTAATATTATTGTTTTCGTTCTGCTATTCTTTCAGTAACTTGACCTACATCTCCACACGCACAGATAATTATTCACCAGAGTTTCATAACAACCACTGACCGCCTGTCATCTGAGGATCAGAATGTAATTGATTATAATCTAGTATTATATGACAGGATAATCACAGTCTGAACTGGCCTAAATCGCTTTCCGTGAAGCTAATTATAACCGCAGACAGACCTATAGTGCAGCTCCAACGTGTGAAATCAATACAGCACCGAGTCCTCCAGTTTATTGTGTGACACTGTGAGTGTGAATAGAAAAGTCCAGACACCAAGAGCGACTGTCACTAAAGCGTGGCCCACATTCATTCAGCCATAATCGCCGGACTGGTGATCCACTAACAGCGCAGTGTGTTCGTGCAGCCCTGTGGTGTGACCGAGTGCTCACGTGCTCCATAAATGGCTCTGATGCTATATTGTTTCTCAGAGGGCAGCACTATAAAGCAGGACATAATAAATGGTGACACATATTGTGTGACTGGGGCTCATGGCCGAAGGGCAGAAGTGGTGACATGGTTCCTGTCTGTGACCACCGTCAAAATATACAGCAGTTACTCCTAAACACTGAACTTGGTCTTTTTGTTTTTTTTTGTGTGTGATTTTAAACTGTGAAAACATTTGAAGATATAAGTGAAAATACACTCACAGTCTCAATTAGACATCAATTTTTTGTTTTTTCTCCAGTAGTTATCATAAGCGATAAACCTTAATTCCTAATAGCAGGAGGGAACATAGTGCTAGTGGCACAGTCCATCCAACATTCAAGAACTAGCTCACTGTTATATTAACTTGCTATGATGAACAATGCCACGAGTCAGCTCAGAGTCCAGAGAAAACAGGAGACACCACAAGAAGTTAATGTGTTTAACTTTAACTTGGAGAAAATGTAATTCAGTCTAAGTCTGTCGTGTCAGAAGTTATGGATGTAGACATGTGTGGTGAATGCTTGAATGAGAAGGAAGAATAAAACATAAAAAAAAAAACCAAAAGGTCAGCACATTAGGTGGCTGCTGGTTGGGGAGAGGCAAAGAGAGGAATCTTAAATAGCCATAACATGTGTTTCCTCCTCCTGACACACCCCTGCCTTCTGTCTCCTACAGAGGAATAACCTCAGGGCCACAGACAGAGTAGGGGGGGTGGGGCTTGTTACAACATTGCATCAGTCGTAGCGGAGCTACTTCAGTTGTGTAGTTAGAAATGCACAGACACATCTCACTGAATACACCTTTACACACAAACACAGGGACTGACATCAATCCTGCTCCCCTCTAGCTTTATGCAGGCAAGTCTCTTTCTGTGTGGGGTTTTCTAGTTCTACTTGTGAGGTCTCAACTGCTTCAGACCACAGTCCAAAAACATTTTAGGTTGATTAGTGATTGAAATTGTCTGTCAGAGTGCGACGGTGTGGCCGTTTGACTCTGCATGAGCCTGTAATGTAACTGGTGATCTGTCCAGGATGAGCCACATCTTTTGGATATGGAAAAATGAATGTGTAAACACACTGGAATAGTACAGAACAACACAATAAAACAGCTTGTTGGGTAATTTTAGCTAACGTCAGTAAACTTTCCTCCAACAAAGCTGCAAAGTGTTCCCAACATGTCACCATTAATCCAATTAGTTAATTAAATATTACATGTTATTCTTAGAAATTGAGTCTACTTGAAAAATGTTATTAGATTTTTGTCATTTTTTGCAGATTTTTACATCAGTGCAGTGTCAGTTTTTAAGTGTTGTGTCAGATTATACTGCTGTCTCTTACAGAGATAGCATGGTAAAGTGAAACTGTGAATTTGTGAGCAGAAACGGATGAATTTTCCCATTAAAGAAAGTCTAATTGGGTTAACATAATTAACTTAATTATTTATGCACTTCTAATCATTTCATGGCTCCTGATCACTCACCTAAATAATATGCTGTTATTTTGCAACAGTTAGTGGGATTATCTTTCTTTCAAACTTGATTTTACCCTCCATCTTTGTTCAGAGCGAGCGCTCCCTCAGGAGCTGTTATTACTGGATCTCCTTCAGCAGTGGGGAGCCAGGAGGCCGGAGGTCCGCTTCTACCTTAGACACTGCGCCCCCTGGCCTCAAGGTAACGCTAAGAACCAACACACATGCATTATTGTTTAATTTTAGGCTTTACTCAAAGGTTTACAGAAGATAAGTAGACCCGCTCAGTAGTGGTCCAGCTTTAAAGGGAATGTGGGAAGCACAGCGACCCAGTGTCAGTGGTGCGTTTGAGGTTTAGAAGTTAGGTTAGTGACTCAGTCAGTCATTAGCCAGATAAGATGATTAGAGTTACATCACGGGGCGGGGGTGGCATTTAGAACACAAGGACAGAAATGTCAGACAGTATTCTACCAAAAACGCTGTTTTAAATATTATGGGCTTCAAAGAATACCTTTGTGATACCAGCACTGATAAAGGGATTTTCTCTGTTAAAGCACTTTTCCCAAAAAGCAGTGAATGAATGAATGTGTAATATTTGTTCCCGTTAGTGCCGAAGTCGTACTGTCGGGCTGGGAAACCTCACCACCTGCTGGTGTGTTTCCTTTTTACATTTCAGTCATTAAAAATGTAGATGTCATTCATTAGAATCTCATTATCGCTGTATGCGTTTGAACTGTGAAGTTTATTCTCTGTAATGATTTTTTTTTTTTACTTGGCTGTGTCATATATCATTAAAGTTTTCTTGGTGTGGTATGTGGGCCAAACCTCTGCAACTTTTATTCTTGTTCAAATCAAGTGTTCTGCTGATGTTTACATCCTTACATCCTCCATGACTCCATATCCCTGTTTAACCCTCATACCGCCGACTGGGGTCCTCTCGGACCCCAGAGGTGTACTTTTTGTCATATCTCAGAGGTGCTTTATTCTATAGTTCCAATTTTTCATGACTTTGTCAATCAACTTGTTCCTAATGATGTCATATGATTTTTTTCTGTTTCTTTCTTTATCTGTGCTTTTTAAAAATTCCAATGCATTGGGGTCCAAGAGGACCCCAGTCAAAATCTCTAATTCCGCCTATGTATTTTTAATAGATGGAACCATTTATTGAGTCAATGTTTGCCATGGGTCCTAATTTAAAGTATCACACACTCTCAGGGGGGGTGGGGGCACTCTGTCAGTCATTTTGAGGGAGATAGACACAAATGCAGCAGAGACAGATTCAGTCATGTGCTCTGTCAACAACACAAAATACTGCTCCTCCTAAGGTAAGATGACTTTTAAAGTCAGGAATAAAATACATAATTCCATCCTAAAAATGTATATGACTATGAAATGGAATGTTTAAGTTCTATTATACAAGATAAGACTGTAAAATAGTTTGTAGTGCATTTGATTGCCACACTGCAAGCCCCAATCCGTGCAGCAATGACCATCATGGGAGTAGATAAAACTCCACCTGCTGATGTCCAACACTTGGATGAAAAACCTACTTGCAAAAAAAGGTGTAGCCTTTGCTCCTGAAGCACAGATAGAAAAGTAGCAAGTACTTGCTCCTTCTGCCACATGCCAGTATGTCCTGACCATAGCAGGAGACAAATTGTGTGCCATAAGTGTCTATAGTCCAGAGTTCAAACAACAGTGCTGCCACCAGTTTTTAAGTTCTTGGGGATAACAATCAGTATTTTTCCTGCATTTGACGTAATTCCACTTCATAGTTCTTGGAGATGGCAACTGCATTTGACATAATGTGCATTCCTTTTACATTATAAACAAATTGAAGAATCTCAATTTGAATTGCATTTATTCAACCTTTGTTTTGAATATCGACTTTTGTATTAAAATTCAAATAAAATTAAAATGTAATGACATTTAAATGATTGTGGGTTTATTTAAGTTTTTTATATACAGTCATGGAAAATATTATTAGACCACCCTTGTTTTCTTCAGTTTCTTGTTCATTTTAATGCCTGGTACAACTAAAGGTACATTTGTTTGGACAAACATAACGATAACCACAAAGATTGCTCATAAGAGTTTTATTTAAGAGCTGATATCTTACCATTTTCCATGGTTGTCTTGATTATAACCTAAATCACTTAAGTTTTTACATCAATAGCTATGGCGTTGTACTGCCAAAAATACTGCTTTTATGCATTCAGTGTTTTCTTTTCTGTCTGTTTTAGTCACATGATGACGTTTAGTGGTACCAGGTATTAAAATGAACAAGAAAGTGAAGAAAAAATGGTGGTCTAATAATTTTTTCCATGACTGTATATTGGGTTCAAAATGACCTTGGTTGGTTTCACCATATAAATACAACACAAATAATGTTTACTTGAAATTACTGAACACTAAATTATATCAGAATCAAGTCTAACATGACTACCATAGAGATGGTAATAGAGAGGAAAAAGCTGCGCTGTAGCCTCATTCTTTAACTGATTTGAAAAATTTCAATGGATTTGTGCTTAGCTAGGATAGCATCTTAATTGTTGTAAAGGAGATCATAAAATTCCACTGTTGACATTTTTGGGTTAAAGAAAAGTATATTTTCGTTTTTATAAAATATGCAAATTAACTATAACTTTCTTAAAATAATAATAATCTGTTGTTGTTTTTTTCCTCAGATGACATTTAATACATCAGTTATAATATTCTGAGAAGAAAAAAGTTGTAATTTTTCTTTGATGGTTGTTTATTACAGTATTTATTCTTGGGGTCCGCATGGACCCCAGTCGGTAATCCATGTATGCGAAATATGTCGGTAGAATGAGGGTTAAGCTGCTGCCTTAGGACCCAGTCCTGTATAAGCTGTAGAAAACGGATGGAAATGAAAAAAAAATCATTTATATGGACAGAGAAGCTAATTTTAACAAGGTTAAAATGTTAACTAGAGATAAAATTCATCTCCTGCTGTGTGTGTGTCAGTTACATGTCTGCCAGGTCACAAGGCTCAGCTCGCTCAGATCCATTTTAATCAGTTATTTGAAATGCCTCCTCACTTCTCCTCTTCATTGTACATTAATATGCAGGAAGTCATCAGCCCTTGGAGCAGAGCTTGACCACAGAGACGGCAGAGAGTGGCAGTGACAAGGTAGGTGCAAAACGCACACGCTCACACACACAAACACACACAAACACACACACACACACACACCAGTAGGTGCAACCTCAGAATCCAAGGTTTCCTCATCAACTGAAACTTTGGTTGTAAACATTGTTAGTATGTGTGTATCATACATATAGTGCTATAAATATCCTTAAAAAACAGTTTTCACTATATTATTAAATTACATATTATTAAATATTATTATATTATTAAATTAATATATTACATTTTTGTTGCAGCCTGTCTCTTGGTGTATTTCAAAGCACAATGGCGCTCAGGTGAAAAACACAAAAACAAAACTTATAAGAACCTCAAAATTTCCAAAAATTCAACACTACAATAATAGAACAAGGGAGAAAAAAAATACAAGAACTAAAGTTAAATATAATGATGAACAAGCACAAAAGAAAAACATCATTTAAGAAAACAGATTACAAAAAACGTGTGTAATCTTTGGTGGACATCCGTGCTGTTTTTTGTGCTTTTTGAAATGTGGTATTTTCTGTTCTGTTGTAGTCTTTTGTTGCAGTAATTTCTACAGTGCTGTCGTTTTTTTTTTTTTTTCATTTTTCTGCAACAAAGACTGGAAACAGAGAGGGCTGTAACAGTTAGCCTTTGGAGTATTGGAGCTCTGAACAACGGGGCTAAACCTCTTTGTTTCTAATGTGTACTTGGGTTTTAGTGCAGATGAAACTAATGAGATCTGTGGAGCACTAATTAGCGAGCTTCAGATGTGCTGGCCGGTGGACGTGTCTTTGGTCAGACCCACACTTTGTTTCCCAGCCATGATTACAAAAATGCTGAAATGCTGCTTTAAAATCGTTGTCACATTTTCAGGCCTGTGTTATAAGTGCAGAGGTTTTTAGATTACACAGCCGATCTGCATTTGGCAGTTCTAAATATTTATTTCAGTGTATAGAGCTTAAACCCTAAAAATAGTTTAGTGAATCTATGACTGTGATTGTCTGTGTGCTATTTATAGGGTAATGCATGTACATGCTTTAGTATATGTATTTGTCTGTGTGTGTAGACTTGCAGATTAATCCTGTGGATTAGTGATAGTAATGATTATACTGTTCTACCAGTGAGAGGTATAAAAACGCACACAGACACACGCAGTGTAGCCTCCACAGATGTACAGCACAATTACTGCACATCTGTTCAGAGAATATCCTTTCAAAGAAAAAGAGTCACTATCCCGATTCTTCCCTGCGTGCTAACCATGATTTTCTTTTTTTTCTTCTTCATCCTGTTGTCTTGCTCACACAATAATGAGTCATATTTTTTTTAAAAAAGAGCAACTGACCTGTTGCTGTTTTTGTTTGTCATTTGGAGCTATTTTCAACCATGTTAGCCACTGTGTTTAACCCCAGACCAGACACTTAAAATGTCTCAATTAGACCTTGGTCAACCAGTCATCTCCTCTGTTTTTGTGTACGTGTGTGCAAATCTTTGTTGGTCCTGTCATTCAGCCAGTGTATGCGTGTGTGTGTGTGTGTGTGTGTGTGTTGGTCAGTCAGTGAAGGTAGGATTAGCTTGGTCCCATGACATAACCAGGCTAAGAGGATTGTTCGCTGGCCAAACGGCTCCTCCTTCTCCCTCTTCTCCTCTTGCTCTCACCTTACTCACTCCTTCACATTCGTCTTCAGGTCTCCATCTTTCTTTGTCGTCTACCGTTTTTATCCGGTTTAAAGCAGCATATCAAAAAGTTTGAGGCCAGGACAGGAGTGTGGGGGTGAGTTTGGAAACGGGCTTCTTCCTCTTTAATGTGGGTGCGTGGGTAGCTGCGTTTGTGTGATTCTGTGCATTTGCTTTACACCAGAACTCTTCTGTCTTCTCCCTTCATCTCATCATAATTTATAGATTAATAGAGAAGCCACAAACAGGAGAAAATGTGGAGGCGACTTTAACATGCGAGTGTCTTGTCACTTTCCTGACTTCTGAAACTTTTCACATATAATCTCTTTGTTTGTTCATGATCCAAACTATGCTGGTAATTTGTCAGTGTGTGAGGGTGGAACTTGGTGCTCGTGTGTTTATCAGAGCACAGCGTGGCCCACATCTTCTGAGGACTGGACGCTATGTGCAGGCAGGGCGTGGCTGTTTCTGGCCATGTGTCTGAGTTCAAGTGTTATTCTGTCTGTGTATGTGTGTGGGTGCGTTACTCCAAGTCAGGGTGTGACTCTTGGCACCATGTAATCAAATCCAGAAGCGCTCTCTTACTCACACACACACACACACACACATACACGCCAGATTCTGTGTGTTGCCACAGAATGATGTCAGGTTGATGGTGATGACAGCTGTATGTGTGACAGAGACAGAGATTACGTTACTGTGCTATACTTTTAGATTTGTTGTTCTCTAATTACAGTAATTCATCTCTTACTTCAGTGGTTCCATGAACTCAGGATAAATCAGTCTCCTTAAACAGAAAAACAAAATCTGTCATGAACCAGCTAAAAAAAAAAAAGTAATGATTTTTATATTATTATTAGTTTTAACCACATCAACACCCAAGGTTAGCATCGGCAGAGTGATGATTGAAATATTATTTAAATTTTAGTCATTATCCCAAGAGCAGGAACCCTCAGGATTTTGGTGTGCACGGTCACATACGATGCCCAGACACATCATTAAAAACGAGTAACAAACACAGCATTAAAATCACTAAAATCTGGGAAACTGCTCATCTTGTAAAGATGCAACATTCTGCTGAGAAATGGTTCTTACTTTGTCAGCTGCCACCTACTGAAACATTTTACACCTATAGAAAATATCAAATCAGTTATTTTCCTTTGTCTAGTTTTTGATAAAGTTTTTGTTGATGGATTCAAATATACTTGGGAGGAGGAAACGCTTGTTTTTATGGCAACACAGCCCTGATTGTCTGTTGAATCGTTTGATTTGGACGGAATCTGAACCAGGTTATTACAACATTTTAGACAGCGAACATACCAAAGGTGTTTCTGTGACAGATTTGGCGCATACTGCTGATCAAGC
This sequence comes from Hirundichthys speculiger, assembly GCA_018398805.1. Lineage (NCBI taxonomy): Eukaryota > Metazoa > Chordata > Actinopteri > Beloniformes > Exocoetidae > Hirundichthys > Hirundichthys speculiger. The sequence continues at coordinate 232,380 of JAGFBZ010000853.1, read as the reverse complement.
TGCAAAATGAAAACCAGCTGCCGAATGTTTTCCAGATTCCTTTTCATAGTGCTAAAAACAAATATCAGAGCCGTAAGGTTATGGACGCAGGACCTCTGGTGTTGTGATTTGGTTCCTGGGTCTGGGCTGCAGGAAGCTGGTCTCTATGTTCTGTACCCTTTGTGGGCCTTTGTGTATTTTTTCCAACTCATGGTTTGCTCAGTCAGATTGAGATCTGAGATTTAAAACTTTATTTTTGATCCTGAATCAGTCTTGATTTGGTTTTCTTTCTTCCTTTTTTGAGGGGGCGGTTAGGGTGTTCCTTTGTTGTGCCTCACCATTTCAGATTTAAGCTGCAGTCACAATTTAGGGCTAAATTTGTTTTGCTCCAGAGCTGCCAGTGGAGGAAGTCATGGAGCTGAATCAACAGCTTTGTCAGGGACAACAGAACAGATGGAGGAGTTGGGATTTGGAGATTCCTATGATTCCGCAACTTCAGCGTGCAATGTGAAAGGCCACAAGTTAGATGGCAACACGCTGCTTCTGCTTGGTTAGAAGTAAGGAAGAGCAGCAACATTTAATCACAGCACTGTCATGTGAAAACGGATACAAAAGGGAAGGTCAGCGTATTCACTTCAGCTGTCAACAATATTAAGTGCCCTGGCTGATGGATGTGCAGAAGCCACGTACTGTGATGGTCAACAACAGAAGCTTATGATCATATTACTAATGGGTACTAGAGAGTAAGAGTGCAGCTTCAGTGGTCATAATTTGTGCAGATAAACATGTTTTTATTAACAAAAAGATGATAATGATGATACTTTCAGCCTCACGTTTGCTGTTTGAGGGGACAGTTAATATGATCGATCTGTGCTCCAATTAAAGGTCTCCCACTGACTGTGTATATTTGAACTGGAGGATCTGTGTCTTGTAAATATCCAGGCATCGACATTCCTCACTGCGAGTACGAGAATGTCTCTCCGAACCAGATGAGCTGCTCGTGCTAAATAGGAGAGCTACTGAATATAGAGAAATGTGACATGGCAACCTGATACACCAGTTGCAGTCATGAGTAGCATATTAATGCCAGCTGCTGGTGTTAGCAGACAGGGTACCACACCCTTTAATATCCCTCGCCCTAAACGCCCTGACCTCAGAGCAGCCACCAGGACGGTCACACGCTTTGAATTAAGACACAGAATTCTGTTTGTTGATCCAACTTTGTGTTTCCCAACCCTGTCGAGCTGCATGTGGGAGTTCTGCTGAGGGATAAATTAAGAAGTCAGGTGTGTCCGTGTGTGTGTGAGCTCTTTGAGAAAACATGCATGTCAGGAGTAGATGAACGTTTTCGCTGTATGTCATCCCTTGAAATGCCCCGGTAGAAAATATCACATTCTCGGTCCAGAGATATTGGCAGATTTCAAATCCTTCTTGTGACCCAAGTTAGTCCCGGCAAAGTTTTACAAATGACACAAAGATTTCTGAGGTGAGGCTCAACAATCTGATCTGTCTGTTGGAGGATGAGCTGTGTGAATGTGTGAATGTAAGGCGACTGGACTCCCTTTTGGTGAAGCCAGGACTTCAGGGACGTCTGAGGGCTGTTATTGTACGTTACGTCAGATATTTTTGTTCAAGGCACACAGCAGATGGGTAAGAAGTAAGTTTTATTAAAGAGACCTGTGATCAAAACAATGTGTGTGAATGCCTAGCTCACACACCAAGGAGGTCAAATATCCCCGTTGCCATGTGCTTCAGGTTATAGCCATGAGTGCAGCATGAAAGAGTAGTTTGCAGTTAAAGAACCTGAAGTGTTATTGATTCCAGATTTGATATGAATAAAAAAGTAAGGTAGTCGCATAAATAAACTGTTTTTCTGTTTTGTTTATCACTATTAATTCATTGCATAAAAGGTCAACGAGTGTCTCAGATCACTTTAGATGAAAATCAAAAGCTTGCATTACAAATAGAAGCATTTATAGCTGACTGTTGGATTGTTTCTGTCATCAATCCTCTGTTGCTGTATTGCAGATGGTAGAGTTAGCAGCATGTCAAAGTTGTGGTAAAAGAGACTCAGTGACGGCGTCTCTGTCAATCTGTTAGTGAACTGAAGAAGAAAGAGAGCTGACATTTTAATTTGCATTTTGGCTTCATGTCAGTTTAGTTCATAAGAGAAAGTGCTTCTCTTAACTTCTCTTAAAGTTCAGAACCTTTTTACGAGTCCAAATTTTTGATCATTAAATCAGTGAAGAGAGATAGTCATCAAGGTTCCAACTTTGTTTTTATGTACTTTATTTCACTGTGGTGTTCGATCAAATTACTGTTGAGTTTTACCATAAAACTGGAGGCTGTTTGAAAAGTGTTGATGTGGTGAAGCAGCCTCAGCCAGCTGCTGACACTGACTGTGGCATCCTTGTTTTTGTTTTAAGATTATAAATGCATCAATATAACAAACTATTTCTAGATATTCTGCTCAGTCCCCCGGACCCCCCCCCAACCAACACATACACACTCACATGCATATGCACTGGTTATCCCCCACCAGAGGCCTAGAGCCTCGACAGCAACACTGGACAAGAAAAAAAAAAATGTCTGCTTTCTTGACTGCGCATTTGTCTGTGTGAAAGAAAAGTGTGATGCAGCAGTCAAGTCACATGTCACCTGTGTCAGTGTATTTGTGTTTGTGAGTGTTGCAGGGAGGTACACAAGGAAAAGAGAGGATGAAAATGTGACGCAGCAAGAGTCAGCTGTGAACTCTGTCCATGCATGTGAGCGCTGCTGGCCGGCTCTGGCAAAAAACGTGTGTCATGATATCGCCTGCTCGGGCCGCTGCAGCTGCGATCTGCTGGCTCTCCAGTCAGCCGGCGTCATGTTCCCCTGAACACACATCCTGGAGCGCGAGGCAGAGGTTAATTGAACGCAGCCAACAGCCCAACAGGCTGTGGTGCAGTGATTTCCCTTCTAAGAGAAAGTGGTAGAAAGGAAGAAGGGAGGTGTGTAAGGGGGGGGGGGGGGGGGGGTGTCGCTGCAGCAAAAAGCCAGCTGCAGAGGAATGACAATGACTGAAGGAAAGAGAGATGAAGGAGTGCTGCTATAGAGAAAGACGGGTATCAAGTAAGATGTAGAAAAGTAAAAATGAGGGAATGTAGATGTAGAGATAAAGACAAATATAAATATATGATAAAGATAAAGATATGGATAAAAAGATAGATGAAGAAAATTTATAACATCAGTATACGTCATTACTTCATTTATATATAAATATATATATATATATACTTTCATCTTCCTGCCTTTTTGTACTAATGTGCAGGTTTACGTGACTGCTCGACATAGTCATTGAATGTTGGGTCCCATTAGTGGTCTTTATTCTCTCTTCACACGTCACATGAGAACACACCAATAAATGAGAGAGTTTCTGTGAGAAAAAGAGAAAGAGAGTGAGAGAGTGTGGGCTGAGCAAGCGAGGGAGAGATGGAGAGCAAGTGTCGTAAATCTCAGCACATCACCAGGCGGACGAGAGGGAAAGTTGTGATAAGGATCGCTCCGGTTTCCTCCTCTATAAGCGTTTCCTTCCCGATCCTCCGGCAGCATCTTTCACTCCGCGCTCATAAAGGTCCAGTGTGTCTCTGAGAGGCTGCCAGGATGGAGTGGAACGAGGTGGATTTGGTGCAGGAATTTACTGTTGAAGGGCAATGCAGCAAAATTAAAGTCCGCTCCTGCAGGATCACATGGGACAGCCTGCAGGTAAATACAGCTCCGTGGGACGCTGATAGAAACTGCATGTTATGTCAGCCGCTGGGCTCACAGCAGCTCGGTTTGATGGATGTTGTCCAGCATGGTAACAGCATGAGCAGCAGAATACATGTTTGCAGCAAGTATCTGGGTGGGTTGATAACTTCTCAGTGGCTGTGGGATGTATGTCTTTAGAAGAATTAGAGAGAAAAATCGAAATAGAGGCATTTAGATGTTATTGTCTGGGGAGTTGGTCTTAATGAAGTTCATAATACACATTCAGTTTTTACTGAGATGCAGGGTAACCATGATTTTTAAACTCAGTAAGTCAGCAAAACTGCTCTTTTTAGGAGACATCGTCAGCCTTTTTAGAGCTTTTTCACGATGCCTCAAAAATGCCTCATAAAGCTCCAAAATGACTTAAATGCATTGTTGTTCCCTGCAAAGACAATGATGCATGCAGCACAGTGGTGGGGTGGTCCGCAGTGTTGCCTCACAGTAAGGAGATTTTTTGGTTTGAAATCCGACTGGGGTCTTTCTCTGTCCCTGTGTGGGTTTGCTCTGAGTACTCCAGCTCCCTCCCACGGTCCTAACACATGTATGTCGGGTCAACTGCTGTCTCTAAATCGATTGTGGGTGTGAGCATGAGCGCCAAGTGTTTTTCTGTGTGTATCCCTGTGATGAACTGCCAGCCTGTCAACAGTGCACCTCACAAAAAAAAACTGTAGGCACACAAAGTTGAATCATCAGTGACGGTTTTTAGTTTTTACATGCTTTGAACAAGCATGTAAATGTGGTACATTATCCAAATCAGGTAATGAGACATTCCCTTTAGTTTATGTAATCATTTCTTTAATCCCTAATGGTGCTTGTAGTTATGCTAACCCCTTTCTCTCTCTTGGAAATTGTCCCACCACTAACAGTATGCGATCTTCCAATCCTATAATTGCACAACTGGAAGGCAAAGAGGTGTCATTATGCAATTTGGTGGCACGTGTTTCAAAGTGAAGCTACAGAACCAACTGTTTCTTATTAAGTTTGGCAGTCTTTAACTTCTGTAACCCTTGCATCCCTCTCCCACATCCTCACTGGAAGATGCTAAGTTGTGACTGAGGAAAATGAGAAGACATGCCACCATGATGAAAATCTTTTAATGAGGTGATGAAGTGCTAAGACAAAGCCAACATGTAATCCCATAACATATAAGGGTGCTACAGCACTTTATATCATCCTGTAGCAACACATAAGACACAACTTTACATCTGATCATTTCTTGATGAGGCTTTGGTAAGCCGATATATTTTTAGTCTTTCCACCTATTGCTCATCCAATGTCAGTGACTGGATCAGACTCAAAACTAAGGTTTATATCAACTTTAGATGTCATAGTTTCATGTTGATGAACCTCCTAGAACTCACTTTCCCACAGCATTTTTGGATGTATGTTGATGAGTCATGTCCCAGTAATACCAATATAACTTGGCCTCCTGTAAGATAAAAGCAAAGAACAAGGGTGCATTAGCAAGAGATTTGCTTCGTATCTGCAGACCCTTCAAGTGCACATTAACATGAAGATGAGCAGGATTCCACAGGTCAGCGCTGAGATAATGGCATGTGGTACACTGGACTGTAATGTGCATAATGTCATTGTCTAAAATATGATGAAGTCGGCATTATGTTGGAAAATGTTATGTCAGCATTATGTTTCTGAGAAGAATATAAGTCATCCTGAAGGCAATGATATTGTCTATAGCACAGTGGAGTTGTCAGTGTGATTAATCGCTGATACTGAAATTTAGCATATTCACTAATGCTGCCAGACTTCAGGCATCTTCTTCTTGAGTTATTAATGGCCGATAGTTTTCATTTGTATTGGAGGTTTGCCGTGGTGCCGTAACCTGAGAACTGTTGAGTTTTTCATCAGCTTCTCCTTCAGTGATGGCACAACCTTCTCAGTGAGATATGTAGAGATTTAGTTTGAGAGTTGAGTTTGAGTTAAAGTTATATATACAGTATCCTTAGTCTAAAAAGTAGGCTGTTGCGCAGTCAGTAATTCTTTTTTTGATTATTTCTTCACGATCAGACTCATTGGGGATTATCAAATGCCATTCAATAATGCCTTGAGTACTGAAATCTAAATTACTGACTAATCTGAGGTGACAATGTCAATATTTGCGTAGCTAAACCTTTTTCGCACATGCATTTATAATCCAGATATATGAAACTGCACGTTTGGAAGAAGATGAGAGTGAGAACGCAGATGTCCAAAATATTTGATCCAGCGTTCTTCCTGAGTTTATCTGGTCAACCACCTGGTAATGAGTCTGGGTCTGCTGGGTCTGTATGAACTAAGGCCATCTTTAGGCCAGCTGTATTCTGGGCCAGCATTGGGCCAGAATACAAGATTTGGGTTCATAGCCAAAGTAATGAGCCCAAACCTCTTGGCGGCAATTGCACACATGAAGTGTGTGTCAAATACAAAGAGCAATTTCAAATAAAGTCTTGATTTGAGACGCGCTATCATTCTCTCAGAGTTCATGTGATTACTCCGAGTACAGCTTTTGTTTAAACTAGTCTCATTCACAAATAGCACAGCAATTGTGAGTAATAGTCTGAGGAATCTTCTGTTTTGAAGTGCATGTATGAAACTCCAGACCTTATACTTCAGATATTCTCTGGTGTTCTTGTCAAGAAGACTTCATATGGGGCCACCTGGTAGCGCAGCAGCCCCAATACAGAGGCTCTAGTCCTCGACTCCCGGCCCATGCGACCCTTCGCTGGATGTCCTCCCCCTTCCTCTCTCTGCCCACTTTCCTGTCCTAGACACCACTAGTGCCAAAAAAATTATTTTTTTTTTTTAAAGAAGGCTTAATATGCTGTTTTTATTTTCCTCTCTTTACATAATTTCTCTTGCTTGAAACATTGTTCTGTAATATTATGTTAACTTTGAGGTTCCTTAGGGTTTTATGTTAAGCCCCTTTATCTTTTGCTATTAAGAGCTCATTCTTGGTCAAAACATACCGGCAGTTATTTGTTCCATACGATTGTTACACACACACAAAAAAAAAAACATTAAAATTTGTGACTAGTAAGTTCAATTCAAAAAAAAAAATAGCTGTTCAGATTGGAGGGGACCTTTTAAATGAATGAATAAAGTTTCATGAAAGTGTGTTCCGTTAACACAAATAGTTCATAATGTGTGGCTCTATCTGTCCATTATCCATGTATCTGCTGCCTAGTTGGGACGGAGTTTCAGGGTTAAAGTTTGAACAGAGCTCCCCAGAGCTCCTCCTCTAGTTCTGCTGGGGAGAGACCAAGAGTTTCCTACAACCTGAGTGAGATAATCTCTCCAGCAAGTCCTGGGTCTCCCCCAAGGCCACCTTTCAGTGGGACATATCTGTACCACCTCCTATCTGAGCTTCTCAACCGATCCCTAAGGGTTAATATGGAAACATCCTGTATTTTCCACAAACTTATTAAATGTCATTTTGGATATTTAAAGTTCAGCTGCCAAAGCCAGAACTGACACAAAACAGTCACCAGCCCTATATTTCATTTAGCGTTGTTGGCCTTCTCTGTGTGCTGGGAATGAACGCTGCACACCAGCTGCAGCCTGTGTGTGTTTGAGTGAACATACACAATAGCAGGATGTTGTTGGGCTAAACCTGCTGTTTTCTGATAAAGGTATTCCCCCACCACCACCTCAGTCTAAAACACACTCAAACACACCTCATGTAACACAGTTCCTAGAAATGTATTTCCTGAAGAAAGTAGTTGTTGGATAGAAAAAGAGACAATAAGCAGAGATGACAACTGTTGACTGTGAGTAGATTTTCTCTAGTTGTTCTCTGTGTCACGGTAGTTTGATGAACAGTAGAGATAGCACTTGGGACAATTTTCCTCCAAATCAAAACAATAATTCTGTCACTCTGCCAAGGCCACCATTAGCGAGAATAACACTGAAGCACACCGAAACCCCTGTGTGACCTGAAGTGTGAGCTGATAAATGTGTGTGCAGCTGTGTTTTATCTCCTGTCACTGTTTGGGTTTTCAGCACAGAAAGAGTGAGTCAGTACATAAAGGAAAACACTGGCTTTTTCTAGCGATATATTGGATAAATATACAGTCTAATATATGTGCTTGTGTTTGCGTAGGTTCCCCGTGTGGAGCTGACCCTTTCTGAGCTCCAGGAAATGGCCACAAGACAGCAGCAGCAGATAGAGGCTCAGCAACAGATGCTGATCGCCAAGGTAACCTGTGCATGCACATATTCTACACACGCAGGTGTGAGATGGATTACCTGTCAGTTAGGGTGAGGTTATCTACGTTAGAGTCTGTATAAAAAGGTCAAGTTTGAGGTGTCAGGGATCTGTGTGTGTGTGTGTGTGCATGTTTCAATCACTGCACTGTGTCCTTTAGAAACAGGATGTGAGATCGGGCCACAGGATCTGCCTGGAAAGATTACTCCAGTCAGGACTGTGTGCCGCCACTAAGCCTCAGGTTTTGTTTGGCGACAGAGGCACCGATCATGGTCAGTTGTCCCCATTCCCACATTTAGGATATGACCTCTGAGTGGAGGGAAGTGCAGCTGCTGGGAAGCTGAACCACAGTTTCACTCCAGGAAGGAGTCAAGAGAGTGAGCTGATAGGAAAATAAACTACTCTGCTCCCATTTAATGACGTGTCTATTTAGGCTTAAAATGGAGAAAATTCTTTCACCAATTTTTATCTGGCCATTTTTTTTATTTTTTTAAGGCCACTAAGGAAGTGATAATTTTCTTTAGCCAATTTTGTGCTGATCTTGAACATTTTTCAAAAGCAGGAATTTCCGTGCTCCTGTCGAGTGAAAGAGATTAAATGCTTCCTTCCACCTTGTTAAGTGCTTCCTTGTTTTGTTGGCTGGAAGAGTCTTCAAACGGAGGCCGTGAAGGCGATCCTTCATTGCACTGATCATTTTCCAGGGAAGAAAAATCTAAACTGCAACTGTCGCTCCTGTGCTTTGAAATGAAACATGCTGCTGTTATGTAACAGTGTGTGTGTGCGTCCTTGTCAGTGAGGGCCTGGGTGGCTGCATGCCAACATTCTGTTTCCTTTTTCCTCTGTGTGAGTGAGAGACACACAGGTCAGCTACAATGTGTCAACATGATACAGAAAGAGGTGTAAAATGCCTCTGTCAGCATCACACATGGCAGCTCTCCCTTTCCTCTCTGTCTTTTTCCTGACTGTTGCTTCCCTACAGACTATTTGTTGTATTGTGTGTGTGTGAGTGTGTTGTTCAAGTTCATAAATACACACAACTCAAGTGAAAATCAATAGCTGAAACAAGAGTTAAACAATAGTTATGTGGAAACAGTAGCTAAGTTCATGCTTTGCTATTTTGCAGCGTTGAAGCCTGTTAACTTCAGCTGGACTCCATGTTTGTTTTGTTTCGTGGAACGCGAGTGGGTGTTGCCCCGTGTTAACAGCATGGAGGGACGCTAACGTCATCAGTGGATGGTTCTGGCAGAAAACAAAATGTGAAAGCATTTAATTATTAGAGGAAAGAAGGAGAAGGAGCCCAACTGATATTGCTTAGTCAGTCTAGATGGTATTTGACTTTATTTTCTGTACAAGTCAGATATAAGTGAAGGTGGGTGGGACTGTGGACACAAGTTACACTGAACTAATGAAAATGATAGATGTAAACACACCTTTTAAACAAATCAGGTTAATGATGGCTCAGTTGTACCAATTCCCAGGACCAGCTCACATAAATGGAAGCACATTTGTCGTTAAAGTCTACTGAGCATTTTCATCATCATATCTGTGATTAAAACGGCCTTGGGCTTGCCTTTTAGGGAAATGCATTAAGAGTAAAATGAGGAAAATGCTGTGAATCATTTTTAATGCATTTTTAAAAGTAGTACAAACCCCAAAATAGTGTTCGGATGAAATTTACAACTTAATCAGTGTATTGTTATGCTTCTTTTGGACCACTAGTTTGCATAAACAGAATATTCGTCTATCAAATTCTAAATGGCAGCTTGATAAAAATGGTACACACCACTTTATGATCAAGATTATTAAATAAAGTTTGTTATTTCAGTGTGATAAACATTTATAACATAAAGAAACCAATAGTTCTCATCCTAATTAAATTAAATTGTAGCTTAATTCTAGTGGGATGAATGAAATATGTTAAACCAGCCCCTGATGGAAAATTAACAAGAAAAGATCAAATGCTGACATTTTGTCTAGTTAACTTTGAACCGAAAAACTGTATTCATTTAGGACTTTCACGTTAGTCATGTTATTGAGCCACTGGAGACAACAGCCTTTTAGATCTTTTAAGTGAGAAACGCAGCTTCTGAGAGAAGATTTGAGTCTCTTGAGTTTGAGCTGCAATCTTTAAAAATAGTTTATAGCTGCTGTTCCAGCGAACAAGTGGAACTAAAATAAATAGTCTGAAAATCATTCATCCTATTTTCTTATAGGAGCAGAGACTGAGGTATCTTCAGCAGGGAGGCAGATCGAGCCAGGGACAGACGCAGGTGGGTAACATTTATGTGTCAGTCGGAAAGGCTGCAGAACATGTGACTGTGTGTTGGGTCACACTGTAGTCTGAGGGACGCACACTGACCCGTAAAAGCTCCCTTCAAACCCCAGTTCAGAGCTCATTATGTAAATAAATGGGTTGTAGAGACAGTTTTTGCAGTTCAGGAGCTGCTGAAATGAGCTTGTTTCTCATTTTTCAGTCTGAAGCTGAGAAGCTGCAGCGGCTGAAGGAGCGAGTCGAGACGCAGGAAGCAAAGTTAAAGAAGATCCGAGCCATGAGGGGACAGGTCGACTACAGCAAACTGATCAACGGAAACCTCTGTGAGCTTTTTAAAACTGATGAAATTCACTGAAAGATATTCAACCAAAATGAATGATTTAAATCAAGTTTAGTGCAGATGTAGAATACTAATAAATAAACGGAGAATAGACCTGATTTCCTCTCTGATTTCTCTCTCTCCTCTTTCTGTCTGTTTGCAGCTGCAGAGATCGAGCATGTGAGCAACCTTTTTCAGGAGAAACAGGCAGAGCTGCAGTCTGCAGTGATCAGAGTTGATCAGGTAAGATGGAGGGTACACTCACCTGAAGGGCTTGTTTCTCACGCATGGACAAAATTATTCCACAGCAGATGTTGTTAATTTCTTCTTAATATGGTTTCTGCCAGTTGACTCAACAGCTGGATGACTTGAGAAGAGGGCGCCTTCAGCTGCATTCTAGCGCACCAGATTCAGGGAGCCCCGGGGTCCCAGGGTGCAACCACGGGACGTAAAGGATCAGCTCTGTCTGGCCCCGCAGCCCTGGAACTGAGGAAACTCTACCAGGAGCTGCAGGTAAATGACTCGTACTAAACCCTGTCTGCCTTCAGACCGCAAATCAGCGCAATCAGGGTTTTTTTTGTCCTGAAATTGTTTTCCTAATGCAGGATTTCTAATTCGCGTTTGTTTCAGGCTCGTAACCGTCATAACCTGGAGCAAAGCGGGAAGCTGGCCCAGAACAAGGAGCTGCTGAACAAGAGGAATGCCCAGGTGACGGTGATGGACCAGCGCATCGGTGACCTGAGAGAAGCGCCTGCATAAGAAGAGAGCAGAAGTACTATAGATTCGATTTTTGTCTGATTTTCTCAGCAGCCATTTTAAATACAACTATGTCAAACTTTGCTTGACAAGTGCTGCAAGACTTATCCCGTCTGTCGTTGCCTCTCTTTAGCTGAGTCGTATGAACGGTGGAGGACTGGCCTCCCCTCACTCCTCTCCCCAGCCCAGCGGTGGAGTTTCAGGTCGCGTTGCGGCCGTCTGTCCTTACATCCAGGTCCCGTCTGAGGGGAGATCAGAGACCGGCTACCCACTGCCAGTTGACCCACCAGCCCAAACCCACCTCACTTTGCCACACCCGCTCCCTCTCAGGTTGGTAGAATTACACTTTCTTCTTGTTTTTCTATTTCTTTTACAAGACTTTAATCTCTTTCTGTGCTCTAACTATCCTTTTGTTGTTTTTTTTTTTGTTTGTTCTTGGCTCCTCTTCTCCTTCCCCTTATCCGTTGTTGTCGATGTTAACGTGGTGACTTTGTGATCACTGCACCGTCACTTGCGTGGCGGTTGCCGTCGCGACTGTCATTATGATGTCATCATGATGATGTTCCTGTTGTCCTGTTGTTCTCTGGTGGTCGTTTCTGTCTCGTGGTTGATCCTGTCGTTGTCTTTTGTGGCCGAGCAGAGGAGGACAGGAGTGGCAACAAGAAGCCTCCCAACCAGTGGAAAGTGTCAGATTTAGACACCGTCCTGTCTGAGCCCACTGAGAGGTGGGCGGGACCTCGATCCCCTCATGGAGGGGACAGTAACAACAGTGAGTCCTGGAGAGGCCGCTAGAGAAACTCACTCACCACTAGCTGCATCTGTGGTAGATTAGCAACTCTGTGAACCTTAACTCTGCTGTGTGATCTTTAGGAAAAGGTTGTGCAATAACCAAAACTAATGTCCGCATCTTAAAAAGCAGGAATCATACAGCTTAAGGAGAACTGTTTTGTCATTTTAAAAAAGCAGCTTCTAACCGCTATCGTCTGAAGTGCATGTCATCAAAAATGTGGAGATACAGAAATCATTATGGGATTCTGAATTTAAATGCGTGGAGAGGTGAATTCTCCGTGTTAAGCCAGTAGCCGTCATGCAGAAGGGGCTGAATGCAAAGATCTTAGTTTCTGTCCTGAGCTGAAACACTGAAGAGGACATTTAAAACAAACATGCAGGAACGTATTTGTGTTACACAGACCAGATGATGAAGACGAAGGACATAATTGAATCAGCCTCACAAAATGACCCTGGAAATGTAAGGGTCATGTGTATAAAGGACATAGACATGACATCTGATAGTCAGCAGCTGCTCAGGGTTAAGAAACAATGTCAGAAAATAAACTGAAGGCGAGCCGCAGTCTCCACTCACATTCATTCAATTACTCGTTATGTGCTCTGACTCATTGTGGAAAAGTAGAGCAAAATTACATAATTAAAAGTCCTCAGTTTCAAAGTTAGAAGAGTTGTTGTTAAATGGACCAACAGTCAGCGCAGAGACACCACAGTCATACGAGCACAATGCAGCGTCGCCATCACTCCCCCCGCTTTCATCAGTCAACCGTTTTATGAATCATCTCATGTCATTTTGTAGAAGAAAGTCATCTTTTAGTTCTTGATTGTTAGTTACCCTTACTTACAGCAATGTAATTGCCTAGTGTTGGGCAGAACTAAGCATTCATATTGAATTTAAACATTGCTGGACACAGACAAAGTATCTTGAATCAGTGCTGTTACAAAATCCATTGTGTTCATGAATGCCAGCGCAAATGCCACAGTTCTATTTATACCTACGACAAAGTAATGTGGAAAATACACAGCAGTAAATCATGCCAACAGCTTAGTGGACAGACCGGCTCAGGAGAATGAAAGGAAGTGTCAGCTATGTAAACCTGCAGCTGTATACAGTTTATGTAATATGTGTGTGTGTGTGTGAGATAATAGACGGTTTTAGGTGAGCAGGGTTGGGGGGGGGGGGGGGGGGTCACAGCAGCTGTGGCAGCTGTCATCAGACTGATTAAAACTGATATTTGAAATATATAGCAGGTGTTAGTGTTAATGGACAGATGTGTACAAAAATCATGGCAAGGATTCTCGATTAATTTTTAATTGGAAAGTTAGACATGAGAGAAAAATGGCTTCACGTTTCACTGACTTGAAGTGATATTTGATAGAAAGCGGTAACAGGATCCGCCTCCCAGAAAGCTCTTCATTTGCTCTTATTTTTGTACAGGTCAGGAAAGAAGCTTTGTTCATCAGCAGAGATCTGTTTTAGGAAGACATTTAGTTTTCATGACCCTAGTGAGGATGAAGCGGGTTCAGAAAATGAATGATAAATAAGATTAGTAAGGTATTGTACTGATTTTGTTCTTTGAACACAGTAATGTTAATGCACGGTTCATTTTGTTCACATGTAAAACATATACCTATGTCTTGAATTTGGAAAAAAAAAAATCTATGAAGAAGGGTTCGGTGAATGTGCATATGAAACTGATGGGGTTCAGTACCTCCAACAAGGTTAAGAACCACTGGTTTAGATGAACTAGAGAGGCAGCATCAGAATCAGACTTGGTCAAGTCAGAGTTGTCTAATTGTGGTATGACATGCAAGTAATTTTTTAAACACAATATGTAGTATTAAATGCAATGTTTATTAAATCCAAATATATATTTATACATCCACTCAGATGTCAGCAGACTGCATGTCAGTTTTCTGTCAGGAGCCTGTTTACTTGGCTGGTTTACCTTGTAACCACAGCCATGGTCTGATTATCACATTAGTGGAAATCAGGTTTTTAATGTTTATGGTCAGTTTTCACTGCATATTTGCAGAACATAGAAGTCACACTTATCAAAGGAAATGCCGTTATTTCCTCATGCTGCTGATTTACCTTGCATTAATGTGTAGAGCCATTATACGTTATCGAAGGGAGAAGCTTTAGTGGTGATGAGTGTGATACCTTTTACTTCAGACCCCCGTTTGTTCTTTGCGTCAGGACGTGCTTTGGCGTTTTCTTTTCTCCACGACTTAGAGCGGCTGCTTCTAATCTGGGCTGCCAGGCAGAAGGCCAAGTTTCCACCTCGCACAAAGCTGACTGTTTGTTTCCTGTGGTGACTGTTTTCTTCCTGAGGTCAGCAGGTTACAGCAGCGGCAGACAGCAGGTTGCGCAGCTGAAGAACTCCCAGGTTCAGTAGTTAATCAGCATTAGTCTGGTGGGTCCAGAACCTGTGATATGGCTGTGACACTGACATCTGTGCCAGAAGGTTAGGTAACAGTTTGAAATGAACGCTTGGACGAGAGATTGGGCCAGATGTGGCATTTAATGGAACTCGATGTCCAATACCAAAATGAATAATAATAATAATAATACATTTGTAAATAATTTTGGAGTGACGCTGTGGTGACAGTGTTGTTCGGTCAGGAAACTCCAATTTTACGGATCACCTGACTCACAATGATATTTCCTTGTAAGAAGAGATTGAGGTGAGTTTGAGGTTGCGATGAGGCTTTAAGCTCACATCTTAACAAGCAAGAGTGGATCAGGATTTCGTGGCTGACCCTCACTGTGACCTTAGCTCACTTCTTCACTGCGCCAGGGAGTTATGAAACAACAGCTCTCGCCATAGAAACACACTTGAACTTGTCATAACCAGCAGGTTTATGACAGACAGACATAAAACTTTGAAAATGTTGGAGCTGCAGCTTTGTGATCTTCAGGTTTTTGTTTTTCATGTTAACCAGTAACTTTAAGTATGAAGTAAAAAAAAAAAAAAAAAATACCGGAGCAACACCAAAATGCACATTATGTGACTGCAATTTACATTTATCATCAAAGTTTGTTATTTTGTTTTGGTATTCTGACATAATAGCAACAACGCAAGCAAAAAGTGTTTTACTAAACACATGTTTTGAGGTGAAAATACACTGTAATTGTCATGCAGAGTGCCAGTTGAGCAGTTTAGCACTTTGTGCTACAAATTACAGTATGTGTTGTGTTGGTTTGACAAATGAAAGCCAGACTTACAACGTCCAATTAAAAATAACTACTTGTCTGGGAGTCTGTTTCTAATATTACACACGTATCATGAAAACTGTAATGTACCAGAAGTTTTGTTACTTACTTTAACAATGGCATCTTATTCAAAATTTTCAAGCAGCAAATGAGCATATCAGAAATATCATCTTTGCTTTAATGTCCTTTTATTCTCACTCAGTACTAACTGTGTTTACCTGGTACTTGCTTTCACCCACTTAAACGTCGTGGTACTTTGTCATCCTCTTCTCTATTTATGTTGATCTGCCACCTTTTAATTACTTTTCCCATGTTAACCTTTGGCCCTTTTCTTAATTCTCCCCCGTCCCCCATCTTCTTCTCTGTTCAGCTAATGAAGCGTCATGGCCAAACATCGGTAAGAATGTACCAGACTGGAGGACCAGCAGTCCAGAACAGGTACTATTTCTGTATTTCACATGGGTGCAGTGGGCAATACTATTCATAACAGCCATTCTGTAAAAAAAGTGTTTTAATGATAACGATGAAGTGATATTTTAGTGACATTTAATTATTCCATACTTTGCTGAAGGCTGTCTGGAGGCTCCCACTTTGTAGTTCAGTGCGGTGCAGGATTTTGTAGCGTCTGAGGAGGAAAGGCTCTTCCAGAAAAAATCGGATCATGAAGTCGCCCTGTGTCTTTTTCTAGCAGCATCCCTCTGGTTATGGTACCTACCCCAGTGCCACCCACCAGGCAGCAGGACATCACTGTGCCTACAAGCTCGCTGCCCCGTTCTGCCCCCGGTACGCTGGGCTGGCCCCGATCCAGTACTGCTAATGCTGCTCCCCCCTCTTCATCATCCTCCCCCACCTCACAGCAAATACAGCAGCGCATTTCTGTCCCTCCCAACTCTGGCCAAGGTAATCTAAGGCCAGCTCTTTATTTATGAGCGGCCCTTTAGTTGTATTTATTTACTAAAAGCTTCTCCTTGTCAGATAAATTGAATGATGAAGTTTTCTGTTGTGTTATTTTCTGCGGTTAGGTTCTACAACCTCTTCCCAGCCATCTCCATTGTCCACACAAATGGAGCGCACAGACCCCCCTCCAGCTGTAGCCGTACGTCCCTACGTTCCGGACCACCCCTCCAGGCCACAGTCCCCCAGGAAGGGCCCCGCCACCATGAACAGCAGCTCCATCTACAGCATGTACCTCCAACAGCCTCAGGCCAAAAACTATGGATCCCTCAGCAACAGGACTACTGTCAAAGCTGGTAACACGATTCTAGGACTTTCAGACCTAATATGTGTATTTGAAAATGATTTTTATAGTGTCTGCAGGAGAAAAGAAATCACCATCTGTACTTTTACCTCTCTGTCCACAGTTTACGGTAAACCCATCCTCCCCACATCCTCCTCGTCGCCATCTCCTGTGCCTTTCCTCCAGGTAGGAGGAGGGGGAGGAGTAAAGTCAGCAGGGGAGGATGTTACAGATAAAGATGGAGTAAAAGGGGGAGGAGAGAGCGGTGATGGGAAAGGCCTTCCTCCACCTAGCGTGGATAACATCCCTCGCCCCCTCAGTCCCACCAAACTCACTCCAGTTGGTAGGTACCAGAGATAAATCAAGCTGGATGTCACTAATGAATTTAACTTTTGTTGGGCTGCCTGGTGGTGCAATGGCAGACGGCCACAGTCCTCAGCGCAGCAGTCGCAGGTTCAACTTCCGACCCATGTAACCCTCTTGTTGTCGCTACTGTGAATAAAGGCCACTAGTGCCAAAAAATATTTAAAAAAAGTTAATTTTGTTACCCTCTACATGTAATTAAGTTAAAGTGGCGTTCTTACAAATCTTATGTATTGCTATTCTTTTCAAAATATGTTGTTTAAACACTTATTTATCAAGCTAACAAAAATTAGGTAGAATCTATGAAAATGCATGCACTTAACTTTTACTGACCAATATGATTTATGTATCTTAAGGTATAAATGTTTATTGATTCCAAAGGAAACATATCAGTCATTTTACTTAATATACTTCTAAGTGATAAAACGCCTGAAGAGCACACCCTTTAAAAAATCAGTTTTTCTCCCAAAGTGTAAATGAGAAAAATTGTTTTCTATAAAACAATGCAAGGAGATTTGAGTGGTTTTCCACACCATCTGTAAAATGTTTCAAATTCCCTTCTCTGTAGCCCACTCTCAACTACGATACCAGAGTGATGCAGACCTGGAGGTTCTCCGCAGACGTCTCAGCAATGCTCCAAGACCTCTCAAGAAGCGAAACTCAATCACCGAACCCGAGGGCCCACAGGGCCCAAACATCCAAAAACTGCTGTACCAGAGGTGTGTGAGACTGTAGTTTATGCTGCTTCCGAGAGAAAAAAATAAGTGTTTTAAAATGAACCAAAGCTGACAGAATTAAAAGAAAATATTTGTTACTATGATGTTCAGGTTCAACACCTTGGCAGGAGGCATGGAGGGAAGCTCAGGTAAGACTGTGAGACGTGATGTTCATGTTCAAATAATGATGATGATGCATATTTAAGATCCCCCTCTTGTTCCAGGTAACACATTCTACCAGCCAGATTGTCTTTTGGGAGACATGGACAACATCCATTCAGCCAATGGGAATGTAGAGCCTCTTGAAAAGCACGCCAGTGTGGCACCTGTAGACGCTGAAGGTCAAGGGATGAGCTCAGACTCCCGTCGCTTGTCTCCTCCCATAGTTACCATAGAAACATCCAAAGAGACGACAGCAGCAGAAGATAGCAGAAACAATCTGTCCCCATCAACTCAACCGAGCTCATCCCCTGCGCCTGAGAGGCCAGAAGACCAGAACAACAACAACCAGAGAGGATCTAGTCCTGTACACAGCTCTGAGGGCCACACCCCCCCTTCTCCAACACCTCCTGCTCCACCTTCACTGCCTAAGGTATCCATAAACACTGAGCGTATACACTAAAATCAAGGCTCATATGGAAACAAGAGTGTGTACTGCTCTTCATACTCTCAGAACTTAAATGTTTGTCAGCAAGAATATGTTACTGCTACCAAAGCAAAAGAACCCGTCTCTGTAACCTGTCAGTTAAAGCAGGAAATGCTAACTTAGCAAGTCCTTTTCTGCATCATCATCACTTTTGGTTTCTCTCTACTCGTGTGCTCCAGGTAAAGCGAACCAACCTAAAGAAGCCGTCATCAGAACGAACCGGCCACGGTCTGAGAGTCAAGTTTAACCCTCTGGCTCTGCTGCTGGATGCTTCATTAGAAGGGAGAGTTTGATTTGGTTCAAAGGATCATATATGAGGTGAAATATAACATTATCTTGCTGCACTATGTTGAAGTTATCATTTATTTATTTTTTTTATATTTTCAAACCCTATTTGTCTTGTTGCAGAGCTGAAAATTTGTAAAACTGAGTGTCATGGTCAAATATTGTAGAGATTCAGTTGGAGATGGACCAATTCCTAGTTTTTTTTTTTTTTTAATTTTCCTTCATAGAACTATAATCACTTGTATTCATTAATCAAGATAACAGAGCCTTTACAGAGCCTAGGTCAGGTGGTCTAATAGCTTTATTTTAGCCTCTCAAGCCTTTGTTACTTTTCAGGCTTTTTGTTCCTTCTCTAGTTTCACTGTCCTCAGTGAGAAACGTTTTAGAATATCCTTTCCTGTGATTACATCATTCTGATATACAGGACAAAAAAAAAAGGATTTATTGAATTCATCAGCAGTGAAATTGAAATGTTTTGGTTCTGATATTAACCGATGCTCATCAGAGCCAGTCAGACTCAAGTTGTCCATCAGTCGATCAGTCGATGCATCTCTAGATTCAATATATTCCATTTTGACCATTAATGTATTTTTTCTGTGTAGTTTTAGTTCTTTTCTTTGGGTGGAGGTGAAAGAAATGGTTTCTTTTAGACTGAGATACTGGTGATTCAGTATGTTACATCTTTAAACTTCGAAAGAAAACTATGAACCCCCCCCCTTCAAAAATAAATTAATTAATTAAATAAAATAAACATGCAGCCCCCTTTGGAAAGTGATAATAAAACAGGATTCATTAGTCAGAAAGTAGAAATTATACCAAGAATCTTCTCCTAAAATAAAAACCAAACAATGTGATTATAAGTCAATTATGTTAATGTATCTGTTTTTAAACAAATACAATGGATTCAAATTGATGTAAAAACCATATTAATCTTCAAAAGTATGCTTATCCTAAAGGATAACGTCCATTAACATTGTTCACAGCTGAACTATCAGGGATTAAAGCTGATAGTTGCCGATAAAGTAAATTAAAGCTGATAAAGTAAAAGATCAGCCTCGACATCAGATGTGATTCATATAGATCATAAAAGTTGTGGCCCAAGTATGGAGCCTTGTAGAACACCATGGTTAACAGACTAGACTCTGCTGAGGTTCCCTGTAAATCTTCACCTACTAGTCTCTGACTGCTACACTGTGCCTGGCAAGCTGTTTGAAATTAGTTTTCAATAATGTGAAGTAAGTGAAAGTTTTTTTTTTGAAGGAATGCCATCTGCCATCAGAGGCTGAATGTGAACCCAGTTTGTGTACACTTGTACTGTGCTTTTCATACTTTGCTGAATTGAAATCACATTTTGTTATGCAACAACATGACACTTTACATGCTAGTGCTTTACACCCACACGCAGAGTACCTCAACAGATTTCCCTTTTAAGAAGATATTGAAGTTTTTTAATCCCTTCATGACAACACTTAGATTTGTCTTTGATCTGAAGCAGCTGATTCAGGGGAGAGATGGTCTCAATTGTGAATGTACAGTTATTACCGAGAACACACTCCTTCTTTATTCCGGTTACATCATAGAGAGATCAAAGTCTTTTGAAACTTGGGTCTATCTGTTGTTTCTCTCACGGGACAGAAGTGCTTACTGACTTTCAAAACTGCAAACTGTAGCTGGCAACAGTCAAGAAGTTTTGCAGCTCCAACAAGCTCAGTTTGATGGTATGACCCCCTGGAGCAGCAAAGACTCAAACTTCTAAACTGTTAAAACATGTTGGCCTGTTTTGAGTTTTGCTGTAACATTTGGCACTTCTATGATGTTTTCTTCTTTGAATATCTAACACTTCTGAAGGCTGACACTGAGCACTGTTGTTGTTACAACAAATTATACCAACAGTCTGGGTCTTTGAATTTGACTAAATCTAATATCTCTTTGTACGTATCTGTGTCTTTAAGGTGGAAAATCCCAGTATGCCAAATGATGAAGGAATAACTCCTCTTCATAATGCTGTCTGTGCTGGTCATCACCATATTGTGAAGTTCTTGCTGGACTTTGGAGTGAATGTAAATGCAGCCGACAGTGATGGATGGTCAGTACTTTTATTCAGTCATCGGATCATGTGGCAATAATGACTGATACCAGAGATGCAGCTGCTGAAGAGCTTGAGGGACTTTGAGCGATGAAGGCAGTCTGTGGGAGTGATGCAGGAGCTCAGCACAGAGGCAGCTGCCGCAGAAATAACAGACTTTAGAAATTCATTTTTAATTTTAATCACTTTCTTTGCAGTTTTAAAGAAGGAGATTAGCATGTGTAATGAGGATTTGCATCCATAAAATGTGATTTAATTACTGGTGCATCTGACTGAATTCAGGCTATTCTATTCTAATTCAGGTTATTCTATTGTTATCCGAAGAACTGAAATCTATTTTCATGCCGCACTTGCAGGACCCCTCTTCACTGTGCAGCCTCATGCAACAGCGTCAACCTCTGTAAGATGTTGGTGGAGTCCTGGAGCGGCCATTTTTGCCACAACAATTAGTGATGTTGAAACTGCAGCGGACAAATGTGAAGAAATGGAGGAGGGCTACACCCAGTGTTCCCAGTTTCTCTATGGTGGGTTTTGTACAGTTTCCACATTTATGATGAGGAATGTAAGCGTGTTTTCTCTAAATCCCATCCTGTTTGGCTCTGGCAGGTGTGCAGGAAAAATTGGGTGTGATGAACAAAGGCTTAGTCTACGCTCTGTGGGACTACACCGCCCAGGAGTCTGATGAGCTCTCCTTCAAGGAGGGCGATGCCCTCACCGTGCTACGTCGTCGTGACAACACTGAAACAGAGTGGTGGTGGGCCAGACTGAATGACCGTGAGGGATATGTACCCAGAAACCTTCTCGGGGTGAGAGAACAGAACAAACAACAACAGTCACCTCTCTGTGAACACGTTTAGGGAAGAAAGTAAAAATGCTTCACAACCTGCTTCAATACAACGTTTGATGCATTGAAACAAGTAGCTGCTCAGCCCACAGCCACACACAGTCCGCTTCCTGTACTTTACACCACTGAATACTTGTATCAAGTTGGGATTTCAGGTGTTTTTTTTTTAACAAGTAATATATAGAAACAAATACAGAGTGGCCATGTTCATCCTCCTGTTTTTTTTTTTTACTCCATTTTTCAGATCTTCTGATTTTCTACACTGTTTTGTTTTCCTATCTGACCTACTAAGTTTAGTGTTTCATAGATCCATTGGATGCTTTGCGAGTTTTGCATTTTCATTTGCTTTGTCTCTGATGCCACACATTTGGATTTGGTCTCAGCTTACTTCCTGCATCAGGTGCAGGTGTTACATTTGAACCCTGATTTGACCGGCAGATGGACACTCATCTTGAATAGAAATATTTAAAGTACATTTAGTTCTGAGGAGATTGCGCTCTAGTTTATAATGTATGAAACCAGATATCTGCTTGTGATTCATTGAAGACTGAGTCAAATTGCTTAAAGGTTGCACACTTTTTGAATTTTTCTACAAGGTTCTTCCAAAGAGTGCACAATTCATACCAGCAAGAATGCCATCATAAGATTTAACAATTTGATTTTCTTCACATCAAAACAGGAAAAAAAAAAAAGTTTTTCAAAATTTGTCAGTTTGCTTAAAATGGTGACTCTGAAACTAACAACAACAACAATGGGACTATGGCAAAAATCTATATACTAACTGATCATTTTATATCTTGTCCAGTTCATACTTGAAGGTGACTGTTATTTAAAAGATAAAAGAGCTTCAGATGAATTTCCCGTCCAGAGTTTGCGAGTCGCCTTTGTGATGTTCAGGTACCCTGAGAACAGTGTTAACACGATGTAATGACCCCCTGTGTGTTGCTGTTTCTGCAGCTGTATCCAAGGATCAAACCCAGACAACGCTCACTGGCATGAAGCCCAGATCAAGAAGCACGCTCACACAGGGCACGTGCACGCAGATGCGGGAAGAAGAAAAGGAGCATGTGGTGAAAGAAGAAAAGCATGCTGTGAAAGATGAAAAGGCTAGTCGTGAGGTTGAGGGAGAGTAGTAAAGAGCAGAGATGAAGCCACTACTTTCTCTTTGTCTGGATGTAGCAGAGCCACTTTTATGATAAAAGCAGAATACATTTTTACCCTGCCTGGATGTTGTTTACAGCAATCATAGCTGTTCGCAGTTTCACAAGAGTTCAGCAGCATGAGAGGGGCTGAATAGAAGACGAAATTAAAGGAAAAAAAACTGTTAAAAATGCAACTTTTGGATGTAGCTTCAAGTTTCACCCACCTTCAGAACATCAAAATACAAGCTTGAACATGCTGACATTCTCCAAACAGTTTTGGCCATTAAATTATTTTTGTATGATGTTAATCGGGGGAGGGGGAAAGCCCCAAACGTTAGGTTTTAGGTCAGGTGATAATATGTTTGAGATGTGAAATGTGAAAGTGAAGATGGACAGAGAAAAGTGAGGAGAGAACAAATGGATGTTTGAATGTTGTTCGATGGTTCAGCAAGTGTGCTTACGACGTCTGGGAGGAGACGTGTTGGAAGTGAAACCACAAGACCGTGACACATGGTAGCTGAGGTCTGCGTCAACCCGCATGTCATTTCAGAGGAACATTTTGGTTCTGATTAGAAGTGATATATAAAGCATCTGGGAACCATTATGGAGATCTCAAGCTTTGAATATTCCCTATTTATGTTGACTCAGTTGGCGTTTATGTTGCCATGTCACAATAATGAGCTGCTGATAGAACAGGAGGAAGGAGGAGAAAAGGAAGGATACGAGTATGTGGAGAAGCTGGATTTAAAAGTTAAGGACAGTTCAGGCTAAAGAGAGGTCATGACCCTGATGCAACACTGCTGGCAGACTTAACTACTGATGAAATATAGCAGTGTTCCCATCAACCAGAAGCTCTGTGTTTTAAGTTTACATCTATTGATTCAATTAAATCTTCTTAGAAATTTCTTTTAAGAAGACACATTTCTGCAATGACATAAAATGTGGCAGTCCGACTGAAAGAGTAAAAGCATGTTTTCACTGGCATCTCTGCAAATAGTTTAATCATTTGTTTTATTCCCATAATTGTATTATTTTATTTAAAACAAAGCATTGTTTTCTCTTATTATTCTTGTTGTTATCACTGGTATTCACGTCTCTTGTTTCTCTCTCAGTGCTGGCACCATTCAGTGCTGCCACCTAGTGGCACAAAATAAACATATTTTTCTTGAACCCATGCTCTGTAAAATAAGCAATAAGATGAGTGATGTTTAATATGAGATTGGAACATCGTTCTGACGTGTGCATACCATTATTTTGTCCATATGCAACCTGTAACTATACAGCTAATGTAAAATATTAATAAACATATAATACCTATATGAATGAAAACTGACTTTGTTTTTACTTTGTTTTGTACTTCAACAGGCCGGCTTCGGTTTATCTTGCCATTTTATAAACAATAGTATTATCTTTATAGTGTACATGAAATAGAAAATACCAATTTGTAAAGTATTTATACAACTGTAAACCAAGCCTTTTACTTTATTTTCTGTATGTGACATCCTTTATTCTCATAAAAGCAAGTGTTCACCCATACCTGTGTTAGATTTCATACTGAGGTTTGAATAAAGATAGACAAAAAAGTTGAAAAGAAAAAATAAAGACAGATGGAATGGAGGATTTAAAAGGCACCTATGCGGGATATTGGTTAAATATGGACATTTTGTAACTACCTAGAGCAGAAAGACCAAACATAACGTAGGCCACTGTGAAGAATTGGTGTTAGATTGGATCACATATTTGGATGCTCTGCTGTGATTAGTTATTATGTAGTCTCCATGTGACAAGACACACAATTACTATCAAACATTGATATGTGATCATTTTCTGGGGCAATATGAGAGTTTGTTATTCTTCCACATTCTTCCTAAAGCTGGTCTAGTCTTAGACTAACTACTCTGACCAGCCTGCATTGGGATCCTGTGATTTCTTAACTTCACCAAGGAAGCGATAACGTTAAATAAATCCAATAGCTGTATTTTATTAGAGGAAACTAATACTCCATGCACGCACACACGCACGCACACAATGTAAACACGATCGAAAGCAACGTAGATGATTAAAAGCAGGTAATAAAGGTAAAAGGTAATAAACTGTGGACTTTAGAGTAGAGTTAAAGTTCATCGGTCATTTAGATCTCTGCACTGACAGAAGCTGCTCATCTGGTAAGTTTCTGTCTTTTAAATCCTTGTTGTTATTCGAATTATCATCGTTATTGCACTGTGAAAGTATTTACACAGAGCCTGTGTAAGGGTCGTTTTTTAAAAAGACTAAATTTAATAAATTTTCTAAGAGTTAAACTTTAAAGAGAAAATGTAAAGTTTCTCTTAACATAACAAATAATACAGAAATATTTTTCCAAAATTAAAGCACGGCAGAGAAAGCAAACAGTCAAAAGATCTGAAGTTGGAGGTCTTTTACTTTGAAGGAGTGACCGGAAAAGCTGAAACATTGCTAGCTTTATGCAGCTACTCTGCTACGTTGCTACATCTTTAGCATTGTAACTGTAAATATGGAGAATACTGACTACCTTTACACAATGAAAACATCCTTACCATTGCAAGTTCATAAGCTCCTTTAATGCGATATTTTACCAAAATGTAAGTCAATACCATTCACCCAGAAGAAGCTTTTAATTGCACGATTTTGTTCAGTACAGCATGTGGTTTACTGTACAGAGATTTAGCCTTATACGTGTACAGTATGTCAAGCTTTTGTACATTTATTTATTATGAGGTGTGTGTGTGTGTGTGTGTGTGTGTGTGTGTGTGTGTGTGTATGTATATATATATATATATATAT
Organism: Hirundichthys speculiger; assembly: GCA_018398805.1. Taxonomy (NCBI): domain Eukaryota; kingdom Metazoa; phylum Chordata; class Actinopteri; order Beloniformes; family Exocoetidae; genus Hirundichthys; species Hirundichthys speculiger. The sequence goes on along the minus strand of JAGFBZ010000853.1, from coordinate 206,940 downwards.
ATATATATATATATATATATATATATATATATATATATCTATATATATATATATATATATATATATATATATATACATATATATACACACACACACACACATACATATGTATGTATGTATAAAGATGCTAAAAGAAAAACTGACTTAGGCGTTTGATGAAAAATTCAATTATTTCTTTCAACAGCCGTTGTCTATGACTAGAAGTATGAAATATTTCAATTTTTTCCAGTTTATAAAACATTTTTTTACTGATAAACTTTCACAATAAACATTACTTAGTTGGTGTTTGTTTTCATTTCTCTTATTGACCTTTCATTAACAGCTTCTGTTTCTTCTTCACCGTTTCCAGTTGTTCTTAAAGGCACCACCGGCCAGATTTGATCTGAGCAACACTGATGTCAAGATAATAAACTGACCCTCAAGACCAAAGAGCAGAGCTCTTACATCATTTTGCACTCTCATCAGTAGTCATATACATTTTTTTTTCCTTTTTATTTTTTTATTTTTGTAACCCTGGAATATTAGTAGCCCCATGGCGCAGCATTTCCACCTGAAAACACCTCTGCTAGAGAGTGTCAGTATGTCCAAGCGGGTGGGAACTATGGTCTATCTGAAGATGGAGAATTCACAGCCCTCTGGTTCCTTCAAGATCCGTGGCATTGGAAATCTCTGCCAGCAGGTGGGACCCCTAAACCCAGTCCTGGTGCTCAGAAAAGCCTCTAGATTCTTCATATCAGACAGTGACTGTTTGATGTGTCATTGCAGCTTGCCAGACAATCCAAAGGAGTTGTGTGCTCTTCAGGTGCTGTCTGCATTATTCCAAGCCATATTCCCTTTGTTTTAAGACTGTTGCTTTAATGTTGAATGTGCGTGTTTTTCTAGGTGGTAATGCAGGTATGGCTGCTGCCTATGTAGCCAGAAAAATGGGCGTACCAGCCACTATCATAGTTCCCTCCTCCACTCCACTGCTGGTGGTCCAGAGGCTTCAGGATCAGGGTGCTACTGTGAAGATTGTAGGAAAGGTGAGGAATAATATCATAATAATATATGTGAATGATCTCTGAAAGGTATAGATGTCCTTTAAAACAAGAAAATCCTTCTCTTCTCAGGTGTGGGATGATGCAAATGCGGAGGCTCTCAGACTGGTGGAAACTGAAGGGCTCACACTTGTTCCTCCATTTGATCATCCATTGCTTTGGTTGAAATACTTTTATTTCTGAAATGCATTTCTGATGGATTAACTGTTAAACTTTGTCTTATTAAATGATTACTGCATGTGTCTACACTAATCTCAGGCAGGGCCACGCCAGTATGATGACAGAGGTCGCAGCCTCTCTAGGTGCTGGAGCGAAGCCCGGAGCTGTGCTGCTGTCTGTAGGTGGAGGAGGCCTCCTGTGTGGGGTCATTCAGGGCCTGAAGGATGTAGGCTGGACGGATGTACCCGTCATTGCCATGGAGACGGTGGGGGCAGACTGTTTCAACGCTGCAGTCAAGGCTGGGAAGGTGGTCAGTTTGCCTGACATCACTAGGTTAGATGTTACAACAGTTCAATATTCTCCACAGTTAAATCTTTGAATACTTCATATTTCTGTCTGCCTGACTCTCTCCAGCGAGGCTAAATGTCTCGGAGCGAAGACAGTTTGCAAGCAAGCCTTTGAATACAGCCAGTGCAGCGAGCTGACGATCATCTCTGAGCTGGTGACTGACCAGCAGGCTCTGCAGGCTGTCCAAACATTCCTGGGTTAGTGCTCTTGCTTTCTTTAAACATCAGATTGTTTTTATTGTCTTCAGAGAATTCAAGTTGCACTCCTTTTGTGTGTGTGTGATTTTCTTCACAACCATTCTGGGTACACATTGAGCCTTTAAGGGCATTCTCTTTTGAAATCTACTCATTAGATTTCTCTTTTTTTTATCTGAGTCAGCTCACTACAGTGCAACACGCTTGGAGCACGCCAGTCTGGTATTAGCGGGAAAACTTGAGTGAAATTTTTTCAATGCCTAAAAATTAATGTTTTTGTGGGTTAGTGGGACTGTTGTGGTCCCTAAAGCAAACAGAGTGGCGAGGGGCGCGTAACACATAAAAGAGCCACCACACTGGAATCACAATTTAAAGGAACCTTGTTTTGACAAATCAGCCACAAACAAAACAGCAAGACAGCTACGAGCTGGCCACAGAGTGGGCAACCAGATAAACCCAAGAAACTAAACAAGAACTAAAACTGAAAGGAGATCTACCAGTAACTCCCACAAAACCAACATGCAAGGGTGGCAACAAAGCAGGATGGGGGTGAAAAGTGAGGTGTAGGATGCTGCTTTCCTCTGGCTCCATGTAGTTTCTGTGGAGCATCTTCATCCAATCACATCTAGATTGTGCAGAGATTTGACGCAGGTGGTGATATCATCACTAAAAAAACAATAATCAGCCACATATGTAACAAAATCAACTAGTGATTTTAAAAAAAAAAGGCTGCTGGCTTTGTGCTCTACAACTTATATTTTAAGTAGTAGTATTTTAAGTATAATCAGCATGCTCAGCAGGGTGATGCTCTTTTAAGTGTTAGATTCATTTTGGTATTATTCCATCATTTATTTTTACCTTAGTTGTACAAATTCCTATTTTTAGGCGTTCTATACTCAAAATGAAAAACTTTCACATCTTAGACATTTAATTTTTGCTTTGAAAAATAACATTTATCGGTGCCTAATAGGCGAGTCACTGGTCAGGACCGATCGTCCAAAAATGTCTCTATGAAATATTATTGTCAGGATTTAATCAGGGATGTCAAGGTACTGCTTCAGTCTTCACAACCCAGTACTATAGTGTCATGTTATTTAGCATATATCAGTCAAGTATTTTACCACAGCATGAACTCTTGTTACTGTAAGAGTTTAGTACATCAGATGATGATGCATCTGTGAAGAAAAAAATAAAAATAAAAAAGGTTTTGAATGCAAAGCTTCCACCTGAATATTTTACTTTTCCACTGGTAGTTTTTCTGAAGTGACGGATCTTTTTACTTCTTCCACTATTGGCAATACTGAAACCTGTCTGTAACATAAGATCTTTGATGATGCTACCAAACTTAGCAGCAAATAATTCCCTTGCAGTCTTTGGATTGTGATGTTTTTTGACACCATCAGGCTTTCAATGAATCTGGTACTTTAATGAAAAACAAATCAAATATCTGTATTATCGGTAGAATGTTTGAAAAGCATGTAATGTGAGTGAAAGTAGTCATTATGTTGAAAAAAATGTTCTTGTCAGTGTGTTGCAGCTTTATATGATGAATCATTTTTGTGCAGTATTTTTTTATGTTTCAGTGCTGTTTAAGTTAGAACTAATCTGAAATATTTTGTAGACTGCTGGATGATATATAATTGTAGAGTATCCTGAGGGGATCCATTAATCCATAATTTATTTTTACCTGCTTCAGTCCTGGGAGTGTGTCCCAGCTGTCAGGCTGTCTGTTAACCTGAACACACCACTTTAGGGAATTAATACATATTACTGAACTGAATCAAATTCATGTTTGTTGCATCACTACATGGAAAGTCAACTTTACATGAGCTCAGATAAATCATCATATTTAGAATTTCACCAGACAGGAGGAGTGCATAAAGACACATTTCAGGGACATACTAAAGTTAGGTACAAGTACTCGAGTAAATGTACATGTCTTTTAGATGAAGAGCGTGTATTGGTGGAGATGGCATGTGGAGCTGCACTTGCAGCTGTTTACAGTGGACTTATACACAGATTACAGGATGAAGGTAAGTTTTCAACATTTGAGCAGCTATTATACAAATAATTTCTGGTCAACGTCACACCACCTTGGTTATACTTTATCTATAGACATGGTGGAGATGGTTGAGAGAAACCTTAAAGATGACAAAAGACACAAGTTCATCTTTGCTCCACATCTTCTTTTTAGGTCGTCTGCCGACTCTCTTGGGCCCCCTGCTGGTGATTGTGTGTGGTGGCAGCAGCATCGACATGAAACAACTAAGCAGCCTCAAACAGAAACTACAGCTATAAACCCCTCTATGTGCACAGGTGTATGTGTGGAAAGATGATGTGTAGACGTGAAAAACATTGCTATAATGGTAAATGTGCTGTGCTTTTATAACCTTTCTAACCTCATCAATGTTTTACAAAGTGCTTTCAAATGTGTTTCTTATTCACCTATTCACACAATCAGGCTCATACAGCACTTCATATATATATGTGTGTGTGCGTGTGTGTGTAGTCTACCTTTCGATCTTTCAACCTATCTGTCTATCTAGCTGTAAACATTTATATATCCAAAACTAAAACAAGAATACATGTACAACCAAATAACATTATGAAGGATTAGTCCCTCTAATGAACTGCTGTCAGTTAGTTTAAAGTTAGAAATGTATTTGTAAGAAAACTCAAGTAAATTTCTACATGTATAAACGGAGACATTTAAATGTTGTATTCAGACTTCAGTTCCTAGTTTCTCCACACAGTGGTGCCGCTGTTCTGTGTTAAAAATATTTTGTCTGTCCACAGTCACATATGCTGCACTGTGAATGTGAAAAAAAAAGTTTTTTGTGTTTTTGTGCCTCTTACGAAAGATGTAATATATTAAAAATGAACACATCCAGGATTTTACATAACTTTTTTCCCCAAAACATTACATTTAGTGACAGTCCATTTATGTAATGTGCAGCAACATAATACCATGGAAACAGCTCCTCGCAGCTTTGAACACATGATTGCAGAGACTTCAATTGACCAACTTGAAGATAGATTAGATTATGTGTGCAAAAAAAAAAAAAAAAAAACTGTTTGGCAATGGCAGATCTGGCAAATCTTTCATTGGCACAACCCACATACTGAGCTGTGCTGCTCATCCTACAAATGCATGTTCCTGACAAACCGGGCACCATTTAAAATAGAGATTACTCAATTTCCAGTGGTACAAGATTTATTGCCAAGAAGCATCCATCCATCCATCCATCCATCCTTGATCCATACCTGTTTTATCTCTATGCAGAGTCACAGGCAGGGGTACACCCTGAATAGGTCGCCAGTCCATCACAGTGCCAAGAAGCATCATTGCAAAAATCAAGTGCAGAAACATGGAATTAATGGCAATGTATCAACAAGTACTTTTGGGGAAAAAAACAGATAAAATTAGATATCTTCGGGAAGTCACATAAGCTCCACATGCACAGAAAAAAAAGCTTTTAAACAAAAAAAAATGTATCTCCACTGTGAAACATGGAGGTGGTTCTGTTCTGCTCTGGCACTGCTTTGCCTCGTGGAATCGGTGGTAATGTGCACATCTGGTTCAGTCAAGTCTTTCTCTTCCAACAGGAATAACAATGAAAATATACATATAAAACTACCAAGATCCCAGCTCACAAAAATGGATTACTCACAGTGATTGCTTGCTCAGTGCTCCTTGAGCACTGTGCAAGCAATCATATTGAAATGGAAGGAGTATCAGACCACTGCAGATCTACCAAGACCCGGCCGTCCCTCTAAACCTTCATCTGGAACAAGGAGAAGACTGATCAGCGATGCAGCCAAGAGGCCCATGATCACTCTGGATGAACTGATCTAGCTGAGGTGGGAGGGGAGAGTCTGTCCAGAGGACAACAATCAGCCCATACACTGCACAAATCTGGACTTTATGGAAGAGTGGCAAGAAAAAGCCATTTCTCAAAGATATCCATAAAAAAGTCTATTTTAAAGTTTGCCACAAGCCACCTGGAGACACACCAAACATGTGGAAGAAGGAGCTCTGGTCAGATGAAACCAAAATCAAATGTTTTGGCCACAATGCAAAACGATATGTTTGGTGTAAAAGCAACACAGCTAATCACCCTGAACACACCATCCCCACTGTCAAACATGGTGGTGGCAGCATCATGGTCTGGGCCTGCTTATCTTCAGCAGGGACAGGGAAGATGGTTTAAAACTGATGGGAAGATGGATGGAGGCAAATACAGGAGCATTCTGGGAGAAAACCTGTTGGAGTCTGCAGAAGACCTGAGACTGGGACGGAGATTTATCTTCCAACAGGACAATGATCCAAAACATGAAGACAAATCTACAATGGAATGGTTCACAAATAAACGTATCCAGGTGTTAGAACGGCCAAGTCAAAGTCCAGACCTGAATCCAACCAAGAATCTGTGGAAAGAGCTGAAGACTGTTGTTCACAAACGCTCTCCATCCAACCTCACTGAGCTCCAGCTGTTTTGCAGGAAGAACAGGCAAGAATTTCAGTCTCTGGATGTGTTAAACTGATAGAGACAAACCCCAAGAGACTGGCAGCTGTAATTGCAGCAAAAGGTGGTGCTACAAAGTATTAACGCAAGGGGGGCAAATAATATTGCACGCCCCACTTTTCAGTTTTTTATTTGTTAAAAAAGTTTAAAATATCCAATAAATTTCGTTCCACTTCACGATTGTGTCCCATTTGTTGTTGATTCTTGAGGAAAAAAATTGGAATTTTATATCTTTCTGTTTTGGGTTTGTTTGGAGCCTGAAATGTGGCAAAAGTTTGAAAAGTTCAAGATAAGTGGAGTGTGGCGAGGACCTGATCTAGACAAAAACGGTATAACTCCTGGCGTAGTACTCTCTGGACATGACAAGACAAACTGACACTGAACAAGGGGAAACTCAGACAGTATATAACCACAGGACGAATCACAGCAACCAGGCAGAGCTGGGGAAGGGGGCACAGGTGAAACAAATCTGGGCGGGGCAGACAATCAGACCTGTAGGAAACACAAGGGAAGGAGCAAGTTACCAAAAACGAGTGGAGGGATTCACTTTCACAATAAAACAGGAAGCCCAGAGACAAAAACTAAACTTAAATCCTCCTGGACATGACAACACTAGTTTTTTTTTTTTTTAAAAAAAAAAAAACTGATGTTAGTGCTGTTTGTTTAGAGTTTCTTATTTATACAAACCTTATCAAAGTATTTGAGAACACACAAGCAGACCAGGATAATGTGGGGTTGTCCAAACTTTAAAGAGTTGACTTCATGACAAAACCTCAGCTTTGCGCGTGTTATGTCACAAGGTGCTAGGCAAACTCTCTGTAGAGTCAGTAAGTCACATTCTCTGGGGCTGCGAAGGTACAGGATTTAAATTCCTTGAGGGCACTGTTGTAGTTATACACACTGTTGTCACCTTGGGAGCTTGGTTTGTCCACGTTGCACTGAATATAAATTCTTGCAACCACTCTTAGTTACAGATAATTGCTGCTCTCTGCTGTATATCTTATTTGTAAATGAACACTATGTGAACAGGCCAATCTAAAGATAAAGGCTGTGTTACATTAGGTTGTGCTATATAACAAATTCATTTAAACAAAAATTTTTAAAGAAATTCTGTTAATGAGCAGTGTAAGAGTCTTTGATGGTTACAGGCACATGATATCACACAAAAGACAGAAGGATATATATATAAAGGATATATAATAATGGCTGTATAGCAGAAATCTGCATGTGCCTGTTAAAGTAAAGTTGCTGTTATTGTGTTAAATCATCACCAAGCTAAAAGTCACCTTCGAGCATGTGAGGCCATATCATCGGCAACATTTTTCCTGCGTGTAGCTAATTTGTTCCACAGTAAACAACACGTCAGTAAGCGCAGGGTATCAGACATCATTCAGCTGCATCATGTTGAAACTGACAGAGGTTATCACGATTACACAGCCGAGCCACATAGGCTAACCTCTTCCATCACTTCTCCCATCAGATACTGTCAGGTTACATTACAAGGCATTTTTAACGTGTAATTGATGTGCTCCAGTTTATTAATCACATAGGTCTGTGTGCACTCACAGCATATGATCTAACTCATTTATTTTCATTAAAGAAATATTGAATTACTAAAATCGTAGAGGTGGTACAACGAGAATAAAGAGTTAAATGTATTATTTTTGTCTCGGATGTGGAACATTTGCTCATGTTTTTTTTTGTTGAGAATAACAAGGCAGCTCTCAGCAGCTGCTTCTGGTATCCACGGCAACCTGATGACAGCAGGCGAGTATGAACCAAATCCCAAAATAAAACCTAATGGGTTTCATAATTCTATTACAAAAACTAGTTCAAGTCAAAAGGTAATAAACATGCATAAAGGGTTAATGAAGATCTTGATCAGATCAGAATAAATAGCTTTAACTATTGCACATGCTTGTGTTTTCCATTCATGGAAAAGGCAAATTCAGGTTGGGAAAAGCTGATCTTCAGGTCACTAAACTCTTTTTTTTTTTGTCTTTGACCAAATTAGGAGTGTCCAGCAGAGAGGATTAGCTCCACAGTCTAATACAAATCCAAGCATCCTGCAGCTTTTCTACTCAGCTGCTGTGAAAATAAAGAAGAAACAAATGATTTATGATGTCTGCTGCTTCTACATTCAGTTTTTTTTTTTTTTTTTTTGATTCACTGTTTTTTTATTTATAAGCAAAATCCCAAGATGAGAAGCATCAACATTACAGAGTCAGTGATCAACACCCGCCCACCCATCTCATCCCAACCTTAGATACACATCGCATGACCCAACAGGTCATAAATGAAATAAAAGAAAGAATTACCTACATTCAGTTTTATATCCTGCATCTTGACCTGTAAGATTAAATTTGCAACGAGGGAACATTTTTACTTAACAAGATTTATTAGGTGTTTGTGAATTGCTGTTTCTGTTCAACTTGGTGCTTTCTCAGTATTGTGGCTGCACTGCTTCCTGCTCTATTTAGTGTTAAAACTGTAAAAAGCTGATGAAACTGTTCCATGATGGATGTCTGTGGGTGGTGTGTAGGAGGAGTTTCCATTGTTTGGTTCAGACGAGGTGGCATAAACACTCACTGCTGATTTTTAGAGTGGTGGCCTGTCCTCGGGAATCAGAGCCCTGCTGCTTTTCTTTAGCAGCAATCAGAGAATGATTAACAGCGCTGGTTCTGGAAGAAGCAGTACTGAGTCATGTCAAGTAAGAGGTACTGCTGAAGAGGGCTGGGAATGGAAGAAAATCAAGCTTCCTTCAGAAACTTGACAATAGAACAAAATCACACATAAGTTGGAAGCTGAAACATTATGTCTCATATTCTTCACAAAAGGTTGATTTAGTACAAAAATGTAAGGAGTCATGTTTTACTGCATTATATGCTTTATTAACATTTTATACAGTTCATGATATAGTTTGGGTGATTGTTATCAGTCTTTTTTAAAAAAAAATTAAAGTGTGTTAGAATAGTAAGTAAGCAAGTAAATTTTATTTTATTTTCACAGATAAAATAGCAAATACCTTCATGTCATGAAAGCAGATCAGCAGAGCTAGTTCAGACAGACGTCAGGAGTTATCGTATTATCCCCGCTCTCACCCCATCTGCGTAGTTTATTCCAATTACATCATCTCATTTATTATTTCTGTTTAAGGAACAAGAGGAGCTTTTCACTCACGTGTCTTATCATGTCTCCAACCCATCAAGATTGCTGCTGCTCTTAAAATCCTGACTCTTCCTCAGCTTCCACCTGTAGACTCCAATTTGATGGAAAGTCATAACTCCCAATATCTCCATGGTTACGTTCCAAATCGCACACTTACACTTACTATCAGTGCATACAATGCAAACACTTACAGGTAGTCAGATAGTGCAACTCAAAATGGCCAGAAGATTGAGTGGGAAATATTTAACACGTCACACACCCATCTTGTTGATATGATAGAAGTGGTGGGGTGCTTCATTTTTCACTAAAAAGAAGCCATGATGGTGCACCTTCAATCATCATAAAAGTGATTACACACAGTAAGAAATAGATCAGAGCCGAGACTCCAAAACTCTATTGTGTTATTTATTTACTTATTTTATAATTTTTTCTTAAAAACTAGCTAAACTCTAGTGTGTTATAATGCATGCAAGAGATGACAGAACCACGTTCTTTTATTCTTTGCATGCTTTCAGCTTTCGTACAACTAAATAACAAGCTTAATTTAGCTTAATGACATTTAGCTTAAATTAGCAACAGTTTGATAGCACAAAGATAGCTATATCTAACCTGGTTTATGTTTGACAGATTTAAATTAATTGGTTGGCTTCAACACTGTAGTTATTACTATAAGGATCACAATTAAAACCAAAACTATGTCGAATGTAACTGAAAATGTCTCAAATTTAGCATGAATCGCTAATGTTTTTATTCAGCTAGGCTGTGTTACATATGCCAGGACATGACAAGCATATAAATTAGTTTTTGTTTTTTGTTTTTTTATTCTGACTTACGCTATTTTAAGTAACCATTGTTTATCTTTGACAAGTCAAAAATTATTTGAACAATTTTTGTTATATTGGACTTTGATGTTGGGGCAGGCTAAATCAATTTTTGATTTGGCAAGCATGTTCAATATGGGATTGATTTTGATCTTCCAGAAATGTGTATGATTTCAGTAACATGTCATTTCATAACATGTTTTCGGCTACCCTATTGATTAATGGTAACCTAGATAACAAAGAATATTTTGCCCAAACTTAGCCCATATCTGCATAGTTCTTTGGCCTTATCAGACTGGCTCATGAAATTAGGGCCACATATGACTCTCACAACACTCACAAAACAAAAGTTTTGCCCAGTTCATGAACCTTGGGACAGGTCCGGCCCACATACCACTTCCTAGTGCTGTAACTGAGCCATATGTGCCAAAGGTAGCCCATATTAGGCTTGAATATGTCTGCTGTCCACTGGTCAGAACCTGCCTGAAATGTTTTTCTGTTTCAAGAATATGACAACAGTTTCAAAGGAGATTGGTTGTAAAATTTGTTGCAAGTCCACAAGTTAGCAATCCTTTCATAACTAGGGACATTGTCTTAACTGAAGAGAAGAAGGAGATTATTAAGTAACATGTTTACACTTGTTAATTAGACATGAGAATATGAAGTTGTGGCCAGTTTATTTTTAAGATCATAACTAATAAAACCCCAAATATCTATTTCGTAGTTCAAATTCAATAAAACTTATAATACTATAATATAAACATAATGCAATAAAGGTTTATCATACTATGACATGTCTATATAAAATATTTTAATAAATGTAATCATAATATTAATCATTTCAGGCGTGTGAACATTCTGGGTGTGTGTAACAACCAACAACTCACCTCAAATCGCATATTTTCCACATTTTGGCCCCTCCATTTCAAACAGGCTGGTTATATTCATAAATGATGACTGTTTGAGAGTGCTGGATGCATTTATAATTCACCCCGAGATTAAAACAGTGAAAGTGAAATTATCCATGGTTCATTGAAGACAATTTCCACACCTTATTAACTCATGGCCTTGACTTAATTGTTTTTAAATTCATAATTTTGTAGTTGTGCAAGTTTATTTTCTCAACAATGTCACCGCGGGGCTTGATTTTATTACTATTCATTATTAAACTATGCAACAATCAATTACATAGTAAAACAAGATATTAATCACCTGAACTCCATTTGAAAATTAAATGAAATAGGGTTAGGGTGAGGTCATTCTTTCAATCTTTAAGACACTGTGTGTGGTTCAAGTGCTCACTATTCATTGGTTTTTACTCAGTTAAATAAATAAATAAATATAAATCTGGATAGTATTGAAAATGTATGATTAGTCCCAATCAATAAGATTTTTTTTTGTATGTATCACAGTGTTCCTCTCCAGCTTTCTTCCCGGTGTCTCGCGGACTGTACCAAGCTATGAACCCCCCTCTTTCCCTCCCCCTCACAGTGGGCCGCTCCCCCTTCTTTACCGCCCACTTTGGTTGAAGCCAAAGCAGAACATCATGGCGATTGATGGTAAGTAGGCCAATAACGTCTCTCCTCTCCTTTTAATTAACTTCAGCTGCACGTAAACGTGACAGGGGTGAACTGTGTGATGTTTAAAGTGCTCTCGCTCTCGGGAAGGTGCCCCTGGTTTGTCTGGAGTCTGTCAAAGTTGGTTTCTTATGTGTAAAAGCGGTGATTTTCCACCGCAGTGTGGGTAGATGCGCGGTGTTTGTAGCGGTGGTGCTGAAAGGACAGCTCCGCGTGAGAGCTCCATGTGCTGCCGCCTCCTCTGACAAATTTTAACTAAACATGTATCGCGGTTCACTTTTAACCTGATCGGATTAATCGATGTCTCGTTCCACGGTTATATCTCTTCGATTATAGAGAGCAAAACTCTTGTTTGACTTCAGACAGCTGTGAAAAGCTTTTGAACGTGCGAAACACTTAACTCACAGGTCATGAGTAATGCTATGGTCCTGTGCTGTGGTTTTTGGAGATTTTTTTTTTTTTTTTGCCTCTATTTTTCTTCAAGGATTTGCTTTTACTCTTCACGTCTGTTTATGTGACTTTGTTGGATTTAAGCAGCTCTGGTGCTGTGTTGGCTCTATCAGTTTAATATGACGTAGGATACCTACAGTCATGGAAAAAATTATTAGACCACCCTTGTTTTCTTCAGTTTCTTGTTCATTTTAATGCCTGGTACAACTAAAGGTACATTTGTTTGGACAAACATAACGATAACCACAAAGATTGCTCATAAGAGTTTTATTTCAAGAGCTGATATCTTACCATTTTCCATGGTTTTCTTGATTATAACCTAAATCACTTAAGTTTTTACATCAATAGCTATGGCGTTGTACTGCCAAAAACACTGCTTTTATGCATTCAGTGTTTTCTTTTCTGTCTGTTTTAGTCACATGATGACGTTTAGTGGTACCAGGTATTAAAATGAACAAGAAAGTGAAGAAAAAATGGTGGTCTAATAATTTTTTCCATGACTCATAGAAGTATATGACTGATATGTACCCTAACAATATATTTTAATTAATGACTTATTTACTAATTTTCCAAAAATAAATCAGAGTCAGAGCCTTGACTGGTCTGTTCTGCATTCTTTGAAAACATGAAAAGGTTCTAAATGAAATAGAAAATAAACATAATCATTTGCTTTTTAAGATTTGGTCTTACATCCTTCATATTCTTCGGGGGGATGGTCCCCTTTGCAGATTATTGTTGTCCAAAAATGTATTTAGCATTAGGTTTCATGCCACACAACCTTAACTGTCCTGCAAAGAGACACTTTGGTATGTGAATTTTATAATTATGCCTCTTACTTGACCACCAAGCCAATCCGTCCATTCATTAACTTCCACTTATCAGATTTCTGGTCATGTGACAGCAGCCTGAGCAGAGAGGCCCAGACCTCCGTCTACCCAGCCACCTCTTCCAGCTTTTTCTGTGGTAAATAATGAGGTGTTTCCAAACCTGCTGAGAGATGTAATTCCTTCAGCACGTCCTCGGTCTTTCCCAGGGGCACCTCACAGTTGGACATGTCCAAAACAAGCTCCGCACGGAGGAGATGCCCAAACCACTTAAACTTGCTCCTCTTGATGGGAAAGAGCAGTGTCTCTACTTCCAGTCTCTCCTGAATTAACTTCTTACCTTGTCTGTGATGGATAAAAAATTTAAGGGGGTAAAAACTCTAATTTCAGTCACTACCCACAGTTTGTGATTATAGGTGAGAATAGGAATATAGATCAGTTGCTAAACAAGGATTTTTGCCTTTTGGCCCAGCTCTCTCTCTTTACCACAGCAGATCAGTACAGAGTCTACATTACTGCAGATGCCACGCTGATCGGTCTGTTAATCTCCTGTTCCAGTCTTCTCTCATTTGTGAACAAGACCTGTAAATACTTAAACTCCTCCAGGTGAGGCAACACCTCACCCCCGACCCCAAGGTGGCATGCCATTTTTTCTGACTGAGAAACCAGGGTCTTGGAGGTGCTGATTCTCCTCCACACCCCTTCACACTCCAGCAAGAGCTGAAAGCAGAGCTGAAATCCCAACACCACCAATCACGAAGGGTGTCCAGGGGGCAAACTCCCACCTGAAGCTAATCAGACATATTACCATTACAGGGGAGCAAGCTTTTGCTCCGTTTGTATACGAACTGAATGGCCTGTAGCAATGGACTCAGTACCCCATACTCCCAGATACCCCCAGTCCTTACTACCATTCTGTTAATCAGTATGTTTTCTTCGCTTCTAAATATGTTAACAGGTGAGGTCTTCTACAGTCTTTGGAGGTAAAAGGACAAATAAAAATAACATGAGGAATACAGGACAGCAGAGTTCACCTTCAGAAAATGGTGCAGTGATGGTGGATTCTTCAGTTGCTTTCTTTAAATGGACCATCCACTCATCAAGGGCCCTCAGGGATCTGCCAAGGCCACTTGTTAAACACAAAGATGTGTTTTTGAGAATGAGTGGGTGACAAAGAAACTGAAGGAAGTGTTTAAAGGGCTGTAAAAGCTTTGATTGATGTACATGAACCATGATTTGGTAAGTCACACAGATGAATCTGGAGCTTGTTTGTAGTTTCGATTGGGTTTTTTGGTTTCTTCCCTCTTTTTTTTTTTTCAGGAAGTTAGAGAACACTAGAATGCCCTGAGATAAATAATATTATTTACCCCTGGAGCACCTAGTTTTCTCGAACTTGTTAAAACACACCAGAAAACTTTATTTTGTTGTTCTGTTTTGCAACTCTGGGCCACTATGGTGAATCACCTACAGAAGTCAAGTATTTTGTCTGTGTAGTTAAATAAAACAGAACATGTATTTTAGATTTAATCCTAAATACGTGAAACTAAGAATGCAGACATTTCTGTAACTAAACCATCAGACAGACACACCTTGCCTGAGTTACAAGCTTATTTTGCTCCACCCAGTGACCTGAGCTGCTGCGCTGCATTAGTCAGCAGAGCAGCTTCCTGAGAGGCCGTGATCGCAGCAAGTCTTGGCAGTGATGTATTTCACCGAAGCTTGTTAGGTCTCCTGAAAGTTATACAGCAGCTGTGGGGCTGACCTGCAGCATCTACAGGCTGGCCTCCATTCAGAGGCTACGTGCATGCGCGCGTGTGCGTACGCGTTGTTAGGTTGGCTGGACGAAGATCACAGGGCGTCACAGGGACGAGTCGTCCCAGAATTCTTCTCGCTCTAACTTAGATCGCAACTTTTGCCATATCAAAGGCCTGCTACATCTGAAGAAATCTTCCTTATCAATACTTTGACATGCAATTCAAATGCAAATCTGCAGGTAATGTTAATTTATTGATTAATTGATGCTAGTTATCCATTCAGTTAAATTTCAAGTGAAATGAATACTCAGAATACACTGTAAGGTAAAAAGCAGAAAATTCTCACATTTATGAAACCAAACTTACAATTAAAATTAATATAAATAAATTGGTAGTAGCATAATGAAGGCTAAATTAGCTGTAACCTCAAGTGATTTGTGATTTTAGCTTTCTTCATACTTCAAAGTTCATACTAGAGAGAGCGTTTAGAGACTTAAAATCAACCCAGTATTAGTCCCTAATGTGATCAAAGCTTTTCTTTAAAGTTTATTTTGCTAATGCACCTCTAATCTGAATCAAAGTGTGTGACTTTAAACACCAAAGATATCAGATCTCTTTAATTATTTTAATTGGATATACCCAGCAGACTGTCATGGAAAGAAGACTGAACCGAGCTGATGAAGCTTGCTGTTGTTTAATAATGGAAATCAAACTGCCGAAATACACAAATCAAAAGTGACTGATGCAGAAAAGCTGTAGAGGAAGAAAGAAGCCCTGCTTTATTTATAAACTAGACGGTTTTATATGTTTCTGTGTCGGCCTCATCTCCCTTTAGGCCTTTGTTTGAGCTCGTCAGACCAATGAATGTGACATATTCTGCTTGAGTCTGGTTTTCTGGGCAGCAGATTTACAGCAGACCTGTTCAGAGTGAGTGTGGTGGGTACGACGACCCCGTTGAATCATGAGTCCAAGTCAGAATCAGAATCAGAGTAGACTTTACTTTCATTTTGCACTGGTACAATGGAAATATGATATTCTGCATAAACAATGCACAGGGAGGTTTCATTCATTGAAACATTATCAACTAGTTTTACTGAGTCAGATTAGTATCACACTGAGAGCTGGTTGATGTAATATTACTTTGATACTTGCTGTACATTGTTGTAACTATCGCTTCTGTCTGTCAGCGCTCTTTTGTCTTGGGGTTTGAGGAGCAGGATAAAAGGTGATAATAGCTAACGTGTCTACGGACCACTTTGAGGAAGTGCACATGAAGCACAGCAATGCATTACTTTCAGTGTGAAACCATTTCCTGCTATGCACCATGAATTATATCAAGTTGTTTCCATGTCACAGAAGCAAAAGCTCAGCAAAGTTCACAATAAAATTCTCGTTTATTAATGCTGGTTACATTTAAAACTGCTCTAATTGATAACTTTGCATGAGTGAAAGTTGAAACAAACACTGTTAGAGAGGTGTATGAATCGCTTGCATAACCTAACTCCCATCAGCTCAAACATGCATTTTAAAATTTATTAGCTTAGTTTAATTTGTTGTTTTCTCTCTTGATATGCATTCATTTATTATTTTTTAGCAGCAGGAAGATGCTTTCATTAAAAAAAAAAAGTTTTATTTGATGAGCCCGCTGTCTGCTGTTCAGCATAGCTGGTTGCATTGCTAAAACAGCACTGCACGTCTCAAGATGCCACACATATATGGAGGAGGGCATGTATGCAACGTATTACATGAGGTGTACATATGACAGTTTATTGTGACAATCACTTAACAACATATCGGCATAACTCCAGAAATTCAAAGATGTGAGAGGGCTGTATCTAAATCTGAAAAAAAAAAAAAACAAACATGAAGTTTGTATCATTTCCATCATATTTTCTGTGCTGTTTTCCTTTGTTCAGAAAGTGCATATACTTTGAGTAAACAAACGAGTACTTAATGAAGCGCTATGATGACAGATGTACAAGCTGCAATCTTGATGAAGCTCGACTGAAATTGGAGTAATGTAAGTGGAGGCCAGCAGGAATATCCGGAGGCAGGGGCCAGTCATTCCCGAGGATGGTAATGCACAACTCGGCTATCGTGAGTGAGGTCAGCTACAATTGGTGTAATCGATGTACAGTGATCCCTTATTTTTCGCGGTTAATGGGGACCTGGCGCCCCCCAGCGAAAATCAAAATCCGCGAACTGGGAGCCGGAGCCCCCCGAGCTTAAATAATGTGTTTAAAATATGTTTAAAAACCACAAAAAAGTAGCGAGGCACTGCAGCGAAACAAGACAAAGGCTCAACTGTGGTCTTTCTGTTACCTTCACAGCCTCTGGTCTCTGAACCGTAGTAAACAAACTGCTGGTATTGTGCTATTTTTGGCTCGTAATTAGCGGCTAACACGCTAACAACAACAAAAGAAAAAGTCTGGTTTTCTCTGCATGGAACAGGCACTTTATTCTGGCACTGCAGGAACTTGTAACATCACACAGGTTGCATTATTCGGCTCCTGTCGGTTAACAGAGAATGTAAATCTATACACGCTGGGACTGCTGTTTATGCTCACTCCACTTTTCATCTAACCTCCGTTTTCTTCTCTGCCGTCCCACGACACACACACACTCCATTACCCATAAAGCCACATCATTACCCATAAGGCCACCTTCTTATAGGGGCCAGGCTGGCTCACAACATTAATTCTTTGCTGTGAGAGAACGCGCACAACATCCTGTGATTTTCCGCAATTATTTCTTGATTTTTTAAAATTATATTATATATTTCTGAAAAATCCGCGAATAACTAGAACCGGAACTTAAAGCGAAAGTGTAATTTGATTACAGTGGTACCTCTACTTACGAACGTTTCTACATACGAAATTTTCAGGTTACGAAACGCCTCAACGGGAAAATATTGCCTCTTGTTACAAAAGAAATTTCAGGATACGAAAGGCAAAAATACAGTAGCGCTGCTACTCGCAGCTCCCAGAGTTTACC
The DNA here is from genome assembly GCA_018398805.1 of Hirundichthys speculiger. Lineage (NCBI taxonomy): Eukaryota > Metazoa > Chordata > Actinopteri > Beloniformes > Exocoetidae > Hirundichthys > Hirundichthys speculiger. The sequence continues at coordinate 189,088 of JAGFBZ010000853.1, read as the reverse complement.
AAATGTAAACATACTTGTCGGCACTGTATCTCGGTTTGAAAGCGGTGCGTCCGAGCTGCTCTGCCATTGGCTATCGCTTAGCATCTTCCTGGCATCCCATTGGCAAGGAGGACCCCTTTGTTTGTATGAACGTAACCTAGCAACCCAGGTAAACCGAACAATTTTTACCATCCGCCAAGGAGGTTATGTTTTTGTCTGCGTTTATCTGTCTGTCTGCCTGTGTGTTCAAGATAACTCAAAAAGTTATGGATGGATTTTGATGAAATTTTCAGGAGTTGTCAGAAATGTGAAAAGGAAGAACTGATTTCATTTTGGGTGTGATCTGGAAGAAATCCTGGATTTTGGATCACTTTCAATTTTTCGATAATTGTTGTGCTTGGTGGAGGTCTGCGCTCTCCGAGTGCTTTTCTAGTTTTAACTTGTCATTTCATGTATTATTTATAATTTATAATAAAAATTATGTTTGAATTTTGGGCAGTTTGGAACGGATTAGGGCATTTACATGGAAAACGCGTTTCTACTTAGGACATTTTCAGGTTACGAAACTACTTCCAGAACCAATTGATTTCGTAAGTAGAGGTTTACCACTGTATTTAAATTTACAGGTGATCAGAAAATGTTGTTTTATTCAGAGGAGCATCTTAATCAAGTCAAAAGAGGATATTTTATGACCTGCTCATGATCATTTGACTAGAGCGGAAATGCAACACAGAATACATTCAGAATACAGTCATTGATTTATTGTTGAAAAAAAAAAACCCTGCTACAATGTTGAATTTCCCTTCTGGGATTATTAAAGTATTTTTAATTTCATTTCATTTCATTTCATCTGGATCTATAGATATATGACAAAAATAGACAAATGTTAGTAGAGGAGAGCATGAAGTCTCCTTCTTTGCATGTTTTGATGGTAGTTTGCACAATTGACCTGTATGGATTTATTTATTTATTTATTAATGATAATATGTCAGTGACTGTCTGTAAATGAGGTTATAACTTTTAATGCTGCATGAACAGATTGACACAACAGACTTGCGACAAATAGATTCTGTGTTAATTGAAACGAATGATTATTAAAGAGTTTTTGCACTTCATGATGCTTTTTTTAAAATCTTTCCAGGGCTTCTTGTCTGGCAGTGAATTTGTTTCCTTGAGGATTATGTGCAGTTTTGTCATTGATTGGCTCTCTAGTTGACACATAGACACTCAGACAGTTTTGGAGTTGAATCACCAAAAAACAGATGGATCGACTTGGCTTGGATCATTTTCCTTCGAATGTTAATCTAATTATTGGCATTAATCAACGTGTCCCAGAAGAAAGATACACAGAAAGGTTGTGCTGTGACTCAGAAACTTTTGCTATATTTCAAAAACAACAACAACATCAACAACAAAAAAACCCCAACACGTTTTTTTGGGGAAATTGTTTGTATTTATTGTAGATTTTTTTATCTCTTGTGTCATTAGTTCCTACACTGACTGCAGGCTAAAGCTATTACCAGCTTTGTCAAATCAACTGACCCTGAATTGGGCAGATCTGGATGGTTTTAAAAATAAATTATCCTCTGAACTACTTTTGAATGTGTGTTTCCATTGCCCAGGGCTATGGAAAGTTCTTTAATACAGAGATGGATACTTGCCTGGAAACAAACCCAGACATCATGTAGTACGAATGCAGAGTCTTGAGAGAAACTGTTGCTGCTTAATGTACTTACGGCTCAGCTGTGGGGTAAGCTGGCTAAGCTTTGACGCATACTCCATCCGCCAGGAGTTAATTGGCTCAGCTGGAGCTTATTTTCAAGTCTCTCCCTCTTGCCTTTCACAAAGATGGCACAAACATGGTTCTTGAACAGCCCGATTTAACACTAACCTCCTGCCTGCCAGATACAATCAAGAAACTGTGATATTTTAATGTAAATGGATGCTGACAAGGAATTTGTCCTGTAAAGGAGGTATTGCTGGTGATGACAGGATATATAACTGATCCACTGTCACGTATCGTTTGATTTAAAAAGGTATCTGTTTCAGTGACAAATCCACAGAGAATTAACATCCGTTTTTGCATATGGCCTTACCAGATATTTGAGCTCTTTCCAAATTTTGCAGCTATTAAGGAGGTTTTACAGCACACATATCCATTTCTAGATTCATCATCACAAGTTTTTATTATCTCTGTTCCCAGACTTAGCTGGCAGGTGTTTCTGAGTATCTTGGGACACACTAATGTCATGAGCATCCTTTAGCCTTTACACGAAAACCCCAAACTTTAGCTCCTTTGGTTACTAAAAACTTTAAATATGTAGCATGAGTTGGATACTTAATCAGAGCTCTTCTATAAGTTTGTGTTCCTCCCGCCACAGCCTCGAACAGACTGACATCTTTGTCAGGTTAACTTTTATTTTTGGTGTCATGGCCTCAGACCATCCATCTCTCCTGAGTCCAGCTGTTAGCCTCAGCAGCCTGATTACAGGGGACGGCTGGAGGAGATTCCCTCACAAAACTGGGACAAAAAAAAACCTAAAAATGCTGCCAGACTGGCCCCAGATGTCTGCATGAGGGAAGACTGAAGCCCCAGACTTCACCTTGATTTAGTATACAGAAACCAGACCTGCTCCCCGGGGACAAGTCCAGGAGTGAGACTCAGGAAGTCCACCGTCTTTATTAGTCAAAACTGGCTCAAGACAAGTTCAGTTTTTCTTTTTTGGAATTTAATATTCTTTTTCCACATGGGTTTATTTTATGTTAATTTTCTCCTGAGTGGATTCATTTTAGTATTTAATGGTTTTTGAGATAAAAGTTAGACAATGCAAATTGAAAAAAAAATTCTTCTTGATCCTTTAAATTCACATATTGAACAAAATTTAAGGAGTCTGGATCTACAGTTGCCAGGAGGATCTCGGGTAACCAGCTCTCTGCATACTGTATTTAAAGGACATATGGAAGTAAACTGTGTGTGGTGTGTGAAGGAGGAGTGAGAGGAGCAGGACACACTTCCTCCCACACACAGCTGTGCTATCGATCTGCTGGACAACAGCTTCTTGTTTGCCAGGAAGAATTCTCAGACAGTCGAGTCATATCTGGAGGCATTTCTTCCTGAAAGCAGCTGTACTTAAACTTGTCATACATGGGTTCAAGTCCTGCCGAGGCTTTGACAGTTTTCCCATGGAAAAACAAGCCAACTGGTTTGAAATTCCTGCAGCTTTTTGAGCAGACATAACTGGACATGTTTGACATGGATGTGTCATTTAATCAGGATATTGCACTGATCAAAGGGGCAGTTTCTATACCTGAAGACAACCCATTTGGTTGAAATTCAGTTTGTGTCTCTCTGAATAACTGTCTTATGCAGCTCTAATTTTCTCATTTCTGTCTGGTCTCAAAGTCAGGCTGACATAAACTGGCAACAAGCCAGACCTGCTCTTATCCGACAATCAGAGATGTTGGACATGACCTTTTCAGAAGAGACGACTGAACCAGTGCAGGGTGAAATATCAACAAGTACAGTACATCAGTTCCCACCAGGATCAAACAGCATTAAATTGCATAAATGCCATTAATCCATCCATGCTTCCATTAGCTATGCCCGCTTTGTCCTGTAGAAGGTTGTGATGGGCTGGAGGAGCTCTGCATAGAAAAGGGAGGCAGGTTCTTTTAGTTTGTTGATGACTGGTTCACGATTGAAGTTGCAGTTGACATTGAGACATCTGTTGTGGAATGTTGGCTCTCAGTTTTATTATCTTTAGCTTGACCTGAACAGCACAAGGATGTCACATGGGTGACTTTTTTGGTATTGTGGGAAAGGTACTTTATAAATAAAGTTGAAGCTGAAGTTACTATTTAGTTTGAATTGAAGCCTGTTTTGTACAGTAAAATAAAACACAGAACAGAAAATTTAGACATTGTTATAAACAACAAAAAAAAATTCCTTATTTTTAACATAAAAATTAAGATGTAAGCACTACAGACGGCTATGATCTTGTCAAAGTTGAAATATTAGCTCTCTTTGAATGATGACGCAAGGAAGATTATAAATCAGTAAAGTATTGAAGCACTGATACCTCATTTGTTTTAATGCTGTCAGCCTTTTGTATATGAGTTCAGAAGTGAACAAGTCTTACAAGTGTCCTGGTTGAAAGCAGAGCAGTGTAGGGATCAGCTGTAGGCAGATCCCAGAGGCAGCACCACAGCTCAGAGACTGGGAGGCCTTCAGAAGTGTGAGTAATACTTCTAAATTAAAGTCACTGACTGCCGGCCCAGTTGGTGCAGAAAGCCGCGCTGAGCTCTTTGTAAAGGCCCTATAGGTGTGAATAACACTGTCTACCTCATGATGCTGTGGATGCTCGCTGCTGAACAAAGCCTGCAGCTGTCATCCATCAGGTCCGACACACTGAGGTGATGCAGTGTTGATAAAATCCGGAGTGACAGAGGACCTCAGTGAGGACACGCATGTTGAAATGTGGTCTCTCATGCAAAAGCCTTCAATTCTGTGTGTGAAGTTGTTGCTGACGTTGAAAGGATTGGTAAAAGTATTAATGTTCTGTGATGTTGGGATTGTATTATATTTACAGAGTATTGATAAAATTAAGTATTTGTTTGCACACTCACACTCAAATATCAAATGTTATTTTTGTATTTAGGTTTGTCGTATTCAGTGACTGCACAAATGCTGTTCTGGTGGTCCATCTACCACTTTGATTCACAAACGTTCTCAGCTCACAGAGCTTGAATCAAACTCACAGTTCAGCCTGTTTTGAGTGGAATGTCCCTCTAATTTGGTATTGTAGCAACTGTGGTGATTAGGGATGTAATGATTCACTCAACTCACGATTCGGTACAATTCACTATTAACCTATTAACCGGGAAAAATAATGGATCACTGTAGTACTGTGCTGCTGGGGTGCTCTAGCTGTGCTGGCTGGTGCCCTGCCTGAGTTCTGGTGCCGGTCCATTTTCTGTTGGCTCAGGGGTGTGCTGGGCTTGTTGCCTTTGTTGTACTCATGGTGGGGGGTGCTGTCAAGGCTGGGTGGTTCCTGTTGGACCTGGGGGGAGCTCCTATGTATGGAGGTCAGCTGCATGGACACCGGCCCAACACACCAGCACCAAATGTGAGTCAACCTGCAGCACTGGTTGAGGTCACTGGTTGATACTCAGCAAGTGTTGTAGGTCAACATTATTGCTTTAAGTCTGACTGTTGGGCAGCTTAGGCTCTGGTGTAGATGGTAGGGATGCAACGGTACTCGGTGAAATATGGTACGGTCCCCCGGTATTTATGTTCCAATAACTTTGCATTGGACTTGCACGTGAGCGTGCGTGCCTTTTAGGCAACAGGCCCGCCACTGCATGTCAATGTCCACCCCCCTCCGCTCACTCACAGTGACCAGCCTATCACACTTTGGCCAGTTGGCTGCAGCTCATAGACGCAGAAAAAGAAAAAAAAAAAAAAAAAGCAGGCGTGGCCAGCGGCAGCGGAGAAATTGGGAAAAACTTTTTTTAATCACCGGTGTGGGAGCATTTTGGTTTTGCAGTTGAATACACCGGCGAGGGAGTGAAAACAGTTAACAGAACGCAATCTTCCACCTCCCTAAACCCGCGATCTTACCTGCGTAAGATCCAGTTATTTCCAGTTGTGCGTCTTGGTGCAGCTGATGTGCTTTTTAAAATACTGCAGAAAGAATCGTTGGATGCGCATTTAAAGATCACGAACAATTAATGTTCCTGTCCCTCCTCGACCACCAACAGTTTCAGACATATCGGAAATAAATTCCCACATCCAACCTTTAACAGCTTGACACCACTGTCTTGTGTCTCTGTGTGTCTTGTCCTTTCATGCTTCACTGTCTGTGAATATGCTCTGGCAGAATCAGGTTTCAGGTGTTAACAAGATATGTCAGATCAGACTATCAAATAGGGCTGGTGAATTTGATTAGATTGGACTAAAAATTTATCTGTTCACAATCATTTCTTGGGTTCAATTTCTTAATTGAAAATCATAGTATGCCATTATCCTTCAGGTTTTAATAGTATGTTAGATGATGAGAGGCTGCACGAGTCAGGGTTTAGTACCTTGTTGGCACCTTGAACAGTAAAAGACTGCAGTACTTTTCTAATGGGAAGTTCGCACCCATGTGCTTACATAATCTAGATGGTTTTTCCAACTGGAAATTATTTGGGATAATTAATGGGTTAATTGTTTGGATAAAGAAAACAGAAGTGACAAATATAGCAATATAGCATATAGCAATTTCCTGTAGTAGTAGTTTAAGAACCGCACATTTACTGTCATTGTTTCCCCAGTCCTTTAGCAATATTACTTTGTTATTAAACCGTTTCCCGCTTCTGCCCCTGATTAACAGGTGATAGAGAAATTTGTCCTTTTAATCATATCACATTTTTCTTTCCAAAGAAATAAAGTAAACAAAAGAAATAACAGCATCCGTCCTTGGGAACGTTATGGTCTAACATATATTGTTCATAGCGAAAATGAACTGCAAATGGATTTTAGTCATCTCACACACAATGAACAGTGCTGTAAGTGTGGTTGTTACCCACTTGCCATCCAGTCCTCTGTGTCTTCTATCCTTCTATGTTATTCCTATCCTTTTCTCAGTGTTTGTCTGAGTGTGTCATAACTTACTAAAATGTGTTTTAGTGATGTTTTGTCTTCTGTTTCCCTCCATCACCATGTGGCTCATTGAAATTGCATTGTCTTCCAGGTGGCGAGCGTAACTGTGGAGTACATGAGCTGATCTGCGTCAGAAAAGGTAGGGCAGATCAGCGCTCTGGGAGGCTGACCTCTGACCTCTGCATTGCACCTCCCACTCCACCTTCCTCATCAGCATTCGCCATTATTATTCTGTCCTGTGGATGTTCATCTTTGTTCTCTGTTTCTGTTTCTTCGGTCTCTGTTCACTGTTGTTACACTGTGTTCTTGTGTTCAGTGTTTCTAAAGGCACAAAAAAATCAGATGAAATGGGAGTCTTGTGTGTGAAGGTATCAGAAACACTGAGGCTTTTTAAGTGTACATAGTTTTCTTTTAAAGTAGGGGAGAAGAATCCACAGTAACAGAAGAAACATGACAGTACAGACATTGCAGACTTTAGAGGAGGTCTTGAAATATAAATGACTCATTCTAAGGCAACAAAAACACATGATGCTCATTTAGACATTATTGCATGTACTTTTCCTCCATCTATTCATCTATTTTCTATACTTCCTTCTACTAAAGGGAGCCAGTGCAGGGCTTTTTCACACTCACAGAATAATGAGCCAACTTATTGACATTTTGTTCATACACGTTAGTATTTCAGAGTCACTGGAATTTACAAAGTTAAATTTGTACAAGACATTTACAAAGTCCACTGGCTAGTTACTGGGCTTGTAGAAAACTGGTGTTGTAAAAAAAATATATTCTTTAGATTTATCAATGCCTCCAGACTGAAAATAAAGACTTGACATTGACCTGATTTTAGTGACCTTTATTTCCATTGCATGCAATGAGGTGAGACAATCAATTCATGCAGAAAGTTGCCGGTGTTTACATCATGCAACAACATGGCATAATGGATTTAAGTATCAGCAGAAAGGTTGCAGAGGTGTAGGAAAAAGCCTGAAGGGTAATAATATCTGATAAACATATGACAAGGTCTTGAGCTGCTGAGAGAGAAACATCTTATCTTCAGGAGCAGGCGGATGAAAACATGCGTCTAGCTATGAAAATCACGAGTCATTATTAAAACTCCATACCTATATTTAGTTTTTCTCTCAGACTAGCAATAGTAAAAGCATCAGACTGGATCCCAACGGGAGTCTTAGGTCTTATCCCAGAGGAGCAATTTATTATAACACCAGCAGAAACTCAGACAAACCACAAAGAAATAACTCACTGTAAGAGGTTAAAACTCAGAATGACATTAAAAAGCTAACGGTGGCAGGAACAAATTCGTTACGTCTGTTTGTGTTGTGTTTGTGTCTGCATTTTTGCTAATTCTGGTACTGTCTGCAACATAAATTCACTAAAAAGAGGATGGCTTGGATTGACGATGATGGACTGAGCCTATTTTTGAATTAAAGTGGAGTGGGAGCGCTGCGGTCCGGCTTTGCTATTGTTTTGCTCTGTCCTCAACGTGACCTCTGGATCAGAAGCAAAGCGCTTCCATGCACTACCTGCTTGACTGGATTTGTGAGATTATGAGTTTACCCAAAGGTTTGGAGATCATTTGAGAGTCACAGTAATCTGCTTGTTTAATGATGTAATTTTCGCCTAAGTGTTGTTCTTTCTGGAATTATTCATGTAAAAAGGATGAAGGGTTCTACTTTGTGTAAATTGATGCGGCTTAGCCACGGTTGAGCGCTAAAATAGACTCGGCGCATATCTTTGCCGGAGCAGAGCAGACAGACATTTCTGGGTAGGGTTCTGGTATCACTGACAGGTCCCCTTCACCACCTGCGATTTTGCAAGGCATATGCATTGGCTTCCCCTATTTTATCGCGTGGATGTGTCCATTGGAGCAGTGCACTTCATAATTTCAGGTTACAGCCACATTTGGAGTTTATTTCAACTTTGCTATTTTGTTGTAATTCATAAATACAAACAAGAGATTTAACAAGAAAGCCCAAGCTAACGAAAGCACCTCTGCTCTCAAGTTCTGCCACCTTCTTCCAAATCACATCACTCTGCTCACTGGGCCTCATTCATGAAATCTTCATTGATCTGTGAGTAGATTTGCACATAAATCACCTCCTTAATAAAAACCTGCTTGCCCAAGGAATATGATATAAGGAGGTGTAAAGGTGCAGACTATATTGTGATCCTCTGATCTCAAAACCTTTGAGTGAATAAAATTTTACACTTCAATTAAATTAAATTAAATTAAATTCAGTTTAATTCAAAACTACTTTATCAACCCCTGAATAGGAATTCCATGCTGCAGTAGATATCATTATTTCACTCTTTTCAATGGTTCATTGTAGAAGGTTATAGCTGTGTTCAGGAAGGATCTCCTGTAGGTCTGAGCTGCAGCGGATCTGAAGAATCAGTGTTGTGTAGAGCAGTGGTTCCCAAGCTTTCTGGTTTTTTTTTTGTTTTTTTTGTGGGCCTCCACAAACGTACTTAAAGTATGTTTTGCCTCCCATCTCCAAGTACATAGGTGCACTAGAATTCACACCTAAAGACATGCAATTTGCTTGGAACCTTCAACAGAATTTATTACAATATTGTGTCCACTTGCTGTCTGTAATTTATAAAGCCAGGATCTATAGATGTGTGTGTGTGTGTGTGTGAGGAGGGTCCCCACGCAGTGCTCTCGTCCCTCACCAAGATGGCCGCCGACTCACGCGATAGGGCATCACAAGATGGTGGGCGAAGTTGCGTGGTACCCACGCCGCGAAGATTCTTGGTAAGGAAGAAAAGGAGAGGAAAGGCTCATTGAGGGTGATTCCTAACCACCGAGGTTGCGATTGCTCCTGAGATTTCCACACAGCAGAGAGAGTGTGAAGCGGACTTCCGCACCTGCGTCCTGACCGTTTGTTCTGGAAATCAGAATCATCGTCCCGTGGATGGATGTGCACACTGGTGAATTACCAGTGGGTTCAACAGCAATAAAAATATACAATAACAACAGTGTAATAACAAAAACCAATAGCTAAGCTAAGTAGCTCTACCCAGACACAAAAGCCTCTTACATGGATCGCTCCGGAAGTTATCGATGGCGTTGTGGAGTCCGGAGAGGATGATTGTCCATCACTGATTCACCTCACAGCTGTTCTGTCTGGCTGGGGGCAGGAGAGGAAGATGCTGAGCTTGTTTCTGAATTGACCTGAACCTGTTTAAGGATGTGTTCAATTCATTGGCTCTGTCCAGACTTCAAAACCATAAACCTGTATAATTGCCAGGCTGTAGCACAATTTTATGTGTCACAGTCTACAAATGTTACGGTCCACAAAATAGAATAAATATTTTGTATAAATGAGATATGAAACAAAAGAGACAACATAACAGCGTTATGAGCGTTTACTAAATGTGCAGTGCAAGTCTAGACAATTATCAAGAACCGAGAAGCATAATTTGTGTTGGCTAACTTATGCTTGTGCACCATTTCTTATCACGGTCCAAGTTGGACCCTCACAGGGAGCCGACCTTTGTTCACATTTGTGGGTCCCAAGTAGTTGTCCTAAGTTGCCCCCAATAAAATTTTGTGGGTTTGTGGTTTTTTAAATGAAAAAAAAAAAAAAGAAAAAAAATAGTATTACCAAAATGATTACCTGAGGAAAGGAAAGAAGCAGCAAAGAACCCCAGAGTAATGAACAGACCAACACTGATGACAGACTACAAAGAGAAGTTCATGGTGTCTTTATCTGCATATGCAAACTCATTTTTTGGACGCCTGTTTTGTTGTTCATACACTACCTTGGGTCAGCTGGGCCAAAGCTTTCCACACACACGGGAATGATCCCCTTACTATTTCATGATACTCATTCAGTGATTCAGTGATTTTATAGATGTGGATAAGGGCAGTTCTCCTTGAGGAAGACACTTGTAAGAAGCTCTCCTTCTTCTGAACCATCTTTCGAAAGGGATGTGATTCCAGGTCCACGTGTTGTTGGCAAGAGAGTATGCATACTAACAGATGAGGAGTCAGTGACACTTTTTATTGCACATTTATATCAACAGATCTGACACTTTGAAACAAATTTGGATTCTGAGCGTGCTTATCAGAGCGCAGCTGAGTGATCTGGTTGAATGTGCTTTTTAATTTGAGTTACTGTATTTGTTTTTTGTTTCATTTTTTTTGTATATGTATGTGTGTCTTTTTGTATGTGTGAACAGATTGTGGACACATGGTAGGTTTTGTGCTCTAAAGCACAGTCTGAGAGTGTGGGAGTGTGTATGGGAGTGCTGAGAGTGCTTATGGGCTGCCCGTGGAGTGTGTGGGTGTCTTTGTGGTTTTTTGAGGTGGTTTTGTGCTTTCTGACTTTGATAATAGCAACCGTTTCTATGCAGACAGATCTAAAAATGAACAGTGTCAAAATGGATCTGCTGTTTAGCAACAGTGACAGTAAGCTGAAAGGGTTTCTTTTTGCCCCCAAATTTTTAAATATTTTTATTCAATCTTAAAATCTGAAATATATTAAGATATATTTTTATTTCTGACATTCAGTAACATGTTGTGACTTAACAGAAAGGGTCTTCGAAGCCCTTGGAGTTAACTGGCTATGAAATGAAATGAAAAATGAATGAAAGATACTTTATCAATCTCAGAAGGAAAATTCAACATTGTAGTTTTTTTTTTTTCAACAATAAATAAATGACAGAATAATAATATTGAATGAATAATAGTTTATGTCTTGTTGTGGAGGCTGATGGCTGCTGGCAGGAATGATCTTCTGTATCTTTCTGTCTTGCAACAGACCTGAAGAAGCCTCTCACTGAACACACTTATCACTGATCTTATCAAATCTTTAATGCAAAATAATAAGTTATCTTTTCTTTATCTCAGTCACAATAGACAAAAATTTACAATTATGTGCCAACAGCTTAAGCAAATGTGCTTAAGCTGTTGGCACATAATTGTAAATTCCTGTGTCTATTTTGAATAGGTCTATAAACGTTTGCCTGGCTAAGTATCTTGCCCAATATCCTCAGAGCAAGCTTGTCATTCTTACACCTCAGATCTGATTCATAAAGATGCATTTTCATCTTGAACGCTGTCATCATCACGAGGCCCCTCAGCAAGAACCCTCCTCTGCCTTTAATATGACTCCAAGACGGTGGAGCCATTTGCAAAATCTTAAGAAAAGATTAACATTTGATATCCTTCCTGTTCCTGTATGTATCAATAAATTCAGTTGATCATGAATTCAGGAGATGTTAATCAATGCATTTTCCTAGTTTTCTTAGTTCAGTAAATAAGTTATCACCAGGAGTATAAACAATCTGAAAACGGAAAAGGTATACTATTTTAAAGTAAATAATGAGTAAATATCACATATCTCTGTTTGAGAAATCCACTATGAGCATTAGCTTTAAAGATACTGACTCTCACAAAGGTCTTCTAACCAGGTTTCTCTCCGCTCTAATGTTCGGGCTACTTCTTGTGTAACAAAGCCCATTACTGTTTTTAACTCCGGTGAGTCATCAGGCTGTCCCACACACATTATCTAAAGGTTAATGTCAGTATTTTAATGGCATGCAGCTGATTTTGGTGAAAGAACTCAAACAGGAAAGTGATGTTAGACAGTGTACCCCACGCAGCACCCACACTGTGTTTTATCACTGGTTATGCAGCATTTTCTGGTGGCTTTCATCAGGAAGCATTATTATTAATGTTAATATCTTTCAAAAAACATGAAGGGGACACATAGAAGAATGAAGCCTTAACATGCTGAGATTTAAACAGATATTGTAGTCTTACATCCAAAGTGAAAACTCTACAGAGCAGCATCCCTCCTGCTCCATCTTTACTGTGAATAATTCAGTCAGCGGCTGACGAGCTGTAGTGTGAACAGACGTTCCCTTGGGACAAAACCTCCTGTTCACATCATCACCATGTGACCACTGGTGACACTGAAGGCTGCCATCTACAATCCAGGGTCATCACAACCAGAGAGATCAAACAGCAACTTTAAACATTTAACTTTTACATTTTTTTTTTAACATCCTCACATCTATGTCTGCTAAAATATAACAGCAAATGAGCTGGCTGCAAAAGCACAGAAGTTCATTAGGCATGTTTCAGTGAGTCTGGATTTTAATATTTTACAGTTTGTTCATGCTAGACTTGATGTTTAAAATGTTACTGGTCTTCAAAAGCATTTCCTTTAAACCTGAACTGAAAAGGAACTTCCTTCACTCATGATTCAAAATAAATTAATAATAAGAGACTGGAACAAATGCAAGTGTGAGCAGTGAAGTTCTCCATGTTGGCATTAATGAAAGTTAATTGTTGCAGGCAGGCATTATATTGAAATTATAGATAAGGAGTAAGGACATCATTATCATGAATGATTGGAAGATAAGATGTTATCAGCTTTGAAGCCAAATGAGTCTATTATCTCCCATTTGTACGAAGGCAGCTGCTGGGTTCTGTTGAACCAAATAGAAGTGAACATACAGTGACTGCTAGTCAGTGAATGCTAACTCAAGTGTAAATAATTAATTTCCGTTGTGCAAAGACTCATATACTGTCTGTTTAGTTACTTGCACCGCTTTTTTTTAGCTTTTTTAAAGCTTTTTTAAAGCTTTTTTAAAAATTGCACCGACCTGGGGGGGCGCCCCACTATTTGAGAAGGACTGCTTTGGGTGGAAAAGTTACATTTTTAGCTTTTGGCTGTTAGAACTATGACATTACTTAAAATATCAGTACTTCATAAGATGATGGTGCCCTCCTTTACAGCACAAAATTGTTCTAAATAATGTATGTGGCTGGTCCTGCTATATAACCCAAGTCAGCAGCAGTTAGATTATATTTTATCAGGGCCCGCCCCAAAAAAATGCCTTGGTTCATTTAGGTTGAGTTAGTTTCATTAGGTTTAACCAATAAACCAAATAGGTTTATGTGTTCACATAGTCAGGACTTAGAGGGGTCACATCAATGACATATGATGATCTGCATATTCTTGAATGTGGTTTTCTGTGTGGCATCCATGATAAAATTATAACCCATGAACAGTGAAATGGGTAAGGTGTATCTTTTCACCTTAAAGGGGAGCTCAAGACCATTTTTATAGGTTTTTAAAGTAGGGCTGGACCTTACTTCCATGTATCATGCTTCTATCATGCCCTCCTCAGTTGGTGTCCCACACGTTAATATTTTATTTTTTCTCATGCTTCTCCTTCAGTGTTGCGCATGTGCCACCCCTCAGTTAGTCACGCGCTAGTAGACTTTATAACACAACACCGTTGCTTTTGTATCAGGTGGCCTTCGACTGAAAATTTTCAATTGAATTTGCAGATTTGCAGGCTACCGTGACATCCCAGGTCAGAGTACAATTATACAGTCTCTCCATCTTTTTTTCTGACCAGCTTCCCTCATGCAGTGTTTGCTGTATGGAGGGCGTAAGTAGTGCAAAACCTGAACACCAGCTGTAAATAAGGCAGATAATACGTATGCTTGAACCTTGTGTCGGCAACTGCTAATCCTAACACAAGTAAGGTGGAAAGTAGTAGAGAGGTAATAATGTGTAAAACATTGTGCAAGGATGGGTTTGGATCTTGTGTTGCTTTGCATAGATGCATCTTCTACCATCCCTTCCCTCCTCCTCATGAGAGTTTGTGGCCAGGTACAAAGTGGCCATGATGTAACAAGGCAATGAACGTGGAATGTGATTATTATGTATGTATGAAGGTAAATCTTGACTGTAATTGCATAGTGAGGTCTTTCATAAATGTTCAGAGACAACATAATGGGGTATCGATTTGCATCTCTGGAGATATTGAGTAAAGAAATGATTAATTGATAAATTAAAGTAATAATTGTATAATTTTTGAGCAACGGCAAAACAGCAAAGCCTTTGTGCTGTTAGCCAAGGCAGCTATTAAGCGTTCTGCCAGGTTGACAGGGGTGTGCACCCTCATTCATCAGTCTGTATCCTCATCCTGTCTGCTCAAGACACCGGCACTGCTTTCAGTAACTTGATGTCTATTAATGTTTGAATATTTGTGTTGCATTTACACTGTGAAGTTTAATTACCTTCTGCAACACTGTGAAAAAATAAGATTTTTTTTTTGTCCTATTTTTTATTCTGACATTTGACTAAACATTTTAAAGGGCTGTGTCCAAGCAACAGCAGTACAGCCTCTTCATTTTTAAGGACTAATGCCTGGCCTGTCAGTCTATAAAATACAGTTGCAAAATGTAACCTTGATAAACACATAAATTCTCATTAAACTTGATCAGCTACTCATCTCAACATTGCTCGTCATGGACAATTATAAAGCTGCAGAGAGAGCTAAATGTCAAATTAAATTATTTCTGCAACTGTAAAGCAGACTGAAAGCAGACTTCTAGAATTGAGGGATGACTGCTGGCACACCTTTTTAAAGGTTGTGATGTGAAGTTAAGTATCCGAGAGAGCAGAAGAGCAGCATCCTGATAATCGAAAGCTTTCCCCAGTCGCCACTTGTGTCAGCTCCTCCTTGCAGACAGCAGAAGGTCATATGTGTCGTAGAAGGTCATACATGTGTATGCACATGTGAAGAACGCAGCCAGACTGTATTCATTAAGTTAATTCTGGTTGCACAAACCCTGTCTGCATCTTTGATGATTTTTATCTGTGGACCAAACAAGGGTGCACTGATGTGAGACAGTCTGTGTTGCATTTAATGAGATCTGACACGCTTGTGTGTCTGGAATCTGAAGTGATGCTGCACCTGACCCTGTTACCATAGCAACTAACAGGTTGTTACTCTACAGAGAGGCAGCCTCACTGTTTGTCTCTGCTGGACCTTTCAGAAGTATGGTAAAATTCTGCCATGTTACACAAACTACTGTAAACTACTGTAGGATAAAAATTGAAAATATACATTGTACTGTAGGAAATAAAATTTTAATGTGCAATAAATACATATTTCAGGGTGTGCACTTTGTACTGTAATGTTAAAATGTTTATCTGTTCTCAAAGATATGAAAGGAATTGTTTGAAATTTTGAAAGAAAGTACTCGTTTTTTGTCTTGCTGAATTATATGCAGTATTTTCCACCTTCTACAATGTGACTATATGAAGCGACAGCCCTCTAGGCTATCCGGCATAGCAATATAACTTCACAGTCATGTGAAGGTACGATTTCGTGAATGCCAATGAGCTAATTCAAAGCTAACAAATTAACACATCGTATTCTCTTGACTTACAACACCAATTCCAAAATAGTTTGGATGCTGTGTAAAACATAAATAAAAACAGGATGCAGTGATTTGCAAATCTTATAAACCCATATTTTATTCCCAACAGAACATCCATCCATCCATCCATCCATCCATCCATCCATCTATCCATCCATTATCTATGCCCGCTTAACCCTACGCAGGGTCACAGGGATCTGCTGGAGCCTATCCCAGCTCACTTCGGATGAAAGGCAGGGGTACACCCTGAACAGGTCCCCCAACAGAACATAAAGAGCATATTAGATGTTGAAACTGAAACATTTTACCATTTTATGGAAAATATTAGCTCATTTTGACTTTAATTGCAGCAACACATCTCAGGAAAGTATAAACTTAGGCAACAAAAGGCTGGAAAAGTAATTTCCTCAAATCAAAAACAAAATGTTGGAGCATTTCTACTAATTGGGTTAATTAGCAACACGTCAGTAACATGACTGGATATAAAACAAACATTTCACACAGAGCCTCTCATATGTAAAGATGTTCAGAGGTTCACTAATCTGTGACAAACTTATCTAAAAATTGTGGAACAATTTTAGAAAAATGTTCCTTGATGTGAAATTGCAAAGACTTTGAAGGTTCCACCATCTACAGTACGTAATATCATCAAAAGATTCAGAGAATCAGGAGGAGTGTCTGTGAGCAAGAGACATTACTGGTTGCATTACTGAGCAAATCTTTTCCATGAAAAGGTAAAATGTCACTTTCAACATCTGATGTGTTCTTTATGAGAATAAAATATGGGTTTATAAGATTTGCAAATCACTGCACTGTTTCAAAGTTCTACACAGCATCGCAATTTTTTGGGAATTGGAGTTGTAAATTATGCAAAAAGTGAACCATTTAAAAGACAAAAGTCATGATTTTATTATAGATTTCAAAGGTTGATTCAGGCTAAAGTTTTGTATATTGACGGGCAAATCATAGACTGTAAGAACTGAACAAACCCCCTGTGACATCACCTATAGGAGTGTTTTTGAAGCCTCTTTTTCTTTTACTGTGTAGAGCAAAGTTGCAAATGGGTGGAACGAGCAGGCATGGAAGCTTAATGCTGTTACCACAACTTAGCTGTTTTTGATTGGCTTGTTTCAGTTCTAATGGTTTGCAGACATGTTTTCTTCTGAAATTCTTTCTCTAACTCTTGTTTTAGTTAAAAAAAAAAAAAAACTGGTAAATGTATAATGGACAGGTTCAGACATGTTTTATGTGAAGAAGGGCCTTGTTGGCAACACAGTTTTATTTAAAGAGTTTGCCTTACCCTCTTTAACAATAGGTCCTTATTTGGTTAACTGTGTTTATATTTTAAATGTCATCTAAGAAAACTGGCAAGTTCAACTTGCAACTTAAATTTCTGTGTCCCAGTGTCTCCAGAGGTACTCGGGTTTCTGACAGCCATTGGGCTCTTCATTATCCTCATGACCCTTCTTTTCTGGTACCTGAACAACAAGTTGGCTCTAGAGAATCCAGAGAGCCTTCAGTGCCTTGATGACTTCAGGAAAAGCACAGAGCTGCAAGGTAAGCCTGCATTTGCGGATTTATTTTATTTTATTTTTTAATTATTGTTCTTCAAACAGTGATTCATTTCACAGAGGCGATCATTATGTGGCTGAGGTAGACATCATCACTTGGACCAAAAGTGTTGATTGTAGGTAATTTTTAATTTCCAGAAAAAAAAGTTGTAACAAGAAGAAAAAGGAACAGTTTCCAGAAGTATTAGCAGCAGCTAATGTAATTTAATGGATTTTAAACAATAACAGTCTATTTTCAGAGATGTTTTGTGAGGTGTTATTAAACTAAAATCATTGGGCAAAATATAGTAGATGTAATTGGGAGGAAACAAAGAAATGTTGGGGCATAGGGTGCAGCGATGATAAGTTATTTCAAAGCAAAGCTCTGCTGCCCCCTGCTGGAAGAACCACAACAAGCAACCGTTTTATTCACAGTGTTTTTACAACATGTTTAAAAGGAAATTTCACTAGGGGGACCAATGCCACAGTCGGCATAGTATTTCATTTATTTACATTTTGTTTTCTTCAAATAATATTGTCACCAAATATATGTATACTTTTCCATTTTCCAACTGTGGTTTTTTATATCCACAACATGTTTATGAACATTGGTCATAACTGTAATATAAAACAGTATAAATCAGAACAGGACTTTCAGATATGACAAGTATGTTTTTTGGAGGGAAGTTTTACAAATATGTAACTTTAATTTTTTACATTTTGATATGTAACTTTAGTTTTGTGGTAACAATTGATTGCCATCTTATTTTTGAATAATATAACTTAGAGATACATTCCTCTTCATAGATACTTAAAAAAAATCAAAAAGAAATATTTTTATGTTGCTGATGAGTACAACGGAGTAAGAAGAGCTGCAGATGAAGTGATGTACCCATCATGCTTAGCGCCTGTCATTCAAGTCTGTGGGGGCAGTATTATGATCTGGGCTTGCTTTAGTTGGTGAGCTCTTGGTTCAGAAAAGTTATAGGCCCAAATAAAGGAGGTCAGCCGATTATCTGAATGTTCTGAATAAACAAGTTTTTCCATCATTTTTATTGTTTTCCTCTCCAATAGTATTCGACTTTTTGCACAGTTACAGTGCCAGGAGTCATCATGCTCAAACTGGAAAGAATGGTTCAGGAAGCATAGGGAGTCCAGACCTAACCTCGATTGAGTTTTTGGGATGTACTGGAGAAAATAGAAAATCTTATTCGAAAAAAAAAGAAAAAAAAAAAAAAGGAAAAAAAGGGTCAGTGTCTGGAAGGAACATTGCATCAGGCTCACGGAAATGATGCCGTGGTGAATGTGTGCCATATTCAAAGCTGTATGTGGTCCAACAAAATTTTTATGTGATTTTTCTTTTCTTTTTGCCCAGGCAGTGTAATTCACAAGTGATGTTGTTTTTCCTTGTGAATTAGAACTTTACCTTTGAAATATAACTGAAAAACAATGTTTAACATATTAAACATCTGTCGCCTCAACTTCTGAGATGTTTTCAAGCCAGCCAAGAGGCATAACCTCTCTAGGGTGCCTCCAGGGTCTGCCTCCACTCGGCTGGACATGCCTGAAATACCTCTCCTAGAGAGGCATCCAGGAGACATCCTAAACAGATGTCCAAACCACCTCAGCTGGCTCCTCTCAATGTGGAGGAGCAGCGGCTCCACTCTAAGTTGCCCCTGAATGACTGAGCTTCCTCCCCCTTGTGTCTAAGGGAGAGTCCAGTCACCATATGTGGGTTGTGTGTCTGAGATCTCATTCTGTAGGTCATTGCTCACATGACCATAGGTGAGGGTTGGAACACAAATCCACCAGTAAACAGAGAGCCTTGCCTTTTGGTTCATCTCTCTCTTCACCAAAACAGACCAGTAAAGAGTCTGCGTTACTGCAGACGCCATGCCGTTCCACCTGTTGGATCTCCCACTTCCTCACTGGGGAACAAGACCCTGAGATACTTAAGGCAACTTCTCATCCAGCCCTGAAGAGGGCATTGGACATGAAGTTCTGTCCATTAAACATTAGAAACAGTAAGTGTGAGGAATAGTAATGAAAAACGTTTCTTTTATAAACTAGAAAAGCACTCGGAGAGTGCAAACCTCCGCCAAGTGCAATAATTCCCCCATATAGCGATTTACTGATTGCAATAAAATACGCGTTGTGGATCAGATCCAGATCAGCCTTTGAAATTTGATAGAGGTTTCCCATTGTCAATCCCTGAGTCAAATTTCATGAGTTTTGGGCTATAATTATCGGAGATATTGAAAAACAAATTGACCCCGTTGACCGCAATGTTATCGAAAATTTGAAAGTGATCCAGAATCCAGGATTTTTTCTGGATCACACCCAAAATGAAATCAGCTCTTTCCTTTTCACATTTCTGACAACTCCTGAAAATTTCATCAAAATCCATCCATAACTTTTTGAGTTATCTTGTACACAGACAGACAGACAACAGACAGACAGATAAACGCCACCGAAAACATAACCTCCTTGGCGGAGGGTAAATATTAAAACTGCAAAGTCCCTTCATCAGCATGAGTTCTCCAAAGTTGTGTTCTGCTTTTATTATTTGATCCACATGTAGCAGATTTTTTTTTCTTCCTCTTACGCACTTACAGGTTTACAACAGAACTAATGAATAAATACTGTCACAGACATGACATTCAGGTCATTCTTTTAAACACAATTTAGGTGAAACTAATTATGTTGAAATACACATGTACAATTCTGGTAAATAGTAAAACCTGGGACCTGGTTTTTAAACCAGATCCCAGTTTCCAGGACCCATATTTAATACTTTGTCTGAACACTGGGTGGGTAATTTAAACAGGGTAAAGTAGAGCTGCAGGCTAAGGCCCCGATTGTACACCTCCTGCTAGCCGCTACCCGCAAATTGCGGGTTTAGGAAGCTCCGCTAACCACTAATGCAATCTTCCGCTTCCCTAAAGCTGCTAGCCGCTATGCCAACTCCCTTACTCACATTGTAGGGGTGGCAATGGGGGTGTCTTTTGTGCTTTCCGCAAACTTCGGTATCTTGCGATCGCAGGTTTAAGATAGCGGGTAGCGGGTGGTCAGACCACCCGCTACCCGCTATCCACTACCAGTGGAGGAAACCAAGGAGATCTTTGAGACATTTCCCTCAAGATCCGTCATGGCCTACATCACAGTCACTTCTGTGATTAAACAGGTCAGATCATCAAATAGAGCTCTGTGGCTCTGGTGTCAAGCTGGAACAGGATGGATGTGGGAATTTATTTCCAATATGTCTGAAACTGTTGGTGGTCGAGGAGGGACAGGAACATTAATTGCTTGTGATCTTTAAATGCACATCCAATGATTTCGTTCTGCAGTATTTTAAAAAGCACATCAGCTGCGCCAAGACACACAGCTGTCTCAGACTCCCAGCACCCCCTGCTGAGAAAAAGTTCCCGCAGCTCTGCCTGGCCGTGTTTACCGGGAGCTCACCAACTATCTGGGACTTTCAGGTTGCTGATAGGAATTGTCCAGTAAGCACGGTTAAGATCGCTGGTTTAGGGAGGTGGAAGATTGTGTTCTTTGTGGGGGAACGCCCCTCCTGCTACCCGCAACCCCTAATAGCGGCTTTTGGAGGTTTGGCGGAAGATTCAGCCCTAAGGGTAGCGGGTAGCAGGATGGTCTGACTACCCGCTATCCTAAACCCGCGATCCAAGATACCAGAGTTTGGCGGAAAGCGCAAAAGACACGCCCATTGCCACACCTACAATGTGAGTAAGGGAGTTGGCATAACGGGTAGCAGCTGTAGGGAAGCGGAAGATTGCATTAGCGGTTAGCGGAGGTTCCTAAACCGCAATTTGGGTAGCGGCTAGCGGGAGGTGTACGATCGGGGCCTAAGTGTGCAGATGTTCCTTTTTAGTTTAATTCCTCTTTCTCCATGGTGCCTCGATGAAGACTTTCTTGAATGATCTTCTCTCTGTCTAGAAAGAGATAATCTGATCACTGGACAGATCTGGAAAGAGATGATCATTCATCAACTGCCTCCATCAAATACTCCTCTCCTTACATATTTGTACTGCAAAACAACAACTTAATGTCTCAGTAAGACTTCTGTGTCAGGGCCCACCAAACGATATAGACCAGATTTGAATTTGTACCAAGTTTGACTAACATGAACATTAAAGTGAATAAATCAGAGTGGAAGTAAATGTTTTCCTTCATCAGATTTCATGTGAAACGCAGCCCTGGTGCCACCAGATGCTGCCGGTTCACCTGATTTCACTCAGTGACTACTTGAACCTCTCCTCCTGCAGACAAGGCTTACGCAGATGCTGACCTGCAGGGCTCATCATCAGATAGTGAAGATGAAGTGATGGGTCAGTATCAGGAAGCAGTCAGCCGCTCCCAAGGCCTCCGGGGAGGAGTGAAGGCACCCGCTAATGCCAAACACATGGGGATTTTCAGATGGGAGAGCCGGCAGAAGTACAGCCCTCTGATTGCTGACTATGATGGATACAGCAGTGAGGCCTCGGCTGATGATGGTAGGACATTCCTTCTTTTGTGTTTTATGGTGTTTTTTGTGGTAATTCAATGAGAAGTTGTTCAAGGAGATAAATTCTGATGTTACCAAGCAGAAAAAAAGCAGACTCCTCTATAATTCTGTACCCACAAACACAAGTATGCCACAACAGATGAACAGTGTTAATCTAGAGAAGTGATCAAAGCAAAATTCCCCTTCAGTACAGTCTTCCATGGGAGCGTTATGAAACAGTCAACTGTCTGGATAATCTGCATAGCCACAGCCTCACACTTCTTTTCTACCCAAACACATCAATGTATTTTTCATCAGAGTTCTTTTGTAATCAAATGGGTTTTTTATTTCTCCATTAATTCAGAGTAGTCTAAGTGGGATCACTTGTGCTGACCTCTTTGCATCATCTTTCACAGAGCTCCTCTAGAGGAGTGTGCTCTTGATGAATTTAACATCATGGAAAAATACATTCTTTAACTTCAAATGGAGAAACCAAGAAGAAAAACGTGTGCTTGTTAAATAAAAGTAAGATTAAAAGGTTAATTTATACCGCTTTCAGACGATGCTTTTACTAGAGCTGCCAAGTCTCACGCGTTCACTGTGAGAGTCTCAGTTCAACCTGTTCACATGCTCTCATGTCATACCACCAATATCTCACGCTTAGAATCCCATCAACATCGATTTGCATTTCATTTATAATACACACTGCTGTCACAGATAGCAATGAAGTGTGTAAACCTTCATACGTTTGGCAACCTGGTAATTACGTGAGGATTTGAAGTTTGTTCGCGCTCTTGTGTAGAAGGACTGGGACTTTTGCATAGTTGCTAGGTTACTGTGCATTGTCACAAAGCGTCCATCACTCTTAGCTTTCTGTGTCATCAAGTTGTTACATGGTGAGCTGCAATGGATGTGTTACGTATTACTCGAAAGTTGGAATCTAATCTTGGACAAGCCAGTTGGATTTATGGGATCTGTGAAGGTATTTATCTCTTTTCTGATCATAGGATACATATTGGAATTATTATGTAGATTAAATAGTTTCTTTCATGTACAGCCTGGGAAAAGTGAAGGAATCGCCACTCTAGAAGGATGTTCATTCATTTGTTTTCA
Organism: Hirundichthys speculiger; assembly: GCA_018398805.1. Taxonomy (NCBI): domain Eukaryota; kingdom Metazoa; phylum Chordata; class Actinopteri; order Beloniformes; family Exocoetidae; genus Hirundichthys; species Hirundichthys speculiger. The sequence goes on along the minus strand of JAGFBZ010000853.1, from coordinate 166,088 downwards.
TGTGCAGAGGAGAAAAACTATGTACGAAAAACAATTTTTATTGGACATTCCAACCTTCCAACTTTAACAAAGATTTTTTTTAAAAGAAAGAAAATTGTTAAAGTCATATACAGTGTATATATATATATATATATATATATATATATATATATATATATATATATATATATATATATATATATATATATATATATATATATATATATATATACACTACTCAAAAAAATTAAAGGAACACTTTGTAATCAGAGTATAGCATCAAGTCAATTAAACTTCTGGGATATTGATTTGGTCAGGTAAGTAGCAGAGGGGGTTGTTAATCAGTTTCAGCTGCTTTGGTCTTAATGAAATTAACAACAGCTGCACTAGAGGGGCAAAAACGAGACGACCATCAAAACAGGAATGGTTTTACAGGTGGAGGCCACTGACATTTTTTTCCCCTCCTCGTCTTTTCTGACTCTTTTTCACCAGTTTTGCATTTGGCTTCGGTCACTGTCACTACTGTTAGCATGAGGCGCTACCTGGACCCTACAGAGGTTGCACAGGCAGTCCAACTCCTCCAGGATGGCACATCAATACGTGCCATTGCCAGAAGGTTTGCTGTGTCTCCCAGCACAATCTCAAGAGCATGGAGGAGATTCCAGGAGACAGGCAGTTACTCCAGGAGAGCTGGACAGGGTCGTAGAAGGTCTACAACCCATCAGCAGGACCGGCATCTGCTCCTTTGTGCGAGGAGGAGCAGGAGGAGCACTGACAGAGCCCTACAAAATGACCTCCAGCAGGCCACTGGTGTGAATGTCTCTGACCAAACAATCAGAAACAGACTTCATGAGGGTGGCCTGAGGGCCCGATATCCTCTAGTGGGCCCTGTGCTCACTGCCCGGCACCGTGGAGCTCGACTGGCATTTGCCACAGAACACCGGTATTGGCAAGTCCGCCACTGGCGCCCTGTGCTTTTCACAGATGAGAGCAGGTTCACCCTGAACACATGTGACAGACGTGAAAGGGTCTGGAGAAGCCGTGGAGAACGTTATGCTGCCTGTAACATCGTTCAGCATGACCTGTTTGGTGGTGGGTCAGTGATGGTCTGGGAGGCATATCCATGGAGGGACCACAGACCTATACAGGCTGGACAACGGCACCCTGACTGCCATTAGGTATCGGGATGAAATCCTTGCACCCATTGTCAGACCCTCTGCTGGTGCAGTGGGTCCTGGGTTCCTCCTGGTGCACGACAATGCCCGGCCTCATGTGGCGAGAGTATGCAGGCAGTTCCTGGAGGATGAAGGAATTGATACCATTGATTGGCCCCCACGCTCGCCTGACCTAAATCCAATAGAACACCTCTGGGACGTTATGTTTCGATCCATCCGACGCCGCCATGTTGCACCTCAGACTGTCCAGGAGCTCAGTGATGCCCTGGTCCAGATCTGGGAGGAGATACCCCAGGACGCCATCCATCGCTTCATTAGGAGCATGCCTCGACATTGTCAGGCATGCATACACGCATGTGGGGGCCATACAAGTTACTGAATACCATTTTGAGTTGCTGCAATGAAATTTCAGCATGAAATGCAATGAATTCAGCCCTCTGTAGGTTGATAATTTTCATTTCCATCAAATGATGTGGCATCCTTTTGTTCCTAACACATCACCCAGTACATATCAGTATAAATAAACCACATGATTTTTTTTTCCCATTGAGATCTGATGTGTTTTCAAAGTGTTCCTTTAATTTTTTTGAGCAGTGTATATGTACACACGTGGACAAAATTGTTGGTACCCCTCAGTTAAAGAAGGAAAAACCCACAATTCTCACTGAAATCACTTGAAACTTACAAAAGTAACAATAAATAAAAATTTATTGAAAATCAAATAATCAAAATCAGCCATCACTTTTGAATTGTTGATTAACATAATTATTTAAAAAAAACCAACTAATGAAATAGGGCTGGACAAAAATGATGGTACCTCTATAAAAGATTGAAAACTATTTGACCAGAGTGACATGATTAACTCAGGTGTGTCCTTTAATTGACATCACAGGTGTTTCCAAACTCATAATCAGTCAGTCTGCCTATTTAAAGGGAGACAAGTAGTCACTTTGCTGTTTGGTGAAAAGGTGTGTACCACACTGAACATGGACAACAGAAAGCGAAGGAGAGAATTGTCCCAGGACATCCGAAAAAAAATTATAGACAAACATCTTAAAGGTAAAGGCTATAAGACCATCTCTAAACAGCTTGAAGTTCCCGTGACAACAGTGGCTCATATTATTCAGAAGTTCAAGACCCACGGGACAGTAGCCAACCTCCCTGGACGTGGCCGCAAGAGGAAAATTGATGATAAATTGCGAGACGGATCGTTCGAATTGTATCCAAAGAGCCCAGAACAACCTCCAAAGAAATTAAAGGTGAACTCCAAGGCCAAAGTACATCAGTGTCAGATCGCACCATTCGTCGTTGTTTGAGCCAAAGTGGACTTCATGGGAGACGACACCACTGCTGAAAAAAATCATAAAAAAGAGAGACTGGAATTTTCAAAAATGCATGTTGACAAGCCACAAAGCTTCTGGGAGAATGTCCTTTGGACAGATGAGACCAAACTGGAGCTTTTTGGTAAGGCACATCAACTCTATGTTCATAGACTCAAAAACCAAGCATACGAAGAAAAGAACACTGTCCCTACGGTGAAACATGGAGGAGGCTCAGTAATGTTTTGGGGCTGCTTTGCTGCATCTGGCACAGGGTGTCTTGAATGTGTGCAAGGTAAAATGAAATCTGAAGACTATCAAGGCATTCTGGAGAGAAATGTGCTGCCTAGTGTCAGAAAGCTTGGTCTCAGTCGCAGGTCATGGGTCTTCCAACAGGACAACGATCCAAAACACACAGCCAAAAACACCCAAGAATGGCTGAGAGAAAAGCGTTGGACTATTCTAAAGTGGCCTTCCATGAGCCCAGATCTGAATCCCATTGAACATCTGTGGAAGGAGCTGAAACATGCCATTTGGAGAAGACACCCATCAAACCTGAGACAACTGGAGCAGTTTGCTCATGAGGAGTGGGCCAAAATACCTGTTGACAGCTGCAGAACGCTCATTGACAAATACAGAGATCGTTTAATTGCAGTGATTGCCTCAAAAGGTTGTGCAAACAAATATTAAGTTATGGGTACCATCATTTTTGTCCAGCCCTATTTCATTAGTTTGTTTTTTTAAATAATTATGTTAATCAACAATTCAAAAGTGATGGCTGATTTTGATTATTTGATTTTCAATAAATTTTTATTTATTGTTACTTTTGTAAGTTTCAAGGGATTTCAGTGAGAATTGTGGGTTTTTCCTTCTTTAACTGAGGGGTACCAACAATTGTGTCCACGTGTATATATATATATATATATATATATATATATATATATATATATATATATATATATATATATATATATATATATATATATATATATATATATATATATATACATAAGGTTCTAGTGGGCTAAACAAAAACAATCATGGACTGTGGTTGACAGGATGAAAGTGATATTCAGTGATGAAGCACCAGTTTGATTTGGACAAGGTGATGATGCTGGAGTTTGGTGTCGTTACAGTGATATGTATGAAGATGTCTGCCTGAAGAAAACATGCAGATTTCCACAATCATTGGGGCTGTGGTTGTGTGTCAGGTAAAGGTGTGGTGGGGATGGCAGTCATTACATTTTTAATAAATGCACAAGTTTACATTTAAGTTGTGTACACTTTTCTTATTGTATTAATTGAGTGGATTTTTGGTGATGATGCCATCATTTTTCAGGATGATAATGCCTCTTGCCATAGAGCAAAAGGCATGAAAACTTTCCTTCAAGAAAGATGTGTAATGCTGGTGACTCCAAATAGTCTGAACCTGAATCCAACTGAAAATCTCTGGTGGAAATTTAAGAAAATGGTCCATGACAAGACTCCAACTTGCAATGCTGATCTGATAACTGCATTTAAAAAAAAAGTTGGACCGATGAAGAATACTGTTTGTTCATAGTTACGCCCATGCCTCAGAGAATTCAATCTGTTATAGAAGCCAGAGGTGGTGCAACATAGTACTCGTGGTGGTGTTTTTTTTCTTTCTTCCTAAAATCTTTTCTTCAGTGATTATATAGTTTTTCCTTTGTTTGATCTAAAAAAGCAAACTCCTACTGACTACAACAATTTTCTTTCTTTTTAAAAATCTTTCATTTAAGCATCTTTCAACAAAATTAAAAAAAAAATGAACAAGAGTGGTTATTCCATCACTGCCAGAGGTTATGTATTGCATTAATTTTAGATTCCCAGAATGACTTCCCCACAAAAACTACATCATCATGACAAAATAAACTCAGCAAAGAGTTCATAGATTTTTAACAGATATTCAGAAAGCTGAATGTATATATTTTTAGTTTTAGGGATAAATTGAATGAATGGATGTTGAGGATGGATCGGGGTCATCCCTATGTTCCCACAGCCCAATGATCCCACAGCCCTATGTTCCCTCATTTCTAAGAATTTTTTTTTCACTGAAAATTTTGAAAATTAGTCCCTATGTTCCCTCAGCCCTATGTTCCCTCAGCCCTATGTTCCCTCAGCCCTTTGTTCCCTCATTTCCAAGATTTTTCTCAAAATGCCACTGATTGAGCAAGGGAAAACTAGCTTCTGGAGGGCATTTGGCACGAGGTCATGGTGCAGGACCCTAGGTTGAAATTACTCTGAACCATCCCTTTAAACATGTACTGGGTGCAACCCAAAGCGCATAACTAAAAAAAAAGTAAACCGAAAAAAAAAAACATACAGAATCGAATCGAAGACACAGACAGACATCCATTATCTATACCCGTTTCATCCTCTGCAGGGTCACGGGGATCTGCTGGAGCCTGTCCCAGCCGTCTACGGGCAAAAGGCAGGGGTCCACCCTGAACAGGTTGCCAGTCCATCGCAGGGCCACACATAGACAAACAACACTCACACTCACATTCACTCCTACGGGCAATTTAGAACCACCAATTAACCTAACATGCATGTCTTTGTACTGTGGGAGGAAGCCGGAGAACCCGGAGGAAACCCACGCAAGCACAGGGAGAACATGCAAACTCGACACAGAAAGGCCCCTGCTGAGGTTCAAACCAGGAACCTTCTAGCTGTGAGGCAACACAGTAAGCAACCCACTAAGCCACCGTGCTGCCCGAATTGACTAATTGACCAAATTGGCAGAAATGGGGATAAAATCTGATGCAAATTGCTGATAGAGGAAATGTGGGAACATAGGGCCTAATTTTGGAAAGAAAAATAAAACCTTAGAAATGAGAGAACATAAGGCTGAAGGAACATAGGGCTGAGAGAACAAAGGGCTGAGGGAACATAGGGCTGAGGGAACATAGGGCTGAGGGAACATAGGGCTGAGGGAACATAGGGCTGAGGGAACATAGGCACGCTCCCGATGGATCTCTTAAAAGTCTTATTATTGATGACATAAAATCACAGTTTTTGAGAACCACTGTGTGCAAACAACAAGATTTCCTTCAACAGCATGTGGATGAGTCACAAGTGGTTGTTTTTTAGCGTCTAGGAGCAACTTCCTGACTTCCTGTTATCACCGCAACTTGACATTTTTACTTTTACAGATTAGATGAAAATTGAATGTATTAATGGATGAGCTCTTGAGTCCAGTTTTTTTGCTACAGGGTTTGGGCGGTCTGATGGAATGGATGGTGCAAATGCTTCATCGGGGAAAATGTCGCAATTGTACAGGAAAGTCCCAGTGGACCTAAACCCAGACGTGAGGTTGCATCGTGTCACTGTTGACATGAAGGCTTGACTCACAAGTCCTGCAACCTGGTAGATGGTGACTGTTTTGCCAGGATTTAATCTCATCCACTTATCGAGAGCTCGGCTGTATTGGGCTTTGAACGGACCGTACACGGCCACATCCAGAGGACTGCATGTGATGGGATGTGTGAGGTGGGAGAGTGAGCAGAACAATACCATTGCTCTTGGCAATTTCTACTACCTTGAGTGATATGTGAGCTTTAAGATTGTCCATGATTGGCAGCATGGCGTGGGGTGGTCAGGTGAACAGTAAGTGTGGTTTATCAGCTGGCCGAGGAACTCGGCCCAGATATCTTCATTCATCCATCCTGTTCTGGAGGAGGTACCCTTTGCTCCTGGAGGTGAATTGATCATAAAACAGTCTTTAAACTTTACTCTGGGAAAGACAAACATGGGAGGTACAGCGTCCCCAGCAGCATTAACAGCACACACCAGAGTTACCGGTTCCCCTCTCTCGGCCGATGTGATGGAACGAACTTGCCTTTTCCCTCTTTGTGTCACCACCTGAATCCAACAGAAAGTCCAGAATCAATGGCATGTTCAATCTGTAGGCTAGGCTTCTGCTGCAGCCTGCAGATGCTCTCAATAACTACCTGGTTATTAATGTTATTACAAGCCACCTGTCAAAGTACTACCTCCAGGACAGGAACCCCGGTTGTTAGCTGGAAAGCTTCCACATGGGACATCAAGTGTGGCTTGATGATCTCCAGCTAATTCTAGAAAGCCTAAAATAACACATTCCTTAATATTAGAGGTAGTTTTATGTTACCTAAAGAGCCAAATCTTATCTTCGTTCTTGTTACTGGATTCCATTCTACCATTTTGCTCAGATTTTTTTTAACTTATGTTAAAGTAAAGAAAGTAAAGTTAAATAACAGTTAGCAGATAAGTGATCTGATAAGAATGTAATTTGTTATATAATGTAAGTAATTCAGTTTAGTGGATTTGTCATGTGGTCATACAGTGACACATACTATGTAGAGATGTACCACAGTAAATCCTCCACCCATTCACTGTCCTCTAAAAGGATCTCAACGAATTAAGCCTTTGAGTTTGAGATCAGGCACAACAATGAGACATATTATTTAATTTTATACAGAGTGCGTATTTAAAAAAAGAACATGTAAAAGTATGTAGGCCTTTCAAAATACCTTTGATGTCCTACAATAAAGAGTAGTTTCCAATGATATTTCATTTAAATCCTACCCTCCACTAAGTCTGTATGTTTAAAAATCACTAACCAGAGAATTAGAGTTTTACACTTGGAAAAAAAATTATGTATAAATGATCTTGAAAATCAAATGAGATGCCAACAGTTGAGACAGGGAGCAGGAATCCTCTAGATTATGAATGCTAAAACCAATCCCTTCATCATCTAAACCTACTTATTCCCATTCAAGATCACAGGGATCTGCTGGATCATTTTTAATTTTTACAGATTAAACAAACAAATAAAATGTATTAATTAATGAGCTCTAGAGTCCAGGTTAACCGTTCCATCTCTGCTTGGTTTGTAGTCTTTGCACCAGTTCAGCTAACTAGCTACTGCTATACATCCATCCATGATCTATACCAGTGGTTCTCAACCTTTTTTGAACAAATGCCCCCCTGGACCACCAAGATGCTCTTAACCCCCCCCCCAAAAAAAAAAAAAAAATGTGCGTGTCTGTGTAAGCATGGATTTTAATTTGTGGAAATAGAAATAATGGAAATAATATGGAAATAACACGATAATAATATACTTTAGTATTATAGTATTATTATTATTGGTAGTAGTATTATATTATTTATAGGTATAATACTTAAATGACCAGTGTAGAGCAGCAGATCTCTGTCTGTCAGCTCATCCAACACCTGAACAATCAAAGTTGGGTCGGCCTGGTCGAGGAACTCAATGACTGAGGTGAAAAACTCACACAGTCTGGCCAAGCAGTTGGACAGCCAGCGCACCTCTGTGTGGAGCAGCAGGCGATTTAAGGCGTCATCATTTTCCCCACACAGCTGTCTGAAGAGCCGATCACTGAGCCCATGGGCCTTCTTTTTGTTAATGGCCTTGACTGCCACATTCAGGGACTCATTGAGCGATGGGGAGACTTTTTTTAGTCACCAAGTTGTGACGGTGCAAAATGCAGTGTACTGTCAGAACCTGGAGAACGCGCTGCTTTAATAAGGTGACGAATCCCCGGTATCTGCCGACCATAGCTGGCGCTCCATCAGTGGCACAGGCGATGATGTTCGTCATCTCCCGCACGAACTCTGTCAGGGCAGTGAAGATGGTTTCCCCTCGTGTCTCTGTGGCCAGGTACTCCCCAAACAGGAAATCCTCAATCATAATCCCTCCCAGACACATAACAGACCTATATAGGCCAGGAGGACGTTATTATCAGCCGTGGTGGTCTCATCCAGCTGGACACTAAAGTGACAGCCCCGCAATCACAGCACACAGCTGTTGCTCAGTGTCCACGGACATCTCCCGTATGCACCGGGCAGCACTGTCATTGCTGAGCGGGATGGCCTTGGTGACTGACGCAGGGTCACTCTGCATGACGGTGGAGATCACCTCCGGAACAACTAGAGACTCTCCCACAGTGAAGCAGCCTTAGCTGTTAGCAGAGCTATGTTGTAAAATGCCACCAACCTCTCTGTTTGGTTGACGCTCCGAGCGAACATGGTGCTGATTTTAGGGGCCTTGAGTGCTGATCCCTCAGTGACTGGAAGTAAGCCGAGTCTTTAGATGCCTTGTCTGGATGTTTTTTAGAAAGATGCTCCTGTAATCGCGACCGTTTCATGGCTTCATTGGAGAACACCTGCTCACATAGCAGCACATCGGCAGATGTACATTACTCCGTGATGGAATAAATCCATAATTTACGTAAATAGCATTGTACTGCTGGCCCTTTTTCTTGTTTTCTGCCATTTTTGATTGTACCGTAAATATTTGTGATTAAACGTGATTACGTAGTCTTGATTGTGTACGTTTTCATTGGTTACTGAATGAAGCCTGCGAAATGTGCTGGAAAAGGAGTTTCTCTGCTGCTGTGTGTTTATGGGCGTTACTTTGGTGACCGATTCCGCTCGGCTCGTCTGATTGTGACGTAGAGAGAAAAGGAGATTTTAACGGGTCATGGAAGCAGCAGACTCTGGGATTTGGTCTTAGACAGCAGCTTTACTTTTGACAGGAAATCTGAGCACATTTTATTGAAACTTAAGTAGATTTGCACTATAAAAAAAACCTTGGCAAACCATGGAAGTTTAAATTAGAGTTCTCAAGGCGTGGTGCCCCTCATTTGTGCTTGAGCGCCCACCCTCAGCCCTGATGTTTCCAGCACCCCCCCTAAAGGTTCAGAACGACCCCTGGGGGGGGGCGGTACCGCCCCCGTTGAGAAACCCTAATCTATAGCAGGGTCACGGGGATCTGCTGGAGCCTATCCCAGCTCTCTTTGGGTGAAAGGAGCCAACGAGAGCCTACACGGGAGGCCCCATGAACGAAAATCGAGGCCTGTGATTGGCTGCTACGACAGGCATTACTGTGCCGTCGGTGGTCTGTACGCTGAATGGCTGACACGCGTCCCCGCATCTCCCATCTCTTGCTCTCAAAGCTCAGACAAAGCTAACGCTGATAATATGTGTAATATGCTAATATGTGTCACTGGGGTTGCTAGGTAGAGCGTCAAAATAAATATCAGAGTTTTGAACATCGTAGTTAGTGTTCTTAACCTCTAGATGGCACCATCACCACTCTCTATAAAGCTGCCGTTTGCCTGCCCCCCCCCCAAGGAATTGAGAGTGAGAGAAAAGATGCCACAGCACATTCTACTGCTGATTACGGAGGAACGGAACGAGGTAGAATCAAACTTTTTTTTTTTTTTTAAAATATGGAACCTCTCGATAAGTTGAGGGGGTAACCCACATCGTGGGTTTTCACCATTGTGGGTCGTGGGTCACAGCCCCCATTGAACTGCGAAGTGTTGAGGATTCGCTATATTTGAAATGTGCCAGAGAAGTTTATAATATACCAAATTTCACAAGAATGAAGCCAAAATATTAGAGAAAAAAATTATGTATGACTTTATGTAGCATGAATATATTTTTGGCTTTTGTCCTGTAAGTTCTAACTCTTTGCTGTATGAAAATGTCTCTCATGTTTGAAATGATATCATGGGTTTATGCCAATCAGGAAATCTTCTGTGTTGCCTGGCAACAAACAAAACAAGAACTGAAATGTTGGAATATTGTCAACATTTCAGCAACAACTTCAGCTCCAAATTGGGGCAGTGAGAGGTCTTGTGTTTTTGTTATGTGTGTGGGTGATTGTGTGATTCACACTTAAAGGTGTCAAGGATTAGACAGAAAAAAAAATGGCACTTGATGTCTAGAATGAAAAGACTACCAAGGAAAAATATCCGAGGAAATGTTATTTCTTCAGCTCCTTTTGGATCATCAGATGATGATTACTTGTTATTCAGAACACAGTAATTGGATCTGTGACCAGCAGTGGAAATGAAGTAAAAACGTTCCATCTTTCCATAGCTACACACTGGCTGAAAGCACTGGAGGCTCATTATTTTTCTCCCTGTGGTACGGCTTTGATGGCTGTGGTTTCCTCTCCCAGCAAGCCATTGTGGATCAGCATTGACAAAGCAGCCGTCTGATGCCAGCGATGACATCAGGCCACTCTTTCCCCCTGAAGAAAAAAAACATTATGAGAAATGCAGACATAGGTGAATTGTTTCCATGATTCTCCTTGACAGCTGTAGGACATTAATTTCATTAATTTCAAGCAAGTGCTCATAAAAGCTCAGAGGCACCTGTAATATTCTCTCATCACCCGCTGCTGTTGCTTGTATCTGTAAGTTTGAACAGCTTTATCCCCAGGACATATGTATAATACATGAGGAGAATTGTGCCAGAGCTGCAGATTTAAGGCGGTTACGTGCTGTTGTGGCTCCGCTCAACATGACAAAACACAAAGCAAGCAGAAAGAAAGAAATCATTAAAGGTTTTTAGTGGATCTCTTCACTGCCATCCAGTGCCCCGCAGTGACCGCTAGATGAAGACAGTGTCACATGGGAGCATGGTACAATTCATTTTTACTCAGTTTCTCATGTGTATAGAAGTACAACAGCTTATAATTGGATTTATTAGACTTTTTTTCAGTAAAACGATTTGCAGGAATGTCTCAATTGTCATGAGAATCAAAAATAAGCTATAAAAAAGAGTGATAATTTTGAGTATCACCTTATATCTAGCTGAAAATTATATGAGAGGGTTATTATCAGTTTATGTTTCTATATTACAATGGTCCTTAGATGCAAAACAACAATTTCACTTTTCACTTTATACATATGTGCTTACATTAGGTGATATTTTTAGACAGTATGACATAGAGTCCTATTACTGTGCACAAGAGAAGAGGATAACAAGGGTAGCATAATTAATTCTTTCTTCATCAAGGCATGTAAGGCATGTAAAGAAAGACGATTAACTTTACATCAAATGTTACACTACATGAAGTTCCTAACATAGTCCCGTTGCAGCATGGCATCCACATACCGATTAATGTACATAAAATGATGGATGAAGCAAAGAAAACACAGAAACTTAACTAATAATGATAATGATTCGCCACTAATATTTGGTGTGTTCATGCAACTTCTAGAGAGCAAAAACACTGTTTAACAACTTTCAGTTAAAGTGCATAACTTTTACAGGCTCACGTATTATAACATTGCACACCTTGCTCCACCAACCGATGGTGCATCTGCCAACTCTGACTGATTCTGTGTGAAGTAAAAATGTTACGTAAATGCAAGCAGTGTAAAACAAAGGAAGGTCACGAGTGTTGACCTTGCAGCATTATAAGCCATACTAGCATCAAAGTTTGACAATGTATGCTAACGTAAGCGTAAACGTAACCCAAGACAGTGGATGAATCCATCCATTAGAAAAATTATTCCATAGTGCAGGTGTTAAATATTATCTCTTAACTTATATATTTTATAATAATTAATTGTCTACTTCTTCTACTTTACTATATTCCACAAAGAAATTTTAAGCGTTTTACTCTGCATGAAGGTTCTAGATTATGGGTCACTAACAGCAGATTTGAAACTAACATAATATAATCAATACTGAAAACATTGCATTTAGCTAATTTAGATTATGTACCGTGAAGTAAAGAAAATACAACAGTCTCATCGTCTACAGCAGTGAGGTACAGTCAACAACAAAAAACAGACATAAAAAAATGTTCTAACTTAAAAAGTCAATTTCTGAAGCAAAAATGTATTGATTGTAGATCATTATCCATTCCAGAGGTATCAGCAAAGGGAAATGAAATTTTCAAACTCATTTTTTGTTGGACTTTTTTGATGTCAGATTATAAAATTCAAGTACTCTGAACAAACAATAAAAAATTATTTATCCATTTAAATTTTAATTTAATCCAGTGAAAACAACAATTTGTATATATGTTTATTTTCAGTGTTGCTTTCCATAATGAAATAAATTGGACTGTTTTAAACACTGTCTAATAATACTAATGATGATGAGAAAATGATAGTAGTAATAAGTAGTACCCATTTTTTCATTTTCTGATTTTAATTTCAGAAAAATGAAAATAATTGAGATGAAGGTACATGGATTCTACTAAGAAATGCATCTTGGCTGACCTTTCCAAAGATGCAGATGTTGGCAACCTACTTGAGAAGAAAACATTGTTTATTTTATAATCAAGCACAGCAGATCTTTTCAGAAGCTACAAATAAAGCTGGACTAAATGACTAAATCTAACTCCTCAAGCTAGAAAGTTACACAAAACACAGTTTTAGCAAGAAGGTAGTCTTGAACTGCATAGGAAGAAAATTAAGTCATTAAGGTGAATCTCACTAAAAATAAATTCTGAATGCCACACTAAACATTTCATTTATTTTTATAGTTCTCTACAAGAATGAACACATCTATTATATTGTTTCTATGGTTGGTAACACACTGTGTAAAACTTCATCAGACAGCAGCAGACTCCATAAACAAATACTCACCTTTCTCCAACAGGGCCTTTTGGTTCTTTACTGTCAGTATTTTTAATTGCTAATGATGCTGAATACTTGCTCAGTGAAATCCTTTCTATAAAGATGCCAATAGGTCCTGGTACAATTCAACCTTTTTATACCCTTAGAAAGGACCAGAAAGTGCAGCTGCATATTTTTTTTTATTATTACTGAGTTATTTATACCAGAATTCACAGTCAAGACTCACAAAAAATGTTTTTCCACTTTAGGAGATACATCAAGGCAAAACAATCTGGTAGAGAGGGGATGAAACTCTGTGAAACAGGGGTTGGTTGTGCAAGAGGAGAAATGGTAACCATCCCAATTAGAGGGCTGGAGAAAGGAGTAGTGCTTTAACACAGCGGCTTCCATCAAAATCAACCGCCCCCAGCTCAGCAGGGAAAAAGCAGCTCAAAATGGATTTGCTCCTTTTATCAAGCCCTCCATGACACTTAGTTAAGACTCCTTTGCCTCCTTCCTGCTGCTGATATGTGCCACTTTGAGATGGTGTCTCTCTTACATTATTAAAAGTGAAAGTTTCTAGAACTTGCGAAAAAGCTGGAACAATGTGTTGGAGGGAATTACGTCATCATAGTGTTGGCTTTTTCCAAAAGTTAGAAGGCAGCATGTGAATAGATTTTTTTTTCTCCCCAAAGTTATTTTCTTCTTTATTCTGTGTTTTCTTTGTTGTTTTTGCAATAGGCTGGGTTTAAAGTATTCCTCACCAGTGTTCCTCTGGGAGTATTTGCATCTGCTGCTCAGTTTTTTGTGAATCCAAATTTTACAAGGATGGATGATTTGAGAATGCAGCTGACGACACCATTCAAGGTTCTTTGTAGCAACAGAAACATTCAGCATAAGGTTATTCTCTGCCTTGCAGCAAGCTAAATCATTTAAAAAGGTGAGAGGTTTGAAAACGGTGGCAGATGAATTGAGTATTCAGTACACTTCTTTAATCGTGCATATTTGATGTTTTATTTAGATTGTGTGTTCAGGGTTTCTCTCACAGAGTACATTATGATCATGAGGACAGGCGGCGCGAGATCCATCTGACAGAATAAGGAGATAAACAGAATTAAATATGTATTTCACCAGAAACAAGAACCTTTGTTAACACTAAGATTTAACGCACAGGTACAGATAAACATTTATTCTCATACAGTTTTTATAATACATGTATATATATTCAACTTTATTCCATCACTGTTTCTGCAGTGTTGTAATCTTGATATTTTATTTATTTTCCCATTACTTGTGACTGTCAACCTTAGTCATTAACCGAAAGCTGGAAGAAACATCTGTAGATGTTTCCTGATGTTTTTCTGTTGCATATACTTGAAGATATTGAACTATGTGTGATATATATATATATATACATACACACACACACTGTATAGGAAACAGACCTCTCCTCAGGCATCAGTCGCACCTTGCGCAATACTGGTTACGACAACTTCTGCAACTAATTTCATGCGCTACGTATGAGGTTATATATATAAGTTTCCCCAGCCAGAATGAGTCATCGTTGGTCAAAAAAAAAATTTAAGACTGACTTTGGTCATGTAGGTTTCTACACAGTGAAATAAATGTTGTACTGCATGGTTGGCTTCATGTTCACTCTCACAGTTAACTTTACAATGTGCACATTTACAAGTGGATCACCGGTAAGATCTTCACATGTATTTTGGATAAAATCGTCATCAACCGCCGTCTATCAGCGTCATCATCAGTCACTAGTCAACAGAGTCTATGCAGTGCAGGATAGGTGGATCACAGATTAATCTAATCATGAGTGGCAGTTGATACAAGCATAAAAGTGGAGCAAAAAAATGCAAAGAATAGGAAAAAAAGAGTCCAGGAAAAGACTAAACTAAAAAAGCTGGATACATATCCTCCTGGAGATGAACCTGATATTGTTGGCCGCGAGTCAAGCCCACCAGAACTGGCACCACAGTCATGGAGCCAGATTCACAGGTACAATTTCTCACAATCACTGTCACTGAAAACAACATGTGAGTTAGTTGTAAACTGTTGATGCGGTTGTTATCGGAGTAGCTCGACCACAAAACGTTATTATCAGGGGCCAGGTAGCCTAATGTTTTTGTTGCTCTCATGGTTTGTTAGAAGTCATGTCGGTTTTGTCGAGGTTACTCTTGCAAAAAGGCTCGTACAACGACGTGCTCGGGGTAGGTATTTTTTAACAGCAACAGCAATTAACAGGAAACACATCAGGCTAAATCGGCACTTGGTACCGAGCAGAATGAATGAATGCCGGTTGCTACTACAAAAATAACAGTGGTGCGTCTCGCGCGTGACGTCACAACCGCATACTGCCGAATACATTTAAAGCAATATATTTTTGCCATAATACTACAGGTTTGATTGATTTTAAAATGACCTGGTCGCTCTTCGTGGTGTCTTGAACTCTTACTATCAAATGGTTTGAGCTATGTGTGAAAAATGTAGTAATGCTTGTAAGCCCCGCTGTTGCGGGCATGTGTATGTTGTAAAATGATGTAATCACAACCTTTATTGGGTTTAAAGGCCCCTGGTCATGTGCCCCGCCCCCGGCCCGGTAGTGACATGTTCCGCCCCTAGTTCATATATATATATATATATATATATATTCTCAGACAGTGAGAAAAAATGTTGTCTTTTTATACAGCGTATGTAATCTTCTGATTTCAACTAGATATATGACAATCATCAGGATTCAAGCAAACTTGTGATTGAATTACCTTCAACTTGAATGAAATCTTACCACATTTGGCAGGCATCAAAAGAATATCAGGAAGAGTGATCAAAACTATATGAATTTCTTGCCATTTCAACTTGTAATATTGGCTATCTGTAGCTTTGAACCAGTATGACTCAGAGGAGTTTGTCAATGCTAACCTTTATGCTTAACAACTGTCAGAGTCAAAGACAAATTTCCACAGTCAGCAGCAAATCAAAAAAGGTCATGCTTGAGTTGTGTCTCGCTTCCTTGGTCTCAAGAGTCAGTCTTTCATACATCTTGGTATTATATTAAAGTGTTGTAATTATGTAATTAGTGTCAGCAACCAAAAGAGGGTTGTTTTCCTTTAATTCACAAACGTCTGGTCTGGTTGTAGTTGCTTAAATAGTTCAGTTCAGTTCAATTCAACTTTATTTGTAGCATCCTATTATAATACAAATTGTCTCTCTGTGCTTTTCAGAGACCCACAGCAAATATTAACTGTTAGTAATATTATTAAATATTAACTAAAGAAACGATGACATGAGAAAAACCTTTTAGTCAAACAGAGTTTTTTTTTTTTTGTTTGCTTTTTAAACTTTCTGAAATTTCTTGCAAATCCATCTAATTTATGGCCATCATGAGTTGGAAGGTCTTGATGAACAGCCTTATTTTATTTTTAAACATATTTTTAGTTTTCTGCCTTACCCTCTAACTCCACTAGCGTTCTAGTGGAGCTCTAACCAAACTTTAGAAGATCTATGACTGATATTAATGTAGCTGTTTTATTCTCACCAGCCAACTGCATCCAAAGGATGAGAAGAACGCCTCCACTGGATGAGCTCCAGCCACCCCCATATCAGGATGAGAACGGCTCTCCAAGAATGTCCTGCACCCTGTCAGATCTGGGCGACGCCAAGTGTGATCTCTCCCACACCAGTGGCAGTCCTCACCTCTCATTTAGCAAATATCCCAGTGAGGGCAGTGATGGCCATGAAACTGAGAGTTACCTCAACAAGGGCTATGAAGATGTACCCAGCGACAGTACAGCTGTCCTCAGTCCAGAGGTAAATACCAGCAGTACTATAAATGAATAACAGAAGATGTCCGTTGATGTTTTTATTCTTCTTTGAACTTCTCATTTAGGAAATGTCGGCCCATGGGTCAGCAGCACGGCTTCCTAAAGGTTACGAACCAGATCCTGTTGCAAAATTCGGTACACTGGACGTTCGTGTTGGACTATGACTCGGGGGAGCAGCAGTTGGCTGTGACCATCATGGCGGTGACTGACCTCCCCTCCGTCAAACGCACCGGGAACTTCTCCTGGCAGGTTCACCTGGTGCTTCCTTCCCACCAAGAAGCAGAGGGGGAAGACAGGCGTCCAGCGAGGCCCGGGCCCCATCTTCACGGAGACCTTTCGCTTCAGTCATGTGGAGTCCGAGATGATCAGCAATTATGCCATCCGATTCCGCCTCTACAGCATGCGACGGATGAAGAAGGAGAAAGTGTTTGGAGAAAAAGCGTTTTACCTCACCAAGCTCAACCTTCAGGGCAAAATGTCTGTGCCGGTCATATTAGAGCCTTGCTGTGCACTCCCGGTAAGGAGGATCAAAGCAGGAGCTGGCTTTCAAGCACTCGCTCAACACCTCTCTAATTGCTCTTCTTTGTTGGTTGATCTTTCATCTAACAGCATAACATTTGCAGAATGAGGTTTTGTTTTCTGAGTTTTATACGCTATGATGCACATTTTAGTTTTGTTTTGTATTCAGACTTATATCACTTAACAGTACATTTCATTTCAAGGATAAATAGTAATCACTGCTTTCTATTCTCTTTTGAAATAAGAAGATGAAGTACTTCTATTAAAAAAAGTCACATTTGAAGCAAAGACAACCCATAAGCACTTGATGATTAACCAGATGCATTACAAGAGCAATTATTTAGCAGACTTTTAAAATGGTAAACTGAGAGAGGGTTTTTTTTTTTGTCACATGATTTTAAGTTCAGAATCATTTTTAATTTCAGGAATAACTCCAGAACGATTTAGAAAATTAAAGATATTTAATATTTAGAGTTCCCATTTTCACATTTTTAAATTAAAAAAAAGAAAAAAGTTAATTATTGAGAGGATAATCCTTTGCCTACCTGAAGTATTGTACATGTCCAGTGCCATCATACTGCCTCAATGAGTTTTCCAAATGGCAGCGAGAACCTTTTGCATACTTTGTGTGTCATGTGATTCTGGTACAGGTTGAATTTAGTTTAATCTGTTCAGAGAATACTGTTACAGAACTACTCTGGTCTTTCTAATGTTAATTATAAATACTCTTTTCACCTTGTGGTGCCAACATGGTCTGTATTTGCTCTTGTGAAGTCTTCTTTTCATAGTAGACTTGGGTATTGATACAACTAGCTCAAGGAGATTGTTGTTGGAGGCCTTTTTATCCCTCAGATGGAGATTTTTTTTTTTTTTCCATTTCATTTTATTGAGAACATGTTGTGGGTTCATGGCAGCTTCTAAATGGAAATGTCACCCTGGAAGTTCCAGACCTTTTAGCTGCCTGACAAGAAAAGATAAAAAGGGAAAGCCCACACCTGTCCATGAAAGGGCTTTTGAGTCAATTGTTGAGTCACTTTTGAGCCACCATTAAATCAAGTTCTACATGTGAAAGAGCTTTAAAGCTTGAATAACCCTAGATTTAAGTTGAGATCCTGCTCTTTAAAGGAGCCGTTTGTAAGATTATGGCCAAAACTGGTACTGCAGTCGCTTTCAAAATACTGTTGAGCGGCGTGTACCCTCCCCCTCCTCCCCGACCAGAGGTTGCCAGGTCGGCTACAGAATGCAGCAGGAACGTAGGCTGTCATGGCAAGCGACGAGTCCTACACAGTAAGTTTATTTTCTGTTAATTATATTTAATGCTTTATGAAAGATCTTTTCTTTCTTTGATCTTTCGTGACTAGAGGAAATACTTTCCCGTTGAGGCGTTTCGTAACCTGAAAGTTTCGTATGTAGAGGCGTTCGTAAGTAGAGGTACCACTGTTACCTTGTCCAAGTAAATTAGCGTTAGCCAAACATTTAGCTATGAATCGTACCTGTCCAGGAGAAAATCAGCAACGTTGGCGTCTGTCTTCAAATTCTTCTCCGCTTTCAGCCGTCTCCATCTATCAAAAGCATCTCCTATACAAATCCTTGTTTTATTTCGGACCTTGTCACGACGTACCTCGGATTCATAACGAGGTCTTTTAGGTTTTGGAAAGCTAGATATTTTTTCATCCAACACGTTCGTAGCGGCTGCTGCGATAATTAGAGCCGAACTGGCAACCCGGATGCCGAAACACTACTGACTTGGTGATTGGGAGATAGGTGGAGGGTGGAGCTTCAGGCCAAAACAAAAAATGACAACATCAACATCAGTTGAGGGCTGCAACTCCTCTTTTTAAACGGGAATATCCTGACTTGAGTGCTGTTGTCACTGACATAAGTATTTGAAATGAACATGATTTTTAAATGTCTGTTGACATATCGGGGTCATTTTATGATTCGTTTTATTAGATCTCTTACATACGGCTCCTTTAAGCTCATGTTTGTTATAAAAATGTGACATGAAGGTTTTGATAAATCAGAAATTTAGTCAGTGTTTGAGTATTTGTGACCTAACCACAGATTGAATGTGTGAATTCAGGTTAAAGTGAAATGAAAAGAAGCTCTTTCTACCTTTTTGCTCAAGATGCTAATGTTAGCTTACTAGCTAGCTTTGCTGGAAATTGTAAAAAAAAAAAAAAAAGGAAACATTCACCAGATTAAAATGAGAAGGACATTTTTGAGTGGTACATTTGTTGCACTTGATTACAGTGCTGTAGATGGATAAACAGTTAATTTCCAGATGTACAGCAGCAAGTTAGCGCCACTAGAATGTTGATTCATCTGCATTATGGTTTTTTTTTTAAAGGCTATGAAGAGTATTTCACACTAAGGTGGTCTGAAGAGCCAGTGATCATAAATATTTAATTACTAATGATGAATATTTGATACATTACTAGTTTTCTGAACGTCTGCTAACATTTTCAGGGCGGTGAATCCCAGGTAAGCCTCTCAGATATGACGTGCAGTGAAAGCGCCTCATCATTCCAGTCTGTCAGTCAGACTTCAGCACCAGAGATCCTTGTGGGCCTTGTCTACAACGCCACAACTGGACGTCTTTCTGTGGAAGTAATCAAAGGCATCCATTTCAAAAACCTGGCTGCCAACAAACCACCCAGTAAGTACCCTAAAACATATTGTTGGGTGATTTTGGAAAGAACAGAGAAGAGGGTCACTGTTTTTTTCCTAAAAGCGCTAGAATGGAAAAGGACAAGTTGAGTCTGTGCATAGTTACTAATGTCTAGGTAGCCTTAACACACTTCTAGACCTACAATTCATTATTTTTGAAAATATGTGCTTTAATTTTATTGTTTTTATGTTTAATTTAATAAGATTTACTCTATATTATAATTCCAGAAAAAAAAACTATGCACAATTTTTAACTTCTCCAGATATGAGATAGTGTGCTCTATCTCAGCTGCACTAGCTGCTTTTCAGTGTTCCTCAAGTTGATCCCTGGTTTCCCTCATTTTCCTGGGCAGCTTCCTCTGTGAGCTTCCAGGGATCCAAGCAGCATGTTCAAACAAAATTCACCTCTTGTTGAACTTTGTGTTATGTCATTCTTGGCTTTCTGACCCTGTTTCTCTTTCCTCACATCTTCAGTTTTGTCTGCACCTGTAATTATCTCTCTACTGCCTTTTTGACATCTTAGTCCGTTGTTTTTCTTACTGCTGTCCAACCCTTGTTGTCAGATGGACTGTTCTGTTGTCTAAAACACTTGATAGGTGGACAGGTTTATATTATCAGAGGTGAGTCTCTTTTCCTGCTCTAAAATGAGATGTTATTGGGTGGTTGACTCCTGGCCCATATGGACATCTTCATGGATGCAGTTAGATGCACATTTCAGGAAATGTAATGCTCAAAAAATTGTTTTATTTACCTAAGCTTCTTTCAGGATGAATATATTATGCCAACAAAAAAAACTCCACTACCACTGCTTCACACTTATATAGGCTTGATGTGATTTGTTTATTTCGTTTCATATTTATTTTATAATTAATAGTTCAGCAGAGTTGCCTAAGAAATCTGATACTAAGAAACAAGAGTGTACACATCCATTGGCCTCTGACTGTTATCAGCAGATACTTGTTGTAAATACAGGCCTCCATAATCCAAAAAAATAATTAACTAAACACTTTCCAAACCTGACTGGGAAGAAGATAATTTTAATCCCACATTCATCCAGTGGCTCACTAATACACTGTTGTTTGAGATCATAAATTGTTGACAAGTAAAAGAGTCTATCTCTGTTTCACTATGTATGCATAAGTACAAAGCTGAGGAGTCTTTGTAAATATTACTGGAGCCGATTTTGCTACAAGTGCAGTAAAAGCTTCCAAACAGGTGTTAATCCATCTAAAACCAAAGATGGATTGACATCCATCCCAAACTTTAAAAATATTAGGAGAAAAATTCTAAGTTCAGCTGAAATATACATTTTATAAGCACATTTAAAATGAATCCTATACAATGTGTAGCAGTAACTGCTTATTGTTCTTCATACTCACCCTCGTAATTCTGATCAGATCATCCTTAACATTTGTTGGAATAAAGAATAGAGAAAGGAACATCTAACCTTGTCTGGTATGAGAGAAACAAAATCCTTTCCTGCCGTCTCATCTTGGGGCAATACAGAATTACACCCAAAAAGAAATTGTTGTGCCTAATTCAGAAATTGTAGAGCACTTAATTGCTGAGCCACAGATCCCTGAGCATCATGGGATCTCGCAGAAGTCTGCAGACATGTCTTCTCAACTACATTTCAACAATAATTATTGTTTCTTTTTTAAAAAAAAAAACCAGATAGTAGAACCACTTCTACAAGCTCGTACGAAATTCAAATGTAAAAGAAAAAGTGTCAAAGTAATTACTGTGTGATTACAGTACTTTATGAAACTCATCCATGAAGATTCTTGCTTGTTGTAAACTGTATTGCTGCATTTCTGAACATGTATTTGAACATGTATGTCCTCGTCGTGCACGACACCCTGTTACCTTTCCTCTTTCTCCACCTTATTTATTTATTTGTCGCGCTTGTGATGCTTTGAGTTCTTTCATGTTGACGTTTCACATTTAAAATGTTGAAAAGACATTTTTCACACTAAGGGCCCAATCTTCTGCCAGATCTCCTGAAGCCGCTATTCAAGGATAGCAGGTAGGGGAGGGGCGTCCCACCGCACAAAGAACGCAATCTTCCAGCTTCCTAAACCCTGCTATCCTACCCGCGCTAACCGCTATATTATGCGTAGGAGTGGTTAGGGCGTTCCACCTGTTAAACCAATCTGCGTCAGTAGCCATTGCCTTTAAGAGCAGGTTGCGCTACCCGCAAGCCGCTACCCAGCAAACCGCTATGCTGGGCCATTGCCACACCTACAATGTGAGTAAAGGAGTCGGCATAACGGGTAGCGGCTGTAGGGAGGAGAAGATTGCATTAGCGGTTAGCGGAGGTTCCTAAACCTGCAATTTGTGGGTAGCGGTTAGTGGGAAGTGTACGATCGGGGCCTGAATCACTACAGTTTGCTTTGTGGCTGGTGGCCGGTTAGAACGTACTGTTGTGTGTCACTCACGGCTGGCTTATATTTTAGCATGCTTTGGGAATAATTTTACATTTCCACCTCTGCTTCTAGCACATTAAACATAAGGATTGTATTAGGCCCACTCACCATCCTCCCATTTATTGCTTTATTCTTTGTATTCACAAACATCTAACTAATGACTAGCTGCCAGTTTTTGTTGTTGTTTGTGCATTTCTAAATAGGATTTCTAGATAGTCTTAGAAAATAGTCACATCTGGTACCACTGAAAAAGCCTTTATGTAAAATCCCTCACAAAGGCCTTGATTGACTTTGTGCATCTCACAAAAAGGAAAAAGCAAGATGCAGAACACTTTCAAAGTTCCTTTTCTTTCATTTCAAAACAGTAGCATGCTAGAGAGTAAAGTCAATCATCAGCCTCAGCCCCTCTCATTCAGCAACAAAGCCAAGGAGCCGAGCATCACCGCAACTGACCACTTAAGGCATCCACAGCTCTGCAGAGCCCATTCAGCAGGAGTCAAAAAAGAAATCAAGGCTATTTTTTCACTCTGCATCTATGTCAAAGAGAGCAACTGAATGTGTGATTCAAGGCAGCGAGCAAGGCGTTGGAAAGCAGCTGGCACTTGACAGCATGAAAGCCTCTGCAATTCATTCTTTAGACTCCCTCTTAGACAGGAACATAATACGCAACATTATTACGGAGTGTGGTTGCAGACGAGGGACGAAACGCCCTCAGAGACCCATTGTAACTGCCAGTTTTGCCTCTTTTCCTTTCAGCTGGATTTAAGGCTTCAGTTTATGTCATGATTTCTGTGTGGAAATTAGGAGTGAATAAGGAAACAGTGAATGGTGAAATTACGTGATTATGGCAGCGTTTTCACTTTAGCTCTTTCCTCTTTAGGGCTTATTGAAAAAAAAAATATTGTGCATTATGTTTTGTGGGGACATGTAATGATTTCCCATAAGATAAGGGCCAATTCAGTTTGGAACTATAAAGCAATATCAGTCATACTTCAGTAACTTATGAGAACTAAAATCTTAAATACTTCTCTGATTGCATGAAATCAGAGGTTGCAGCAGGCCTCCATAACCCATAAAAGCTGTGACTTACATTTTGGACATTTGGGACACTGCCTTGGGCTCTGAAAGACTTTGCACAAGTCAGGACACGGACAAAATGCCAAAGTCAGGTTAATTAATAGTTGCTCCCGAAGTATTTCCTGATGAATCCATCAATTTTAGCTTCTGTTTCAGAAAAGCCCTCTCACCCTCTGACTGCACAAAGAAATAAAGTATACCACTAACTTGAAAAACGGATCCTATTATATCTACAACATTATCCCTTACTTCAGATTAGACATACAGCAGTTGCATAGCAACAAGACTGAAGTCACACACAGAGTTCCTGCTGGCTGTTATTATGAACACTAACAGGTGTACTTTTTGTTTGATCTGGAGAAAACCGCATCTTATGTGGTCATAGTCTCATACATTAGCTGCAGTGACATTTTTCAGAAGCGAATGCTTTGTGGGGGAAAATGGGTCACACTTTACTGCAGAGGAAACACAGCTGCAGCAGCTCGTAATGCTTGAATTTGAAAAGCCCACTGGAAAGATAAACTGAGGATTTTGTGCAAAAGAATCCATTACTCAAGTTTAGTGCCTAAATTCATAGACTAGAAAGAAACCTTAATATCTTAGCATTGCCACTGATATGTTTAAAATATTTTATTCACCATAATTTCCCTTGTAACTGTCACCTCATCCTCCTTTTGGTGCAGATACCTACGTTAAGCTGACCCTACTGAACTCCATGGGACACGAGATGTCCAAGTGCAAGACGTCCATCTGTCGAGGTCAGCCCAACCCGACCTACAAAGAGACATTTGTTTTCCAGGTAGCCCTTTTCCAGCTATCTGACGTCACGCTGATCCTCTCCGTCTACAACAAGCGCAGCATGAAGCGCAAGGAGATGATTGGTTGGATTTCTCTGGGCCTCAACAGCTCTGGAGAGGAAGAGCTTGCGCACTGGACTCAGATGAAAGAGTCTAAAGGACAGCAGGTCTGCCACTGGCACAGTTTGCTGGAGTCCTAACAGTGACGGAGGAGTGTGTGGATCACAACACGGAGCAATTTTAGACGAGATGGGCAAGACATACAGAATTAATCAAAGAAAAAGAAAGATGCAGTCTCCCAGTGAACCAGGGTCAGTGGTGATGAAAACATTGGGACTGAACCATTATCAGTTGCTCATCAGCTTATCAGGGCACGACACTGATTAGTTGTATGGCTAGCAATGCAATGAGATTTCTTTCATGGACTGCCTTGTGATGACTTCTAACTTTATGTAGTTGACACTTGTTTTTCTCTGTTGAAGCATCTGAACACTGACATGTTTGCACACACTTAGATCAAACAACAGACATCAGGATTCATCTGAGTCTTGCGACTCATTTAAATTAGGCTTACTGAGCAAAGTTTCTTGGACAAGCTCATCCCATGAACTCAAGGGTCGATCCAAAACATCGCTTCTAATTGTCAGTAAAATGTTATTTATGTAAGACAGTTATTTATGTTGAAGTTACAAGTCATTACAAATGAGGAAAAATAATGATTTTAGGCAATGCAGCAGGATTTGTTTATCTGGTTAGGTTGAAGAATTGGAAACACGGTGAACATTGTGAAAGGCTCTATTTTGAACCTCATTTCAAAACCACCCTCTTGCAGTTAAAAAAAAAACAAAAACCAAAAAAAGCATCTGAGCTGGAAGCCCCGACCCCAAAAGTTCCCATTCTCATTCTTTAAATAAGATGTTGGACGATGCAGCTGGTGGTTGCTGAAAAGATGTTACTCTGTCTCATAAGGGTCAAATTATTGATTTACATCAAGCAAACAAAACAACTACTGAATTAGTTAAAACTGGCTTAAGAACTGTTCCAGTGCCATTGAGAATCTGTGGAATTTGTTGGAAAAGACTTTACTCAGACTCTCCCATCTTCAGGACAAGATCCTGGAAGAAAAAGGAATGCAACTTGAAAGTGATAAAAATAAAAGACATTCCATAATCTTATCAAAATAGAGCTTCGGCAAATGTGCGCCATTACCTAAGTCAAAGGTGTTCCATCAAAGTTGTTGCTGTACGAAACTACTTTGCCCATGAGTTTGAATCCAGATGTAAGCTGTTTGATCCAGGGAGCTGGCTACACAAAACAGTCATCCCTGTTCACACCAACTGCACTGATCATCATGTATTATTCATAATCACACTGTTGTTTTTTTTAGGCTATAAAGCAGCCTATTTTATAAAGTTAAAGTGGTCAATGTAAAGATTAAATTTTATTATAGCAGAGTTTACATCACCACATCAGTGTGTCTGCTCCAGGGTAATCTGTTTCATTCGGTCATGTGCAGATCTCTGGGAGGAAGGTTGAAGCATGCTTGGAAATGAAGGACTAATTACATCACTTAAGTGAATTTCTTCTGTCAGTCGACACTGCCGCGTTAAAACCATAGCTCCAAGCTCAGCCTCAGTAAACAATGCAACTACGTATTTTTAGACGTGTTTGTCAGACACCTGACATCTCTGACAGTGCAAGTGTCGTTGTTCGATGTTTAGAGAAGAAATATGCTTTGCGCAGAATTGTCAGATACTTTTGAAATATACAATTTCCAGACATGTTGACAGACTGTGTTATATATATAGAGAGAAGTGTAGTGCTGTAGTCACTGTGGTGGTTCATCATTCAGAAGTAACACACACAGGCAAAAAGGCTTTCCTAAACTGCAAACCTCTCTTTTTCTGAAATGGAATAAGTTATTAAATCCTAGCTAATAGGTGAGAATTTTTATTTTTATTTTTTCTTATCTGCTTCACCCTCTTTTACCTGCTCTGGTGCTATATAAGAGTTATGGCTGCACACATGAGCCTTTGCCTTATGGTTTCAGTCAGTTCATAAATTTCTTTTAGTTCAAAAACAGACACAGGCACACAGAGAGCACACAGACCTGCATCCATAATTATGGAAAGTGCACACAGTACAGCACCACTCAGCCCCACTGGAGGGAATTCAGACTTTGAGAAGTGAAATGATTTCATAAAACAGCAGCTGCAGTGTGCTTCAGCAAACTTGCAGAATGTTTACAGGCAAATGGGTTGCACTTTTAACTTTAGCCATTTTCACACTTCTTTTTATTTACAGACAAGAGGAAATACAGATACTCTTTACTGTGCCTGTGGTTGTGGTGAAAGCTAGCTTTGTGCAGTGTTTACTGAGTGTGTGTGTGTGAGTGTGAGCGTGTGTTGACTGGAGAAGGTGCAGTAAAGGGGGGTGTTGGGGACCGTGATATAAGTAGTCGTTTCTTTTTCATGTTGGGTGTGATATTTGCTGATTTTAATTAGAACAAAAGAACACACTTATTGATTGTCTGTCATAGACTTTGTATTAGTAAATGTTTCCTAACTATTTTTGTATCAACAACGAAGAAAGAAATTGCATCAAAACAGTGATTAGTTTCTCAACTATTTCTCCACTCTGTGAGCAATACTAGTCTGGATAGCTTCTTTATAGTGATTCAGTTTATGTGTCTTGGCTCAGGTCAATATTTACGTCCTCTTTTCTAAAACCAGAGAGTGATGTGATTGAGACCAGCAGAGCTCATGTCCAACCAGTCTGCCAAGCTTTTTCAGCTCTGATGCTTTCTTACAGTGTAAAACAGAAGCACAGCCTTTAGAGCACAACAGTGAAACACACCGTGTGAAAGATTACTCATTAGGGATACACCTTATGATATGAATCCAAAATGATGGCTTTTTATCTTAAATCAACCAGGGTCATTTGATAAATCAATATGTTTTTTGGAACAGGCATGTTTTCTATCAGTTAATGGCGCAGTGTCTTTAAGTCTTGAATTTCTTTGTAGATAATTAAATAACGGGGGTTAATAGCACGTGTGTCTTAAACCGTCCTGCTACCAAATATGGCAGCAAAAAATAGGCAAAGCAGGTTGCATAATAAAAAGACACTTATAATTTAAATAATTTATGTTGGAAAACTCTAAATCTATGTAAATTAGTATTCTTTAAGTCTCCCTTTTAAAAGTACAGTGTGAAATGTAGGGGCAAAAACTGCAACTAGTTGAATAATAGAGCCAGTGACTGGATTGTCTGAAAAACTTTGAAGCAACATCGTCCATTTTAAAGAGGACTGTTAAAGAGGACTTTGTGAAAGAAATATCATTTTCTGTCTTTGGGATAAAGTTGGAACTGAATACTTGGATATCTGGATATTAGTTTAAAGCTATAACACGACAAAAGCCACAACGAAAGTTGGAAAATAAAGAGAAGGTGGACAAAAATCAGAAATTGGCATGGCTTTCAAAAGTCTTTGGCATTATATTAAATAGACAACGTGATCCTATTTCACACAGAAATCGGAAAATGTTATCTAGCACAAGTATCACGTACCTTTCAAGAAGCCAAAGATGTTTGAGAGCGACACCAACTGTTTTCATCCACTTCTGTTGTGGCTTCCACAACACAACGATAAAAGCCACAACAGAAGTTGGAATAATAAAGAAAATGTTGATGAAAACAACAAAAGTTAGCAACGCTTTCAAACATCTTTGGCTTCTTACCTGCTTGAAAGGTACATGATATTTGCTCTAGATAACATTTTCTGATTATGGTGTGAAATGGATTGCATTGTCTAATGAATACAATTCCAAAGACTTTTGAAAGCCACGCCAACTTCTGTTTTTGTCCACCTTCTCTTTTTTTCAACAGTGGTTGTGGCTCTTGAAATGTCAAGACACTGATGAATATGGAACCTATATACTGTATCGCGGTGGTATTTTTAATATAGCGTCTACAGACATTTGATGTCAAGAAATTCCGTCATCGTATTTTTAGAGGACATAATCCAGTATTTTCAAAGTAATAGATGCCACATGCCAGGCAGGCTGCGCAAGGACTATAGCCGTATAAGATCAACCAAGTGAGCTATCTGGCACCCCAACTTGAAAATACATCAAATTCACAAACTGTTTTCAGTATTTAATACAACGACAGTGAATATTAAGTTTGTTCTAAAATAGCAGCTACCACTAATGTACTGTGGAAGTTTGACACGTAACGGAGGCAGAATTTACATTCCTACGGGGCTTTGCAGACACACGCCTATCTCCGCTACAGTTTCCTCCTTCCTTTTATTCCAGGCAAAGTAGGCAGGATCACCATTCGCCTTGCCCTTCAGTGTTGATCTGTTCCTTAGCCTGGAATTTTTTGTGATATTCACCACATTGATATTCTTTCCCCGTTTTGCCCTTACCACCGCTCTAAATCAGCACCTTCCAAATCAGTGGTAGTTTGCATAGTTATTTTCAAAAAGTTTATGTACCTTGCGAAAGCCTCAAATGCAGGGGTATCCACTGGTTTCCACCAGTGCTGCCACTCAGTGAAGACCATTTTCGCAGTACTCAGGTTTCCCCTATTCTCGAGGTTATATTAGAATCTAAAAATCTCAGTTTAGTTGATAAAAACAAAAAAATGACCTGTTTTACTACTCTATTTATAAGCTGCAGGAGGCTGGGAAATTACGCTTCAATGGTTAGCTTGACACCTTTCAAAAAAGGAATTGATTTTGAATATATTGCATATAAATTTTAGTCGCAATTTCCCATGAAACAGCAACTTTTGCCACTTCAAATGTACAATTTTACCGAGGATCCCGCTAATTGCCTTCTTCAAACAAATGCAGTCTGCTCTGATTGGTCCTCTATAATAGGCTCCACCCACCATCTCAGATGACCTCTGTTAAAAAATCATTTTAAAAACATTCTTAACTGGATGTAAAATTAGTGCACATCCATCAGTGCAGGATGACTCAATCCACATATTTAATAATCTTCCATTAAATTACAAGCTAAATTGCCATTAAGAATACCTAAAAAGTTATCTTTGTCTGTGTTCGTAATATACTAAACAGACCAAAGAGAAATAATCAGAAATAATCAGAAACCTGGTTAGCAACTTCCAGTGAGCTGAATTAATGTTTCCTAAATCTTTCACACGATGTCTTTCACCAATTTGGTTTTTGAAATAATTTGTTTATGCTTTGGATTATTGTTGCCTATAAATTCAATATCTTAACAAGTTTTTTGAGATCTTTTGACTTTTTAAGCTGGTCTGAATCTGTGCTATTTCTTCTCATTTTGGAACCAACCTATCCCACAGACGGCATCGGTGCCTTACTATTCTTCACTCAGCAACCTTGTGTCTCAGTGTCTTAATGTACTTGTAAATGTACTTTTCCTCTGTACTTCAGGTTGAGTTTGATTTGTAAACAATACTTCAAACTGATTATTAGAGAGAATTTCTGTGTCAGTATTATTGTTTAAAAATAACAAAACAGGAAAAAGAAAACTTGTGTTGGAGCAGTTTTTTCACATCCATCTGAACAGTCATTTTTTTCTCCCTTGAACTGGGTATTTGAATGTGTTTTTTTCCTCCAGTTTGACTCATTTTGCATTTCCACAAAACAACCAACAGGTGGCGCAACCAGTGCAGTTCTTATTTTACAGTGTTTGAACTTTAGAGACTTCATAAACTTTCAACATTTCCCTCTTAATTTCAAACGGCCAGAATTCACGTGAAATGAAATTAGTCCAGTGGTTCTTGTTTGAAATGGGATTGCCCACAGCTCCCAGGTGGAGCAGTTGAGTGTTACAGCGGTGTTCATTTCACTGAAAGGAGTTCAGCCCCACTGGTACAGACCACTACTCCGAAGGATTTTATACATCTAAAAATCATTCTACCACAGAAAGAATGAAAACATCATTTGGTCAGAAATGGAAAATGCAAACTGGCGACCTGTCCAGGCTGTACCCTGGCTCTTGCATGACGACAGCTGGGACAGGTTACAGCCCCCCTGTGACTGAACAGGATCAAGTGCATATAGAAAATGGATGGACAGAAAATGCAAAACATACCATTAGGTGGAAATCTGTCAGATGCATTAGAGCAGCTTTACTTGAGTCTAAATGCAATCTTGTAGAACAATATTTTCTCCTCAGTGCGTTTCATTGTGTCACACAAGCATTATTTTGTTCAGCAGGGACTCATCTGACTGCAGTGGCACCCTTGCTTTATGTGATCTCAGCACTCACTGGTGTCAAAATAAGAGAGAAAAAAAGTAAAAGGATGGAAAGCAAGATCAGAGATTTAAGGTTTTTACAATTAATCTTTTTTTTTTTCCTGCTGCACATTCCTCGGTTGAATGCAGAACAAAGAGCTTTAGAGGGAGAAGTGCTGGAAAATGAGATTCACTGGCTGCTGCTGCTGCTGAATCAAAGGGGAAATGCATAACAGATGAGAGGGGCTTGCTCCCTCCCCTCTCTTTGTTGGCCACATCCCTGCAGAGCAGATCTCCAACACAACCTCTCTAAAAAGTGTCAGAATGCATTCAGGTGCGGTTGGAAATTACACACTTACTAGTCAAAAACAAAGGAATGCAAAAGACTCAATAAACTGATCTAACTGGTAAATCACATGAACAATGATTATTGATTGACATTGTAAAGATTCAAGAAAACACTTAATTGTTACGTTTTTAAATATGGTTAGTTTTACAAAAGAAATTAAAATTTGATAACAAAATCAAAAGATCATAAGAAATATGAATTTTAAACAATGTAGATCATTAAAAATTTATTTTTGAAAATTGCCCATATTTTCCTACACCTTTCCATATTCACAATTTATTTGATCTTATATGATATCATCATTACAAGCTTGTACATCATTACAAGCGTTTTAAGTTGTCATCTCCAGGAATAAGAAATGTTTCTGATGTTGCAATTGGGAATGTCAAACAGCATTTCCATCATGGGAGAAGAAGTGGAGGTGGTGGAGGAGTATAAATACGTCAGTGTTCACCTGGACAACAGACTGGACTGGAGATGCAACACTGATGCTGTTTATAAGAAGGAACAGAGCAGACTTTACTTCTTAAGAAGGCTCGGGTCCTTCAGTGTTTGCAGCAAGATGTTGCATGTCTTCTATAAGTGTGCTGTGGAGAGTGCGATCTCATCCTGCAGTGATTTGTTGGGGAAGCAGCATCAGAGCCAGTGACTTAGACAAACTAAACAAACTTATAAAGAAGGCTGGCTCTGTTCTGGGGACTGTTCTGGAGCCTCTGGAGCTGATGGTATAAAGGAGGATACTTCATAAAATGAAGGACATCATGGAAAACGTCTGAAAAAAAAGAGCTTCTTCAGACCCACTGCAACACAGACTCAGAGGAGATACTTCCTGCCCACAGCAATAACTATCAACAATGAATCATTTAAAAGACTTAAATCATGACAGTTACTGCAACAATATAATTTCCCTTTGGGAATTAATAAAGTATTTTTAAACTGAATTTGAATCTGACCTAAATTGACACACCAACCTCTTCTCTTAACAAATCTTAGGTGCACAAGCTGCTACCAAGGGTGTCACTTTGCACAGAAAAATAGTGGGAGCACCCTTTTAATTTGAAAGCTTATAAGAGGGATCAGTTTGAGGGTGGAGTTAATAATTAAAGT
The DNA here is from genome assembly GCA_018398805.1 of Hirundichthys speculiger. NCBI lineage: Eukaryota > Metazoa > Chordata > Actinopteri > Beloniformes > Exocoetidae > Hirundichthys > Hirundichthys speculiger. Next base: position 134,212 of record JAGFBZ010000853.1, on the reverse strand, counting down.
GTGAAAAAAACTAAATCAGCATCAAAAACAATTACTTTAGTTAATAGAAGGTTGCTTGTCTTTAAGCAAAGAAAACAGTCCTGCATACCAAACAGTGCACAGAGAAGGAGTTAGTCAGAAACACTTGTAAAGTGCTTTGTAGAACCAAGGTTAAAGATAAACTGTCCTATACTATATGTGCACCATTTATCTATAGCTGTAACACCATGTCAGTCAATCCATGGCAATATCACAAACCCAATAAGCCACTTTTACACAGATTGCCGTTGGAATGGAGATCTCGTACTTATTCTACATATTCCTTCCCAAGTCTGTGCTTTTACAGAACAACCTGAAGATGATCCCTGGCCTCGTCTTTACAGTCCCCAGTCAGCAATAAGTCCCTAATGTCTCTGGTTATTGACTGCTTTATTCAGTTGGCACTGAATAAGCACTAAGACTTTATGGTTTTACCTGGTTGTTCCAGTGGGACATACGCAGAAGTGGAGGCCTCAGTTTTGCTATTATTGCTGGTGTTTGCAGTATTTCTGCTGCTGCAGGAAGAAGACACGTTTTAAGGTCAACACGTTGTTGACCTCAGCAGGTAGTGGCTCCTCAGGTTGCAAAGCAAGGCCACAGGGTTAGCTGGATGGCTAGAGCCCAAAATTGACTGATAAAAATCATAATTCCACCATTCCAGCTGGCCTGTGTCACTGCAGCATCTTAAGCTAGCTTGTAACTTGGGCTTTCTCCCTTCTTGTAGCCATGGTCTTGAAATTTTTTCAGCTAAGTGCTATTACAACAGCTCATCTCTTCAATCACTGTGCTGTGATGACTGATTTTATCCTTTGGATTCTGTTTGGTGCTATTCTTGTGTTTCTTTTACACCTTTACATTTTGCCATTAAATACCGCACCCGTTTTGCTGCTGTTACACCTCTTCTACTAACTCCCAAGGTGGAACAGTGGCGGCACAAAATGTTACTTAACTCCACTACTCTGTGTGTCTCACACAATGGTGCATGGTCTTTTAACTGTGAACATACCTAATGGCTAACTGTCATCATTTTAGCTACTTAGTGCTTAGCACTGTCTCGACTTGGCTTCTGAGTTGCAAACAAAGACCCAGCAGGACATAGTCATTTTAATTGTAAAGATAATATGGCTTGTTGTGCAGTTAGCACCAGGATGGTTTTGTGTTGGCCTGGAAAGGTTTGGATACTAAGGAAAGCAGCTATGTTCACTCCTATTTTGAAGACTGCTGGCCATGACTAACCATGGACTCCAGATGGACTGTTTCTAGCTCATCGGCTTCAACCTCTTGCAGCAGCTGGATCCTCCGGTCAAGTAACTTTCACCTCGGATCATTTAAGTTTACTAACCTGACCCCTAACCAACAACATCTGAAGGACTGCCAGAGCTCAAGTGAGAAGTCATTGAGCTCTGTTGAGATTCTCAGTCAGCCGGCTTCCCACTTGTGGGCCTGTGCTGGTAGGCTTGGCCAACCTACTGGCAACTGCAACCAGCCTAACTCATTGAGTGGCAGGCCAAGTGATGGATGGTGCCATCAGCGCTCCATTTTTCAGCTCTGGCAATGCTAATTTTTGATGTTGTTTTGATAGCGACATTTAAAATGAGAATATTTGATATTTAATTAGAATGAAGGTAAATTAATATTAAAATCATAGATGAGCATAAACAAAGCCATCTGAGGGAAAACATCTATCTTGCAGTGACTGAACTAAGGTGGCCTCCAGGCCTGTTCATTCCACCCTGTTGCAACATGATGGCTTGGAGTACAAGAAAAAAAAGGTTTCAAAAGCACTCTTCAGGAAACCTGTGGGTGACATCACAGGGGATTTGTCCAGTTCTGCCGACAGTGGGGAAAAAAGTATTGAACACAGAACCATTTTTCTCAGTAAATATATTTCAAAAGGTTCTATTGACACAAAACTTTCACCAGGTGTTGGTAACAACCCACATATAAGTTATCCTCCATAAATTATGTGTAATAACGTAAAATAACACAGGCAAAAAGTATTGAAAACATCAAGGGAGGTGCAAAAAAGCATGGAAAGCCAAGACACCAGCTGAAATCAATCAGTAATTAGAAATCAATCCTGCCCCTTGTCAATGCATATTAATATCAGCTGGTTCAGTCCCAACTAGGGGTGGGCACTGGGGGAATCTGATGGTTCATTTTAAGGATGGAGCCTAACGTTAAGAGATACCAGGTAATGCTCTAACATCTAATTTCATAGCCTTTTTTACTCTTTTTTCTTAATGTTTTGTTTGGATAGGAACTACTTTTCCTTCCACTTAAGCACTCTGTTTCAAAGAGTGGCTATAATGCGGCACACAGAAGCAACTGTGTTCAACGGCCAAGCAAATGTTGATGTGAAGTTATTTTGACACATTTTTTTTATACTTATTTGAAATGTGGAATATGTAAACAAAATAGTCAGATACAGTGGCAACGACATAAATCTCATGAAATGTTTAAAAATAATTGTCACTTAAAAGACCATGATGTGTTACAAGAGCAACGATGAGAAGTGGAAAAATTGTAGGACAGATACCCCCAGTTCACTGAGACAAAGTTTTATACTGGTGTTGGGCCACACGCCATGTGCTACAGAAAACCGCATGGTTTTCTAAGACAAAGGAGACAAAAGAAATAATAAAACTCAAATCCCCAGCATGCCTGGCGATTTCAGTTTCACACCAAGGTGTGAAACGTGATGTCACAGCTTCTCACTGGATGAGGACCCCGACTACACAGCAGGGGTTCCCAGCAAAGGCGGATCACGTTCCCCTTTGCATAAATACCAGCTCACTCTCTCTGACCTCCACGACCCAAAGCAAAGGTGCACTTTCTCTCTGGCCTGCTCCAGCAAGGTAAATAGCCGAAGGCCTGCATTTCCCTGGAGACGTGTCTGCAGGAGATCCCTCTAGTTGTCCGACGATAATCACACGCCTTGTCCGATCGTAACGTGCCACACGGAGTGAGCTGTGACACGTAGGAATCTACTGTTGGAATCGATGCGTAGGAATCTACCGCGCGCCGCGGCCTGGCTGCCGTTGCTGCGCAACGCCGCATCTCTACATTAACCACGAAGAGAGAGAAAGAGGAGGAGAGCCTCTCCTGAGTACCAGCGCAGCGTACGTTCCTGCCCTATACTACTATATAATCCTGGATCGTCAATCCACGGACTTCACAACGCCATCGATCTCTTCCAGAGCGATCCACATAAGAGGCTTTTGTGTCTGGGCAGAGTTCTATTTTCTTGTGTGTCACATATGCTTAGAACCGGACCATCGGTCCCGCCATAACTGAATTTCGTTCATGAGTTTTTTTATTGCGAAAGCAACTCCACTCTCCGTTTCTCAGTTCAAAATCAGAGCAGCTTGGTGAAGTGGCTTCACATCGCTGCATCTGTGGGGAAACGACAGAGTTGCTGTTGCTACTCGCTAAGGACATTCTAGCTTTGTTGATTTTACTCTGGCTTTTCTTTCCTCTTTCTCCTTACTAACAATCGTCGTGACGAGATTATACGTGACCTCGCCTGCCATCTTGTAGCGCCCTATCGCGTGAGTCAGCGGCCATCTTGGTGGGGGATGAGAACACCCTGTGATTTCGTCCGCCATCTTGTTAAGGGACGAGTGACCACATGATCTTGGCCACCATCTTGGAATCCTCCTCACAGTATTAAGTCATCTTAGTTTATCTCTCTCTCACACACACACAGTCCTCAGCATACATGTGTATAAGTTGACACTCTTTTCCAATCTAATGTTTTATTTGCTTATGTTGGTCGAGTGGTCTTTCAGTTAGTAGATATCAGGATCATGATTTAAGTGTTTGTTCATCTTAATACTTGTGTTAATAAATTCTGGATATATTCTAATGAGAGAAGTTATTTGTGGTTATTTTACACAGTTTTGTAACATTTGTTAGTTGAAGAGGTCTGTGCTCGGACTCACACCTTCTCTGTTGCTCTATAGCGCCACACCTGGTCACAGGCTGGCACACATAGAACAACAGCCATTTTTGAGACTGACTGTGCCGTTTATTCCTTTTTCCTGATTTATCAGGTGGTGCCCCATTTCAATTTATTAACTTTGTTTATACCCTTCTGGTTATTAGCAGCTGTCCCTCAAGACAGTTGGTAATAACCCTTTTATGACTAAATGAGCACGTTATAGGCCTTCTTATTGCACAACACTGGAGACACCACAGAAAGGCAGGAATTACCAGGTAACCTACGACAATAGAATTGTTAACCAGTAAAATGTAAGCAGGGTCAGTGGCGGAGCTTCAGGGGGGGTTGAGGGGGCAGTACTCCCCCAGCGCGGGCCCAGGACGGCCCGGTGAAAGACAAAGAAACAAACCTCTTTTCAGGCATCTGTCACACCTTGCGTACTACTGGATACAACAACTTCAGCTAAAAATATATGCACTACGGATGAGGTTATATATAGGTTGCCCCAGCCAGAATAAATCATGGTCTGTCAAAAAAAATTCAAGACTGTCTTTGGATGTGTAGGTTTCTACACAGTGAATTAAATGTTGTGCTGCATTGCTGGCTTCATGTTCACTCTCACAGTTAACTTCACAATGTGCAAATTTAGAAGTGGATCGCTGGTAAGATCTCCACATGTATTTTGGATAAAATCGTCATCCACAGCCGTCTATCAGCGTCATCATCAGTTCATCAGCGTCATCAGTTTGTCATAACATGCCTGAAAAATGTCAGGTACGTTATGACAAACTATGAGTCTGATATTAGAAGAAATTAAACAAGCTAAAAACGATTAGTTTACTGCTGTTTCAATTTCTTTCTTTTTTGCACTTTTTTGCACTTTTTTGCAACATAGATTTTACCTATTTGATTTTTTTTCTTAGTTATTTATTACATAAAAGAACATTTGAATTTTTTTTTTTTTGTTTGTCAACAAAACAAATGTTTTGTTGGACACAATATCTTTAAAAGTATAAAAACATTAAAGTTTACTGTTATAATTGCATAAATTGTCCATACTTTATTACCTTATATACTGTCTTGGGGTTAAATTTGCATAAAATGAAAAAAATTAAAACGGAATTTGAGAAAAAATAAAACGGATTTAAAAGGGCACTAGACAATGCTCCCAAAATTTACTGCCAAAGAAACTATCAGTTGATTTCAGAGAAAGAAAATAAAGCTGGCTGACTGGCCCAGACAGTCACCTGACATGAACAAAGATGTTAGAGTTCATAGAAGAGGCCCACAGAACCTTCAAGATTTGAAGACTGTCTCTCAAAATCACACCTGAGCAATGAATATGACATGAAGCATCTTGAAGCTGTCATTACCAACAATTAAACACATTTCAGTCAACGTGTTTGATACTTTTTCTTTATGTGAAGGAAGCTTAACATTATTACACTTAGTTTATGGACATCTGTGGTTTGATTTCTTTACGTGTTGATTCCATAGGTTGTTACCAACATCTGGTGTACGTTTCATGTCAACAGAACCTTTAAAAATATATTTAGAGCAAAATGGTGACATATGCTGTACATAGTCTCGTCAAACCACCTATCACTAAATATGAAATGACAATTTAAGTGAAACTTCCTTATTTTGGTACTGCACATTAATTTGCTTTTTTGACATTTTTCTACATATACTTTACATTTTATTGTTTAATTTTCCTTAAAAAAAACACAAAAACAATTGAACTGTTTAATATGTTATAAAAAGTGGTGGGGATGTGTCCCCAAGATCTTCGGTAAATGGCCCCTACAGACGATCTGCTTCGTTTCTATTTTCAGAAAGGACGGAGTGTTGAAAACTCCGAGCCTCTCCTGAACTCCTCGGCTGTGTTTGACTGGAAGGGAGGGAGCTGAGGGCTGGTGTTGTTTTCTCCGCTGCACATTCATATTAACTGTCAGCCCAGCGACGTTACAGCTCCCCAGGACTCTCTGCGCAGAGAACCGCTGTTGTCGGACTACCACTCAGAGGACCGAGGCTCACCTCCACCTCCCCACCGAGCAGAGGACGGAACAAACAGCTGTCAAGCTTTGTTAACGATAAAAGCGTGTAGGGATGCTGCGCGCGCTGTTGATCAGGATGATGTTGACAAGTAGCTAATTAATAAAATTATTACATCGATCGTGTTTAAGCGGCGCGTGAGGTCTGCGTGTCTGCTAGTGGTTTAAAATTAGTATAAGGCGGAGACAGGGTTTTTTTATTCAGTAGTTTTTCATTGTTCAACGCACCTTGGATTTCAGCCGTTAACACAAAGCAAGTGTGGAGCCGAGGACGAGGTCCGGACAATTCAAGTCAGGTAAGCACGCGCGCTCAGCTAATTATGTACAGCTGCTCATTAACTTCAGCCTGTTCAGTGGAATAGGAGAAGAAAAATAATAGTCCTCTAAAATATAAAACAAATTAATTTAATTATTTAAAAAAAACTTAATTGGTTCTGATTTTTGTTTGTTTGTTTTGTTAGTTTTTTTTAAGGTTGAACTGGACGCTTGAATAGTAACTGACAAGTATATTTAAAATACTATGTATCATGTCTAATGATAAGTAACCTGAGTAAGGCATGATATTTGTATTTTCACATTTTGTGAAATAAATTCAGTTTATTTAGATACAATGATAAATAATAACCTATTAAATAAAGCTGTTGCAGACTGATTAGATCTGCTAGCTCTGGTCTAATGAGAGTTAATAGCTCACTGCTATGACATGACATGACAGAGACCCTGCTCTAACACATTATGCAGGCTGACATAACCAGCCGCCCTGCTGGCATCCATCCAGACTCACTTCATTTATTTTGTGCGACTGCTCTTGGCTGCAAATCCTGAAGTTGCCTGTATTACAGCTGTCTTCTGAGAAGAAGTGGCTTTAGGCAGTTTTAGCTGAATTCTGAGTTACTGTTGTCTCCTGAGCATACTTTCTTTCCTTTATGAGACAGTGTCACAAGCCTCTAGTTTAAACAGAGGCATTATTTTAGGCCAAGTGAGGGCAAAACAATTATTGTGCAGTAGGTTTAATAGGGTAAGTGCAATAATAACAATAATGATCATCCTCTCTGAGCTTCTCCCTTTAAGTGTCTGTTGGTTTGACTAAATAAAGGTTTTGAGTGCAGCGGACTGGTAATATGTTTGGATGTGTCTCACCACTGCCAGCAACATCCGGAGTTACTCGCCAGGAATTCCACCTTTTTCTATTTGTTTTTCTTGGAGGGAAAAGTGTGTTATGTGGAATATGGTGAGGCACGCAACAGGGAGGAACATCCAGCTCAGACTGAAGTCACAGACTGGAGAAGAGGAGCTGTAACAAGAGGAAGTGTTCTGGCTTTGCGTGGATGGTGGACGGCTTTCTGGCATGTAGCTCAGGCAAGTCCAGTGCCAGATCCTTGTTTTTGATGCCCAACACAGCTCTCCGCCCCTTCATCTTTATCAAAAACCTCGCTGTGATTTCCGTCTTCCAGCTCTATTGCGGCGCTATCAATCATATCTTGCTCTCAGCAGACTCTTCTGCTCATTAAGGATGTGAACCTGTAGGTAGCCTGTAGCCCACCCCCCAGCCATTCATCTCTCTTGGCAGAGACTCACATCTGGAGCAGCATTTCAAAACACGGCTCTCAGCAGACATGAAGTGTACGCAAGAGGAAATTCAGTACATTTTTAAAGGCTGCCTCTCAGCAGATGTGGTGCCAAGCATAAAATTAAACTGCATTTGAAGTGTGTGGCTCACACACAAACCTGTAATGGTCTGGAATTTACAAAAAGAAGCATAAAGGAGCAGGTGTTGTGGATAATATTTACCACAGTCCAAATCAAAGACACGCTAAAGGCATTTCATTTGAGATGATTGTCAGCTGGCTTCACACCATTCCCTTTGTCCCTCTCTATCTCTGCTCTGTTTTCTTTGAAAGGTCTCAGCCAACATAAGTTTAGCTGCCTCAGTGTGCGTTTACAGTATGTGTGTTGAAACCGCAGGGTGTAGCCCTCGAGTTCTTTTTTTTTCCCCCTTCAGGCGCTGCTTCCTCATCATGAATGCGCCTTTGTGCTCCAGAATGACACACAGCTCTTGTGAACAACTTAAGAGGAAAGATTAACACACATTTGTTTCTGCACAAGTTTAAAAATAGAGGAAGGTGTGAACAGACTTTTTTTTTCCACGTACATTGACTAGGTTCTGCACGTATGACCTGAAATTCTACACCTAAAAATGTTGTGGTTCCTCAGGAAAAAGTAGGTCTTCATAGAAGCATTCATTTATTTAGACAAGACAGAATTAATACGTGTACAAACACTGGTTCAAACTGCCTTACATTCCAGAAAGAAAAAGTTGTTTATCTCTTATGATAAGTGCTAACATATGGGTGATTGTGGAGAATTTCCAACTCCTTTCATTAGCTTTTTAAAAAAAAAAAAAAAAAACAAACAAACTTGAATATCATGTCTGTTCTGGAGCAAAAAAAAAAAAAAAAAGACTGACACTATACTATAATGTAACATTTGTATATACAGTTTTTAAACTAAAAAGCACACATCAATGCCTTTGTCTACCTTTAAATGTGCTGCATCCACCCTAGGACCATCGGTGGTGACATACCCACAGAGCCCTGGCTTGTTAACCCCCACAGTGACAACAAGCCATCCCTAGCTAGTCCATAATGCAGCTGCCCTGTCACAACACATGTGTCACAACTCAGCGGGAAGAGTGCCGCGCAAAACCCCCAAGGGCCCTGAGCCCAGCTTAGTCACGCCACCGCGGCCAAGACGGCGCACTGATAGCTCCTGACAGGCTGCAAGCTGGCTCAAACACAACCAAAGATCAAGCACACACAAAGCAAATAAACAAAAAAAATAGCATAACACAGGATAAAAGATCAACTTGCCAGTATTTCAAGCATTGAAATAAGTTTAGCAGCTTTGAATGGAAGATGATTGAAATGATCATTCTCCAGATTTTTTTGCGAACCATGACTTACTCCTTTCTGCAGTCCTTTTGATTCAGCATTGCAGCTTTTTGCTAATTTCCATTTGAGTGGCTCAGTTTTGATTCATGGCTTGCAGTGCCTTGTTGCGACTGAAGGAGAGCTTGATGTCATAAAACCTATGATCTATTCTTGATCTGTTCTCTCTTGCTGTGTGCGTTGCTCTCTGATTCCAGCACTTGCACACTCTCCACCCCCACTCCAGCAGGAGTATTGATGAGATGCAGCCGCTCCAATGTTGAGAAGAAGTGGGCTGTGTGTTTACTTAGAGTCCTCAGTTACTGGAAGAGGACGAGCATCAGATAATTTTCTCTTCCACCGCTTATTAGCCATTATCCCACTTTCTGACTGCTTTACCTGCAGTTTACAACTGGTCTGTATTAATATCTGAAATAAGTGTTTACATTACTATAACTATATAATTAAAACTGTCTTGAAATTTTGCACCACATGAAACTTTTATGCCTAATTTCTGTTACCTGTTTTTGGTGGTGGCCCTACATTAGAGCTGCATTGTTTATAAAGTATGCAAATGTAATTGGCATTCTTTTCAGTAGCAGCAACTTCTTTCAAGGAATTTATCAAGCAATTAAAACATGGGTTTTTGAGTTAAAGAAAAACTTATTTTAAACAATAGAAACTATTTTTACCCTCAAAACACCCCTGGACACCCCTGCTCTAGGCGCTTTACAGAGACCCAGAGTATGACCTTGTATGCTTTAAGAAACCTTCCTCATACCTGCTTTATGTATAGCACAGAAGAGTATATCTCCTTTGCTCCTTTTAATGGCAGTGTGGAAATTTCAAAACTCCAACATCCAAGGCATAGTGGATGCTAAACTACATCCTGACTGAACGTTGATGATTTTGCATTGCTGTAGTCACAGAACATACTTGAGTTTGCAGCTAAAATGAAATTACACTGTACAGTTGTGATGTGATAATTTGACAGCCCCTGACCAACATTTAAGCTGTAAACGATGTAAGTTACATTGTTAGGCTTATTCCAGTGTAGTAAAACTCAGAAGAATGGGTACCCAGAAATGCACTCACTACACTGCTAAATGACTGATCGATGTTTCTGTTTTCACATTTGTTATATTATGTATTCCTTGTGTGCACCCAGTTTTTCTCATTGTTCACTTGTGAAATTCAGTCTCAAAGATGCCTTCAAACTGATGCAGATGATCCCTCACATGTGACAGATTTTGGTGCTTCTGGCCCTGTTGAATCATATTAGCCTTCAACATCTGTGTAAGTGTGCAGAAGTAGGTGGCGTCAAACTAAACAGAACTGCAGGAGAGTGGCAAAGGCTTGTTTCCCCCTCATCCTATAAGATTCAAAGTGCCTGTGGTGAGATCACAGAGCTCTGAGGAAGTTTGTTGTTGAAACTACCGTCAACTCAACCAGGCGACTCTTTCAGCTGTACACCCACTTATCTTCTCACTGTGGAGATGTGTCGCTTAGATTTGGTCCACCACACAAACTGTCATTACACAACACACACCTGCTTGTGTCTGTGCCGGAAGAAGTACTGACATATACAGCTTGTACTGACAAGAACTGACACTTTCAAGAGTGACTTTTATAAAAAGGATTTGTCCTATTTTATACGTATGTTCAAGATTGCTGTCAACATAACATGTAATTCTTCATGATTTGTTAAATGTATTTTACTTTATTTTGTTACCAGTTTCCTCATTCAGTGTGGCCAGTAACTGTTAAGAAGACCTCAGAAAATGCAGAGCTGATTTATTTCATTAATAATTAGACAGGAACGTAGCGCTATGTATTAGGGCTGAACAATAAACCAAATTTAAGACAAAATTGCAGTTTGAAATGATGCAATTAATCTGCAATTTCATTATACATTATGCAACAGGTTTGACGAAGGCTGAAAACATAGTGGTTTACTGGTTTTACAGCGTCAATCTTCTCCTGTGTTGCAGTCATACCCACAAATGAGGAAGTACCATTGTCTTCATTCATAGATGCTCTCACCAGACACATGGAATTGGATAAGCATAACATTTAATTATAATATTCAATCCCAAAGCAGAGATTAAATGTTAGTCCCAATGAAAGGACTACTTTGAATTTGATAAAGGAGATGTAATGCTGAAAAGTGTGCTGTGCAAAACATACCATAGTCCAGTTGTCACGATAAGAGCAAACAAAAAAGTCTATTGGAGGCGCAAGGAAAATCACTTATTTTCTGCATTTGGCTAAAGATATGCTTGCTGTCTGTCCACACTAAATATGGGTTTGAAAACCTGAACAGAAGTCTTGATAAAAGGTATGCTTTTTTCTCTTTTACATATTTTAATCAAGCTCCCTTTCAAGAATTTTATCCAGAATGTATGACGAGAATGTTTAATGCCACAACTGAAGTACAGTAAAGGAGGATGACTGAGCTATACCTGTGTAACACTGTTACACCTGATTGGTGACTTTCAGCTGAAGAATTGAATCATGGAATTACAGAAGGGCCCAACTCCATGATTTTGCAAAATCCAGGTTATCTCCCTATCTTGTACATTAGGTTAAGAGCTATCAAAATGAATTGAAGAAAGGCCCAACTCCAGTTCATAAAGCTGGTAACTAAGGTGATGTTTTTTGCCTTGAGTTGAAGAACGGCCCAAATCCTGGAGAGAAAAAATGCTCTCCTGAAAAATATACCTCGGTGGAGTTGGGCCATTTTGTAACTCAGTGATTCAATTGCTGTCTACGAACACTATGCTTTCATGTTTACCACACAAATCAATGTGGTAAAGCCCCAGTACATGTTAGAAACCTAATGCAAAGGTTTTAGTTTTAGCATGCAGAATTTTAGCTTGAATAATCACAAATCATATCAAAAAAATATCAACATCAAAATCAGAAAAAAATTCACCTTTACTTTCACGACTTAGTAAATTTTCACCAAATTTTCACCCCTACTCTATTATTAGAATATGACAGTTGACCACAGGTAATTCTGTTGATTAGGTGCAATTACTACATTGTCCCATACATTTATATGACATGTTCCTTTGAGTTTTATTGAAATGAAACCCAGTGTTAATGTATCTGTACTAGATTATTATTCTTTGATAAATGTACAGTTTTATTCTTCAATCTATTATAATATGAATCTTTATAAAATAAATCCCATGTCACTTGAGCTGAAAATATGCATCAATAAAACTTTTTTTTTTCCTCAAGCTGTGTATAAGATGTATTGCATAATTGGATTCATAGTGTTCAGACCATAATAAAATAATAATGCAGCCCTATCCACACATACTTGATGGTATTCAGTCATACAATGTACAGCAGGAGTTTTTTTTTTTTTTTTTTAATTCTGTAGGACTAAACTGAAATACATCTCAGAATTTTTGAATGTGTGTTCTTGTAGCATGGTGTACGTATATCATCTGTGGTGATGGAATATGGCAGAAATAAATCTTACTGACCCACTCATATTTTCTGCAGAATTCCCTGTTCCACATTTTATCCACTTGAGTCTGTGCTGTTAAGTCATGACACATTACATGCTAGTATGCACTGTGAAGAAGTTCTTAGACCATCTGGGGGCTGTTTTGATGTGAAAACCACAGACATCTTTTCATTGCTATCTTTTCCCTGAAGGCTCTGAAATACTTAGTAAAAAACCTGGCCAGAAGAACAGGGAATAAACAATACACACGCATAGACACACAGACCAATACAGGATACACTTTGTGAAACACATGCTGGATTGATTAGCATTTTTGAGGCCACAGGAAAAAAGTACTCTGAGAGAGCACAGTTTATTAGAAACATGCTGCACAGTCCTTCAGATCAGTGAGCAAATGAAATCCTCCCCATGTTTGGCTCAAAAAATCTGTTTTCCTTTAAATAGTTTTTATAGTGTGTACTGCTAGGGAAAGTAGGTGGAGCTTCCTTAAAAAACACCAAGGACATTCAGAAACTCCCTTCATATTCATACAATGTTTGCAGATGGTTCTGGTGGCCCACCTTGTTATTAAGACTACCTGCAAGGACAAACAGCACTACTTTTACCCTAAAATCATATATGTGTATATGTGTGTATATATATATTAGGGATAGGAACTGTACTCGGTAAAATATGGTACGGCTCGGTATGACCTGCATGGGACGCTTTTATGTCCCGCGGTATTTATGTTTCAATAACTTATCGTTGGACTTGCACGTGAGCATGTGTGCCTTTTAGACAACAGGCCCGCCACTGCATGTCAATGTCCACTCGCCTCTGCTCACTCACAGTGACCAGCCGATCACACTTTGGCTGGTTGGCTGCAGCTCATAGATGCAGAAAATGAAAAAAAAAAACAAGCAGGCATGGGTAGTGGAGAATTTGGGAAAAACTTTTTTTAATCACCAGTGTGGGAGCATTTTGGTATTTCTGTTGAATACACCGGCGAGGGGAGTGAAAACAGTTAACAGAACGCAATCTTCCACCTCCCTAAACCCGGATCTTACCTGCGTAAGATCCAGTTGTTACCAGTTGTGTGTCTTGGCACAGCTGATGTGCTTTTTAAAATACTGCAGAACGAATCGTTGGATGCGCATTTAAAGATCACGAACAATTAATGTTCCTGTCCCTCCTCGACCACCAACAGTTTCAGACATATCAGAAATAAATTCCCGCATCCAGCGTTTTCCAGCTCTGACACCAGAGACAAAGATCTCCTTGGTTTCCTCCACAGCAGACATTTGAATGAGAGCTGCCACACCTGCACATTTATTCCATTTGGAGGCGCTCTTTTACGCACCGACATGCGAGATGCGCTTTCCGCAAACTCTGTGTCTTGCGATCGCTTGTTTAGGGTAGTGGGCGGTCTGAAACTGTACCGAATCCGTACCAGAAACCGTGACACAAAAACCGCGGTACGGACCGTACCGTGAGCCACCTGTACCGTTGAACCCCTTAATAATGGTTCAACAGAAGAAGGTAAAATGCATAATTTTCAGAGGGGAAGAGTGTACTAGAGTACTAGAGATGCACCAGTTACATTTGTCTAATATGAGTCCAATTTATGATCATAAAGGGCAGTTGTGTTTTTTTTTCTTGAAATGGCTCTTTATATCTCTTTAGTACTGACAAAAAGTGCCAGATTAAATTTGTCCCAAATGTTTAGGAGTTTCCCACACCTCTAAAAAACAAAACAAAAGAGAATTCGGCAGTTCATGACCATAATTGATAGGGGTGTGAATCTTTCACTTCACAAAACGATCCGATTCAAATCTCAATTCACAGGCTACTATCCCGATTCAGGGATGACTCATAAAAAATAGTAAAGGATTCGATTTGGTACGATTTGATACGGTTCGATTCAATAAAAATTGACAATTTAATCCCAACTACTTATTTTGCTTTATTACTGAGAAGAAAAAGAGAAACACAAATTTAATTTCGAAATAGTATTCTTTTGTTTATTTAATGTCCAAGAGACAGTACACCAGGCCTACTGAAGAGAAATTCAGACATTAACTTTAGCCTTTATAGTATACCTGGGCTGATAATTGACATTACATAATGAAACGCCAAACTCGCAATCTGGTGTGGCTCACTTCACAGGTTTGCAAAACTCTGCTCATACTTAAAATCCAATTCTTACTTTTCCTCAACAGAAAATAAAAGATAAAAATGGCACAAAGTTGAATTATTCTTGCTAATGTGAAAATACACTGAGCATAAGGCTGAGGTTAGATATCAAAAATAAAAGTAGTTGTTATGAAGGGCTGAAAAATTAAGTTGCCTATTAAAGGCAAAAAATTAGAATGAGTAGTGATTCAGTTACTCGTGAACTTCAACAGTAAAACATCACTGACAAGATACATGGATCCAAAACTTTAGTAAGCAGTTCAAATTCAAGCCAACATGTCTTTTTGATGCCTGTAACTCTGAAAATTAGCTTTTCTTATTTTTTTTTTAAATCACAATTTTTAATCTAAACACTGAATAACTAATACTTCAGGCATGAAAATCCCTCATCTTTCTGCGAAATTCACAGTTTTGAAGTCAAAAAGGGTGACCTACGTGAATCATCTAGATCTGAGGAGTTTTCTATTTTTTTTTGGGGGGGGGGGGGGGGGGGGTCGGAGATTTTTTTAAAAAAATTTAATTATCATATAATTGCCCTAATAAGCACACTGAGCACTTTAGAAATCGGCAATTTAAATGACACTTGGACGGTCAGTAAACCCTGTCCAGAACCAGTCAGGCCAGATTGTTCCATTAATCCAGTCATACCAACGTTCTTCATTCCTGTGTACTTGGAGTGCTTGGAGGTTACATTGCTAAGTGACACGAGAAGCAGGACCTAGTGATATCCACGCCAGGGACAAGGCAGGCGAGTGTACATTCACATTTCCTACCTACATTTACCGGTGGTGAGAAGCGCTGTATATTTCATCCGTGTTGTCTGACATGTTGCTAGCCGCTCTCTCCAGCTACATAGCTGACGTCATGACTCTTAGAGGTAAAACGTCAACACTGGAGTCTCCTGAGAGTTCACGCGCCCGTCGGTACAACAATGGCAGGTCTGGGTCGCTGGACCTCAGGAAAACTGATTCGCGGCCGTAAATATGGGACATCGGACCGTTCGTAGTGAATTTTTACTGATCCAGTTCTCCATTGACTCAGATCTCATACGTCACAGACTGATAACCGTTTCAAATCGGTTTATCTTTACACCCCTAATAATTGATCAAAATGAACGTAATCCAATTCTGATCACCAGCCAACAATTGTCATATTTCTAGTTTCACTGTCTTGAGAACCAAGGGTTGGATGTCTTTAAGACAGCTGTTATTGAGATTATATTTTGAGTGAGGCTGGAGTTTTGACAATACAGATGGTGTGTAATTTACAACCCCAATAAAAGTTGGAATGTTTTACAAAAGATAAATAAAAACAGAAAACAATGTTTTGCAAATCTCATAAACTCATATTTTATTCCCAATAGAACATAACATATCAGATGTTGAAACTAAGACATTTCACCATTTCATGGAGGCATCTCAAGAAAAGTTGGAACAGGACAATATTTACCATTGTGTCGCATCCCGCTTTGTAAATGTCTGGGAAGTGAGGAGGGTCTGAGCAGAGGAATGTTATCCCATTCTTGTCTGATGCAGGATTTCAGCTGCTCAACAGTCCTGGGTCTTTTGTTGCCAGAATTTTTGTTTTATGATACGCCAAACGTTTTCATTTGGTGAAAGGTTGGGACTGCAGGCAGGCCAATTCAGCACCTGGACTCTTCTCTTGTGAAGCCATGCTGTTGTGATAGATGCAGTATGTAGTTTAGTAGTTTAGTTTAGAGACGTCTGGATGGGAGTATGGGAGAGCACGAAAGGACAGGGCAGATAGACACTAAACAAAAGACATACGATGATGCTGAGTGTGTGTGTGTGTAGTATGCATTGTGTGTATGTGTGGTGCATTTAGATGAATGTGTGGAGAATTGTGTTTTGATGGTGGTTGTCACCTCGTATCCACACCAGAGCCAAAGCAGTCCAGCAGCCAGACAGAGCAGTGATGCTGACCTCCAACGCTTCCTCAGCATCAAACAGTAACCACAACTACAGGTTGGATCACAGTTGGTGCTGGTGTGTTGGGCCAGTGTCATAAAGCAGACCTCCACCAGTGCACTGGATTTCCTTCAAGGCCCAACAGAAACGATCTAACCCTGCCAGCCCTTCCACCAGCAACAAGTCCGGTGAAGGCGATGAGCCCCCACAGCCCAGAGGCAATAGAAAAGAAGAGCAGCCCAGAAATGCTACTTTTATACCCAGTCATGTGGACTTGTTGCCAAGTGATCTAATTAGCTGCCAAATGCTCCTCCATTTTGTTTTTGATTTGTGTGAATTTCTTTTTTCAACCTTTTGTTGCCCGGTTCCAACTTTTTTGAGATGTGTCATTGTCATCAAAGTCAAAATGAGTGAATATTTTCAATGAAATGGTAAAATGTCTCAGCATCTGATATGTTCTTTATATTCTATTCGGAGTAAAATATAGTGTTTATGAGATTTGCGAATCTTTGAATTCTGTTTATATTTACATTTTACACAGTGTCCCAACTTTTTTGAAATTGGGATTTTAGTAAGAATTTATTTAGATTCTTGGGCACTTTTATATTATAAAACTTAGTGAGGATTTTTCTTTTTAAAGGAAACTTGAAAATTTCAAACAGTTGTCAAGGTTCTTTGCTGGTTGGTTGTGACAAGCTCATTTGAGAGCTTACCACAATTCTCTTGATTTGAGATGTGTGTGTATAAGCCCTTTCACAAAGAGGTTTTGCTTCACAGAAGACACTAGCTGTCCTGTCGTTTGTCAATTTTCCTCATTCACATGGAAGAAACACATCATCCCAGTGTGTGCTTTCAAACAGCACACTTACCACTTCAAAATCGGAGGAGTGATGACACCGTCTGTGTCTATAAGCAGCATGTTTCGCTGTGCTAGCTCTTCCTTACATGCGGATGTCAATTTTGCTTCATGACTGCTTGTATGGTGAAGCCTAACAAGCCACCTTGTGTAGTAATTGTTGTAAGGAGCTATTGTCAGACTTGAGGTCAAGGAACTGCAGTGGGACTCATTCTCATAGCTGAATTAGGCTTTTCATGTCTTTGGGTGGTTGTCTTTGTTATGCTAAGGAATTAATTTTAAATCAATCAGGAATCTCTTAAAAGAAAAATAAGTTGTTTGTTTATGCCCCTGGTCTATTCATATGCATTCAGTGTGCATATGATTCATATGCACTTAGCTCACTGTGTATATCCATTTTTTTGAAATGATTTTTGGTCAAGGGACTTTCTCCTCCCCTTCACTCTTTCAGTCTCTCACACACTATGTGCGTGTCTGTGTAAATGTGTTTCTCCCAGTCACACAGCACAGCAGAGGGTAGACGGGTGAAGTGCAATCAAAGCTTCCCAAGAGGATGTTGATATGTCGACCTGACAGTAGGGCCAAAATATCTGGTTGTAAAACACATCCAAACTAAATCTGTGAGCAATGATCTTTAGCTAATGGCTGGGGCACAAGACTTGACAATGTTGCACATGTATCTGCTATAGCAAAAGAAAAAAAGACAGGACCCAAAAAGGAAAAACATTGTTGTCAACTCCACTCACACATACGCAAAAGAGGTCAATCTAGGGTATAAGCTGATGGATCAAATGGTGCAAATTGCATAAAACCTTGCCACAAATTTTGGCACCCACTATTAAAATCTTCAATGAAGTCTTATGTTATAACATTGTTAGGGGCTGATTAATGGCTATTTACTGTATGTGTTTGTGCTTCCTTTTGCCATTGAGGCTCTGGTTGACTTCCCTTGTTAAATATTTCAGTGCACAAAAAGTTATGCATATCTGAGTGTGTGTTTGCCTGTCTATTCCAGTTATTCAATCCTAACAGCAGAAATCACTGCTGAAGGCGATCTCTCTCCCATCATGACAAGACTCCTAAGGCACTTATCTTTCATTATCTGACTTATTCCATCTATCTATCCCCTCCACCTTTTCCCATTCTCTCCTCTTATTCTTCATCAGTCTCTGTCTCCCTCTCACAGTTTGTCTCATATCCTGGCATGGCAATTAATGTCTCATCATCAAAGGGTGTTATGAAAAAGAAAGTAAGATAGAGAGTCAGACAGAGTGAGGGAAACTGCAAGGGAAGGAAGATAAGAGGGATAAAGCCGGGGGAGCTGTGAGTGAACAGAGGTGAAACACACATGCTGTCGTACACTTGTGCTGAATTTTTTTTCTCGTCCTTTTAAATAAATGTTAAAGAATCACACACACCATTGCATTAGCTCTCAGTGTCTCACAGTCCTCGGAGATGCTGACAGGAACACAGAGAAGGAGAAGGATGATCACCCCCATCCACCACATGAAATTTTCCTCTCCTTATCCCCTTGTTTTTTATTCTCATCACCTTCTTCCTTCCTCTCTCACAGACACAAACACACTCCGCACAATGTCTCTCCTCTTCTCCCTTGTCTTTGAAGAACAAGAAGTGGTGCTGAACATGCAGGGAAGATACTCTGTCAGTAATCTTAGTTTTTTTTTTTTTTTTTTTTTTTTTTTTTCCTGTGGTTGTTTTTGTTTTTTCATTCATCCCCTAGCTCTAGCTGAGGGCTGTCAACTGTGACCGCTGTTAAAAGGATGTCACAGAGAGAGATGAGAGGTAAGAGAGGAATGTTGAGATGGAAGTCCCTATGGAGAGCACAGGGAATGATAGCAAGTTTGTTTCTTTGTGCCCCTGCAAACGTAGCAACAGCAGTGGTGACAGCAGGCGATGAAGAGGATAACAGCTGGAGGTGAAAAAGCAGCATGGAGTGGGGAGATGAGAAGGGCCAAAGCTGCTAATTAACCATGGCAGCAACGCTCAACGACAATGGCATAATTGGCCCTAGTTGGTGGTCCTTTGGTTGAGAAGCCTTTAGCACTTGAATGTTACTCAGAAAAGCATGTTCCAATCGACGGCTAGGGCTACTGGACAATATATTCTTTTGACATCATGATATATTAACTTGCTGATTGATGCACAAGAAGAACTGAGGTATTTTTGACTAATCTACAAAGAAGGCTTGTCTGATCAATGATGCACTCCAGTATCATGGTTCTTGAATGGACTAAAATTTATTTTCTATTTTATTTGCAAAACACTGATTATTGTTTGTGTATGCATCACACCTACACCAGATTACAATAAAAATCTATGTAGGTCAAGCTATTTACCCATAAAAAGGTAAAAGTAGGGATGCACGATAACTGCTTTTTAAAACCGATACCGATAACCGATAACTTTCAGCTCCTAATGGCCGATAACCGATACGATAACCGATAACACACACATATACCTAAGATCATTACATCAATACTATGAACAAAATCAAAAATAGTTTTGACTTTTTAAATGAACAGATATTTATTTTTTCCAGTGAAAAACTATTGTCAAGCCTCTCCAACATTTTCGTAAAGCCATCAAACAAACCTATTTGATATCTCACATCAACTTAAATAAGGTTCATTACTGACTGATATAAAAAATAAAGGCTCCTTGAACTGATGGAAATACATGCATCAGAATTACAAACTGAAAAAGATTAACATTTAAAGGATTTTGGCTTGTGGTTCCAAATTATTACCTTTAAAGTAAATGAGGTTCAGGAGTTTTTATTTTTTAATCTCATGGAAGCTTTAGATGAGAGGAATGAGCGAGAGGAGAGGAGAGGGAGGGGAGGAGAGACTCCTGCTGGATTGTGCATGTTAGCATTAGCTTCCGTTAGCTCACGTTAGCGCGATTTCAAAACTACATGGAAGCGATTGTTGTAGGTGGCCGATCGGGTTTTACGTATTAAAGCTTGTGCTTCCCTCCTCGTAGAATTCGCTCGGAGGATTCGTCACAAATAACCACCAAACTATCTTCTTCTAAAACTTTAACGAAGTTCCGCGACGCCATATTTGTTGTGATCAGCACAATGCAGGCTGCATTCAAGGTCTAACGTAAATTCCGACGTTTCCTCGTTTGCTAGTCGTTATTTCAGCCTTTTCTACTTTTTTCTTTTTTTATGTGTAACGTGTGGGAGAATACTGCCAATATCGATTCAAGTCCACAACTACCAAAATTATGACCGAGTTAACTAGTTGTTTTCTGGCATGAGGGAGTATTCTTGATTTTCCTTATTGAGTAATCGTTTTTCTGATTATGCCGACGTCACTTGAACACAACATTCACTGCCGGTTATTCAAGGCTCAGAGGGAGCGAGACACTGCCGTGTTGACAGAAATATATATGTTATCGGGGCTATTCGTCGTGATATCGGACCTATCGGGATGACGTCATAATTTCCTGTTATCGGCCGGATAGTTATCGTGCACCCCTAGGTTAAAAGTATCTGATATAGTTTCAAAGTTCAGAGTCAAAAATGCTGATCATCTTAACCCAAAAAATGAGTAAGAAAATATAAAATGAAGTCATGTAGAGTATGCCAATCCAAGTTGCATTCCATAGATGGGTATAGACATTATTTGCACTATTATGTCCTACCAGAGTCTTCTCAGTGTCTGCAGCTGAGTCCATGCAGAACATAATGATTGCGTTTCCCACAGTCATCATGTGCTGCATTGACAAAGAAGATACTTTATGGGTGAGGTAGGAAACCCAAATAACGCTCCCCTCTTAAAGGATACGGATGTAAATATGGCTTTCGTTGTTTGCAAACCTTGATGTGGTGTATGGGGATGTAATGTGTAGCGTAGTGTCGGGCTATACTCTGTAACATCTATCCATTATCTATACTGGCTTACTCTGACTCAGTACGCCCTGGACAGGACCACTGCAGGATTGCAACTCATGTAAACACCAAGATTATAATATTGTCACAAAAGGTCAAAAGCCACTATGCTGGTTTCCTGTTGGCTGTCTTCAGTGTTGGGCAAGTTCACTTTCTACACAAACTAGTTACGCGCGTTCAGTTCAGGTTTGCACAAAATATGAACTAGTTTGTGAACTTTCGTTCAATGAACGCATTCAGGTTCAACACTGATGTCTTTTCTTTTACTACAATGGCACACAGTTATTCATAACACAGCAATACTGTATCTTGAAATAAGTATTTTCTGTTAAAAAGCTATCCTCCATTAGCTTAATTTATGTTATTTCTTTAACTTTGCACAGTATTTCAAACTAATTACAATAATTTCCAAATAACTTTGTGAGCGCTTGTATTTCACCAAATTATTTTTGTCCATTGTTTACATATCCTATTAAAATGGGGAAAAAAAAGAACAAAAGGTAGACCTACGAATAGGGTTGGGCATCGTTTGGATTTTAACGATTCTGATTCCAACTCCAATTCTCTGTTTCGATTCCTGTTCAAAACGATTCTCGATTCCGATTGCAACAGGCTGTTTTTATTCTTACACATGCTTGCATGCACATATGCATACACAGAATTCACTTACAGCCTAAATGTTAAACAACTTGCAGTTGGCAGTTGGCCTCCAAAATAAATTTTGCCCAACAAAAAACGAAATCAACAGTTTTTGTTTAGGAAGATGACCATATCTGCTCTTTTAGAAACAGATAAACGCAGACAAAAACATAACCTCCTTGGTGGAGGTAAAAATTGTTTGTTTACCTGGGTTGCTGGGTTACGCTTATAAAGACAAGGGGCACTCCTAGCCAATGGGATGCCAGGAAGATGCTAGCCAAAAGCCAATAGCAGAGCAGCTACAAGTATGTTTACGTTCGGTAAACTCTGGGAGCTGCGAGTAGCAGCGCGTACTGTATTTTTGCCTTTCGTATCCTGAAATTTCTTTCGTAACTAGAGGCAATATTTTCCTTTTGATGCGTTTCGTAACCTGAAAACTTCGTATGTAGAAACGTTCGTAAGTAGAGGTACCACTGTATATGAGAACGCAAGAGTTTCTGGATGAAGACGGACTCTGTTGCAGTCGAAGAAGCGATGGGAGCGGGGGAGCAACACAGTGAATTAAATACGGTACCCTGGTTTATTTTTGTGATGCCATGCAGGCGAAGGTGTTTTGCCATATTAGGCGTGCACCCTCCTTTGGCAGTAACAAGCCTCCCGCAGATGTTGCACTGCGCCAGGTAGCCGTCAATTCCCAGACTGAAATGCAGCCAAACTTGAGAGCGGCGTCTCTTGGGATACATGTTATGGCGAGACGCCACTAGCGCGGAGTTGAGTAAGCCGGGCGGAGTAACATCAACAAACTAGTGTAGTAAATCAAAACAAAACAAAAAAAAAAATTGGGACATTTAGAAACCGAAAAAAGGAATCGAAATTCAAAAATCTTCTAAACTATTCCAGAACCGGACGTTAGGAACCGATTCCTACTTGGAATCGTTTTTCGGTGCCCAACCCTACCTACGAACCATAAAAAGTCCTCTCCTTCACCAACCTGAACTTTGTAGATAAAGGCTTAGGGGTTAGGATAAGGAGCAGTGTTGTCAACTGACAGATTAACTCTGTCATTAGACAACATGGATGGAACCTGAAAGCCGATATTTTGATATCTGGGTGTAGAGATGCTTGACCATAACTTGTTCTACACCATCTGTTAACAAGCACAGGAGGCCCTGCTCCTACTGCTCCATCAGCAGTCTCTTTCTGCTCATATCTTCTGAAAACCAGGCCAAGAGGCTGGAAAGAAATTCCAGAATATGTTTCTGCAATCACATCATGATGAAGTCCACAATAATTAATTCCCAATATTCTCACCATTTCCTCATCAGTGTTTCAGTCCATTTTATCTGCTAATTACCACACATTCTCCATGATGATTAAAGGAGAAAATGGTTTAAATTCTTCTTTCTCTCTGTTTTATTTCTGTTTTTCAACATTTTCTCTTCTAGCTGTCTGGATATGGGGTCTTATTTTGGACATTAATTGGGCTTAAATAAAACATCTCACTCCTCGCACCTCCATTTGAGCAACTTTTTTGTTGTCATGAGTTCTCATTACAGCAGTTTAGAGGTGCCATAAGTATCAGCAGAAATCCTTTTATCAGCATTAAAATCAATACAGAAGTCAGTGAAAAAAAAGTTAAATAGAAAATATCAAGGCAATCCAAAGTAAGACACAAGGACATGTGAATTTCCCATAACTATAAGTTATGAGGATTCACAAAATCATTTCACAGGATTCTGTGAAATGATGAGCAAGACGTACAATCCTGCACAAGATTTAAAGCCTTGTAGTGTAGGAATAAAGTACAATGTTCAGCACTGAGTTTGATGCTGCTACCTGATTGTGTTGGTCTGAGGCAACTGCTACAGCATTGCTACAGTGCAAAATGTGATCTGTTCTTACCAGCCGCTAACAACTTTTTTATGATTTAAAAACAATTACTTTGTTAATACTTGATAACATGGAAATATTAGTTTAGCACTTTTTTAATAGATGCAAAATATGACTATTAAAAAATGGAAAGTGAAATAAGTAGTTTGTATTTTTAAATGATCACATATTTGGCTTTCCTTTCCAGTAACAAAGGTGCATCAGCTTCATCCACCCAGAAACTCACCTGTCTGAACCTGGTTAGTCTTGTTATGTGCCTGACTGGGCCACATAGTGTAGTGGTTCTTAGAGCTGTTGCATAGAGCAAGAAGGCTTCTGCTTCAAATCTTGGGTTTCTGTTGGGAATTATCACATTCTGCATGGTCCTCTGGGTGCTCCGGTCCTATAGTCCAAAAGCATGCAAGCTAGGTCAAGTGAAGATTTTAAAAGCTCCTAAGGCAGGAGTGTTCAGGGTTATTTCTTGTCTTTCTTTGACCATATGACGGGCTGAAGACCTGTCCAGGGTGCACCTTGCTCTTGCCCAGTTACAGTTTGAATAGGCTTGGCAATCCTGAATAACATTAAAGATATCGTATGAAGATGACGGCCTTTCAAAAACAAAAATTTGATTTTAACATTCAGTAATGACATTCAGTATTTTTTTTAAAAAGAGCGGCATGTTGATTTCACTGAGATAGCTTGTCTCATATTATACTTGTTTACTGGGCCTTTTGTTGCACTTTTTTCCATTTGTATCAAATTAATATCTCAAGTCCTTACATCATTATGAGGTACAGCTCATAGGGAACATTTATCTTTGATGAGAAAAAATGAACATTGTAATTATATGACATTGTTGTTGTTGGTTTTACACAACATGAGGGGTATATCACTGTTAAAGTTGCCTTTTGATCTTAAAGCATGTCTGCTATATTCAATAATAACAAAGAAATACAGTTTGCTTCTATGTAATTCATTAATCCCTGGAGCTGGAGCTGGGAAGATAGGACTGGCAAGAGCTCTGTCTGAGATGATGTTCCAGTGTTTGATTAGTCAGTTAAAGGCAAACACTAGAAAAGCAGAACAGAGAAATGAATCTGTTCAGCCAAGCAAAAACGGAAGCTTATTGATTCGGACATTTTAATCAGGTACCCAACAGGGGTGAGGCTGAGTTGTCACCTCCGTTTGGTCTACTGAGATAGGTTGGAGCTGTTGATATTTGTTTCTGCTGGCAGGTGGAGGAGGGGAAGGACAAACCTTGAGGAGAAAAGGTGGTGACAAGGAGGCTTGGCTGCTGATTCTCTCACAGCTGGCTTTGCATACTGCATGAGGGGGAGAAATCAGCAGCAGACCAGATGACAACCATTCACTGTGATCAAAAGGACATTTTTTTTTCTGTGGATTCACAGAATCTCATGCCGACTTAGGCTCTTAGACCCCTCAGTGTCTGCACAGTAGGGTTCTGTTTTCAGATTGAAAAGGCTCACTTGGCAGATTAGTGCTGCTCTCCACCAAGCAATGTGTCAGACTAATGTGTCTTCCTATTTGCATCACTTTTATTTAAAACAGAAGGTGGTGTGTGTTTTAATATTGCTTTGTTGTATTAAGACACTGACAACTCAACAGTAATTAAAATCAAATAAGGACTGCATCTGTTGGAAACCTTTTGTCAAGTTGTTTGCCCTGAATTTTGGGCCCGCTGGCACTGTACACATCATCTCCTTTGTCTCCCGTATTATCATGCTGTTGATTCAAGCTTCCCAGTGCGATGTAGTGCAAGATTCATTTCACCGAACAAATTGGTGTCAACCATCTCACTACCTCCCCTACCATATAATCAATAGGGAATTCATGGTGAGAGTGGGTGTCATTTCTCCATCTGTGTGCTTCACTTTACAGAACCTCAAATCACAGTTGACAAGTTATACTTCTCACTGGTATTGCCATTCAGCTTTGGCATGCAGCTTGAACAGAACATCATTTCCCCAGAAGTTGCGTATTTTACAGAACCAAATAGAAAAGCATATTAAAATTTACTGCATAATTAAGGAAACATATGCACAGTGCTTGTGAGGGTTATGTAAATAAAGTAGTGTTGTTCCGATACCAGTATCAGAAATTGCTCCGATACTGCTAAAAATGCCGGCATTGGTATCGGTGAGTACAGGAGTCCAACCAATTCCAAGTAATTTATATTTAATGATTTATTTAGTGGTTACTTCCATTACACTACAAGCAAACAGCAAAAAGAAATACTTTTATAATTTGCAATACTGTTTTATACTGTTCTATTTGGAAATAAATATAGACATAAATAGCTTGGATTTGCTGTATTTATTGTTTTACAACAGTAATTATATTACAGTCAGGCATGATGCATTTTTTTAATATAATACTCGGATTGGTAGTCTGTATCGGCTGATACCCACTGCTCAAGAATCAGGATTGGTATCCGGAGGGAAAAAAATGGTATTGAAACATCTCTAAAATAAAGTGATGGTATTAATGTATGTAAATAGTTTTCAAAGTAATACTGAATTAGCTGCTAAAGAAAAATGAACAAGCTAAAATGTCCACGGTCCACATTTGTAATAATGGAATATTTTGAAATGCATCTTACCAGATTTCTGGCTATGTAAGGTTTACTTTGTTTTTTCCAGACCTGAATCAGAGAGAGAGATGACCCTTGTTTTGTCCATGAATCCTTTCCTGGACCCAGAGGGAGACCCTCCACCCTCCACATACCCACGCATATGGGATTCGGAGCACTGCACTAAGACCTGCCTGCCAAACCCTGCCACACCATGCAGCTCTGAAGAACAGTTTACAGAAGGTGCGGTTCCACAGCAGGTTCCCCTTCTTTACCAGACACTTGTTGAGTAGAAATAAGCTAATCAAAAACAGCTTTAACAGTACATTTGACAGAGGTTTGACAACTCTGGAGGTTCATGGTGAGCAGCACCACTATGTTGCTTAGCAGAGCACCCAGCTAACCAACATAGTTGCAAACTCGCAGCATTTGAACAGCAAATGTCCCATTTGTATGTGTGATTTTTATTTAATCACCACTGTATAGTCCAACAAAGCAGTTTATTTATGTTTTGTTTTCTTACGTTCCGTAGAACCTCCTTGCAGACGAGTCCCTGATCATGTTTCTGTGTCAAGGATTGCATACTTCAAGAGAAAGTTTATTGATGAAGATGATGAACCTCCCTTCAGCTTTAGGACATACTGCCAGACTGTAAGTTGTCATAAGATACAGTCCTACCTTTAGAGCACAAAGTGTCCATGTTTTGAATGTTGTGTGTTATTTATGCAAGTTAAATGAATAGTTAATGACAGACTCAGCAAAGATATTTATGTATTTGCACATTTCCTAGTGATTATGCTCAGAGAGCATGCAAGTTGACTAAGATATTACTTTATCACAGATGGTGCAGAGACTTATCAAGCACCAAAACAGATTAAATCATTTCTATGTAATGCAAGTATTGGTATTTGGTGTTCTATCTCTGTTTTGTTCAGTTATCTTAGCCAGGTGACAAACAGGTAGCCCTAACCCAGTGTGTTCAATCAGGTTGCACCAGTTTTGGAGGAGCGTGCTCATGTGCTGCGCCTGTCCCTGGAGAAGATGCGATTCATTGACGACCCTGAAGCTTTCCTCCGACGTTCTGTCCTTGTTAACAACCTCCTCCGGCGTCTGCGAGCTGAGATTCTGCTCCAGAGCAGTGACTGGTGCTTCCCACCCAACCCAACATTCTCCACTGGCCCCTGCATCCTCCCAACCAGCTCTGGCCCCCCTCACCAAGTACTCCACAGAGCAGTACCCACCCGAATCTGCTTGGCACCCCAACCGGGCCCACCCCTCCGCAAGCGTTTCCGAATGGTCCGTGGGGGGCAGGGGGATTTACGTCCCGACTGTGCCCAGACGTGCTGCTGCATTTATGCTGCAGCGGCAGCAGCAGGACACTACCTCCATCTCCCTTTCTCTATGTATGA
The DNA here is from genome assembly GCA_018398805.1 of Hirundichthys speculiger. Classification (NCBI taxonomy): domain Eukaryota; kingdom Metazoa; phylum Chordata; class Actinopteri; order Beloniformes; family Exocoetidae; genus Hirundichthys; species Hirundichthys speculiger. The sequence goes on along the minus strand of JAGFBZ010000853.1, from coordinate 106,410 downwards.
TGCAGCTCTCTCCACCTGCCCATCCACACCAAACGCCTCCTCGTTTTTTCAGCTAACTGGCCACAGTAGGTTAGGCCTGACAGTGGCTGTTGATGATCATGATGATGACGAAGAAGATATTGAGGAGGAGGAGGAAAATGAGGAGGGAGAGGAGAGGGAGGAGGAGGAAGAGGAGGAGGAAGAGGAAGAAGAAGATGAGGAGCAAAGACAAGCAGGACCTTCTGATGACATTTCAGACAAATTAATACAGAAAAGTAGGACTACTTTGGTGGATCATAAACACGGAATGAGAGCAAACAGCTGCATGGCAGGTGGTGCTGAAGAAGAAGGACGAGAGCAGGAGGAAGAAGAAGGAGATGAAGAAGAGGAAAAAGTTGTGAGACCCTTTCCATGGAACTCAGAAAGGGATCTTCACAGATTTAACTTCTGGCACCGCAGGGCTCATAGACAATAACTAAGAAGTTATCGAGATAAGTCTGTTAGAATAAAATGTAATGATGACAGCTGTCATCAGCTGAAGATTTATTTCTCCTCATAGCACATTAAGGTGTATTTGCTAACTATAGAAATGCCAAGTCATCTTTATGTTAATTATCTATATGGCTTCTGTTGACAGTGGACTCATTTTTCAAACAAACAAGGTCACATATCATGGGATCTTAAATCCCAAATGTGAAGTGAAGCTTACTATTGCACTGTCTCCAAGACTATTTTCAAGCCCCACAGCACAAAACTAAAGGTCTCAAACTGGGGCTTTATATTGGTGCAACGGTCTTGTTTCAGGACCCTAAACAAGCCCTTGAATTAATGGGTTGTGTGTTTGGGAGTGTGTGCTTCTGTATGTGTGTGTTGTCAGGATATGATGTAGCATTTGAAAACTTGATTTTAAGTAGTTCTGTTTGTTTATAAACAGGTTTTGGCGCTGTCTCAGGCAATGACATGTGACTGTGCTGCAGCGGCGCCATATGTAAAAGTCAGATTACTTTACAACACAATCATACAAATTTTTAAATCTCAATTTAAAGTGCCTTAGTATTTTTATGGTAACGTATGATGTGTATTTATGTAATTGTTAAGTTACTAAGTGGCTACTTTGCATTACCAATGACTGCTTTTGGCTAAAACAGGACAGGGGCATGTTGTTACATGCAGAGGTTCTTAAAAGTGTTGTTCAAGGTTTAAATTTAAAAATTCTAAAGCAAAGCAAAATTCCTCACCTGAAAGGTCTTTGCTCTTACTGTCAAATGCATGCTTTCTACCACATTTTGTGCTGAAAAAAAACAACAAATGTACATCCAACTTTAAATGACAGAAGTTAACCATTTTCAATTTGGAATTTCTACAGTCATGAGTTGAAAATTAAGTATGTCCAAAATGTCATCCATTGTATATCTGTTGTATTTGGCCAGAAAAAAAAAACATTGTTGTAATCTGTTTGTTCGGTCCACTTACGAGGGGTCTATAAAAAATGAACCAGAAACAACTACACTCAATATGAATTTTAAAGTAATGCAGCAACAAATATGGCTTGTATTAGTGGGTTTAACAGCATCTGGTGACATTACGATGGGCGTCTTAAAACAGTGTTTCATTTTGTAGGAAATATTCCTGCCACTACTCCCAATAACTACTCAGTTTCGAGGAGCAATGGGGCACGAAGAAGTCAGGAAGGGGTAAGACTGAAAAAATGTAATTGTTCCAGGGTCAGTCCAGCTGTGATCAGCAGCTGCATCTGTTCATTCCAGATGTTGCTGGTGAAAGTTGGTCCTTCATTGGGTGAAGGTGTATAGCCTCTAATACCTGCGAGTACGTGTCTCAACTTAGTCCATGTCTCAATCCATTTATTATTTAAGTTCTCTTTGGAAGTTCAAGTAGACAGCCCAAGTTATTCAGCAAATTCTGCAGAGGTTAAAACATGTCTGTAGCATTGCATTAACATTGTGGGTCAGTACACTGCTGCAAGAGTTTGATACTGGGTCCACTGCAACAGGCCATTCAGTCAGTATACAAACAATTAAGACCTTGGTTTACATTCTCAGCAGTATGTCTGATTTGTTCTGTGTAGGAATTGGACTCCATCAGGACTGCTCTTTGTCATTAATTCTGATATTAATTATTACGGACAGAATTTCTCAGCGTAGTGAAAGTCTGAAGGGTCTGATTTGATCTCAGGATTTTATATGAGCTTTTTGCAGATGACATGGTCCGTTATAGAGCAGCTTGCAGCCGAGTGTTGAAGCGTTGAGGATGAGAAGCAGCACCTCCAATAACATGTCAGTGCAGACTCTACAGGACTGCTGTGGTAAAGAGAGTCAACAGACCAGGTTTAATCTATGTCCCTGCTCTCAGCTATGGTCATGAACTGTGGGCAGTGACTGAAAGAATGAGATTGGGGGTACAAACAATGCAAGATGTTTCCCCTGCAGGGTGGCTGGACTCTCCATCATAGATAGGGTGAGAAGTTCAGTCCTCTGGGAGAGACTCAAGTCACTCCTCAGGTGGTCCAGGTATCTGTTTAGGATGTGTCCAGGAGGTGTTTCTGGCATGTCCAACCGGTAGGAGGCTGCTTTGGTGTCCATCATGTTTTCTCACACTCTAAGTGAAGTAACATTGATCGCTGAGCATTGTGCCTAGCTTTACTTTGCTATTTTGCTCTCTCTATTGTGTGATTTTTTCAGATTTCTTGTATTACCTCAGATGATGGCTGTCAAGATGAGTGAATAAGTTAGTAGTGTTGAAGGAGTGGGTTTTGACTCTGCATGACGTTGAGTATTCATAGTAAACAGCAACGTTAGTGACGCTTTCCAACACTTTGAAAATCTTCACACAGCAGACATCTGACATCTCATGGTTTGTCCCTCTTTTACGCTCATCAGCGTGCTCTCATGCTCATGGCGTGCTTGGCAGGAAAAAAAAAAAAATCGGCATAGGGCCATCTGGGTTTTATGTCAATTTTTAATTTTTTTTTTGTTTTTGCTGGCAGATACCGATGTCCTACCGATATCATTGTGCATCCCCAGTTTAATGTATTTTTTTTTTCTTCTTGTAACATAGCTTGAGGCACAAGTTATTTGAATTACACAATACTCTAATTTTCCTCATTTTAAGATGTAAAAAAATAAGAGCAGGCACTACGACCTTGTAAGTTCCGTCTGTTTCATTTACTTCCTCTGGACCCTAAATGATTAAACACAGTCATTATTAGTGGTGAAACAATGAAAGAATATGACAAAGCAATATTTGTTTCTGAGACTAAAAGATGTAACTGTATTTTCTGTTATTGAAAAGAACAAAAGAGCAAGGTTGCTCCAATAATTTTGTGTGATGTTCTGTGACAAGTGTATCAGTAAAAGAAATGTTGAAAAAAAAAAAAACCTCCTTCTTCTGTCGCTTCTTTCCACCACCAACCATGTGGACACTTGCTGCATTTAAACACAATACAGCGAGTTGTGTGTGAGTTCCTCTTCAGTGATTTGCTTTCCATAGTGTCTGCTGCTCATTGGAGTCTGGTACCAAATATCTTTCAGACGTCACTGTGCAATTCATTTCATGGTAATCTTTCCGACATTACGCTGAGTACCGTCACCACCTCACTCCCCCCTGTGCTCCCTGCTGTATCTATTGTCCCTGTTATATTCATCCTATGTATCATAAAGCAGATCTGTCCACCTGCCTCTATTACAAGCATGAGATAAGCCAGGGGCAATTTCATAGCACCACACTGATGATTACTCATTGTAGTGAGTGTTAAAAATGGCTTCTGCTGTCACACACTAGTGTTATTGGGCTTAAAGTTAAATGTTCCTTTGATCCAGTAATGGTTCTAAACATGTGTGCCCCCTTTACAGGATTATTTCTAATTCTGTGCAGGCTTTGTGTGACATTGCTACGGATTGCTTGGAAAGCAGCTAAGCCATTGTAGTGCATAGAGACGAGTGTGCATGTGGGTGTGCGTCAGTTGGATGTAACTGATGAGGAGAGGTTAAATCACAGGTCTGAACATCTTGACAGCTCTGTTGCGAGGTGAGGATGGAAGATCATCTCTTCTCGACACTTCTGCCGCAGGGATGTGTGGATCCCGCTGCTCAGCCTGCCCCACATCTTCCTCTGCTTCCACTTCAGATCAGTCAGTGTTACCGTCTCTCCAGTCATGACACTTTCTATTATTGGACAAACATCCTCCTGCAAGATCATCGTAATCCTCTACAAAACAATGTTTACGTGACTTCCTGTTGCCAATGTACTGCATCTAATTGGTTAATAACCAGGATCCCCCCTTTTTTTTTTTTTGTTTAAAGAAAGTGACTTATGTAAAGGCATATCTCTAATAACAATAATAATGTCATGGTTCCAAACCTTGGAAAGCACAGGGAGAGACAACGGCATATAAGATTAAAACAAGAAGCAACAACATGACTAATAACATTTCAGAAAATACAACTAATTTATTTGATTAAGTTTCTGTATTTAATGAAAGATTTTTGCTGTTTTTGTATTCTGTTTTGTAATTTTTTTTTCTGATGTTCTTTTTTCTACAATCTATTTTCAGACCGTTGTATTTGAAAGCAATGTTTTTTTTCTGAACAGTTGTGTAGTCAGTTTTATATTGTTGGGTTTCCTCTTTTAAATTTCAATATATAAAATATTTTTGTTATGTTCCTCTGAAATAGGTGCTTGGCTTTGTTGTTGCATTTTTATTCTGTTTTTCTAGTTTCCTGAAATTGTGTGGTCTAACCTTGAGTGTTGGTTTAATTTTTATTTCATCATTGTAATTTATGAAAATTTACATTGTGTTTAAATGAAATAATCCTGTATTGTTTTCCTGACTGATATATAAGTGTATCTTAGTGGCGTTCATATTTGTTCCAACTATTTAATCCACTTACATATACTTTGTGATGAGGAGAAAAAAATGCTATACCCAAGTTGACACCCTTTTCTGGGGTCTTAATGAATCACCTTCCTGCTCTGGTGAAATACCACAGGTCAAGATACAGCAGCTCCCCTCTCAACCATGTCCTTACAGTTCTGTTCATAGCAGCTTTGCAGGGTGTGGCTTGCTTCAGATTGATAGTACAGCCATGGAGTTATAGAAAGAAAACAAGGCAAGTCCTTCTGTGCCATCACCAAGAGTTTTTTGTGAAGCCCATTTTTGGAGAGCTACACTATATCACCAAAAGTATTTGCTCACCTGCCTTGACTCACATAAGTTCATCCACACCAGACTCTGTCATCCATGTCTTTATGGACCTTCCTTTGTGCACTGGTGCACAGTCATGTTGGAAGAGGAAGGGTCCAGCTCCAAACTGTTCCCACAAAGTTGAGAGCATGTAATTATATATCCACACATATGAGAGAATAATCAAAACAATCAAACAAATTGGCTTTTCTAGTTGAGATGAGGTAGGGCATTATTAGAACTAAACTAGGACAAGATATTTGTTTATAGGAACTAGCTGTCAGCAAAGCAAAAGCAAGCGCGAAAGAGGTTTTGACGACTCTCAACATGATTTGAAGTTGTGGAGGAGATGGGGAGTTGAGCTTTTGTTGAGATGCAACACTTCCATGGAAATGTGTCCAGCTCACTGAAGGACATATTTTCAGAACTAAGTGGCCGAGCGACAGGGTTGAGTTTTTTTTATTTTGTAGTCACTCCAGACATCCAAATATATGCTCTTAAAGCCAGAACATCAGCATCATCATTATTCTTTATGATAACAATATTTGTTTATATTAATATATTAATTATAATAATACTAATCCATGACATTTATTTGCTTTATTTACTGACATAGTCTCAGATGTCTTCAAGAGTTTCAATCAACAACTATTTTTCTATACCCTTTAATAATTCCATTTTCAATTTCTTTCAACCATTCATCCTTTTACTTTTGGCTGTTTATCACAATTTCTTTTCAAATTGATGCATTCTCACTTCTCACCTCACAAGCTAACTTATTCTCACACACTTTCATACAATATTAAAACATTACACCTGGCTAAACGTCTGGAACATATCATTTCTCTCTTTTATTTTCCAAATGAACTGAGCTGCTCTACAAATTTCCCATGAGTCCTGTTCATTATTGTTTCCCCTCTAGATTATTTGTTTCTTAAGACATATTTACAATATTTTTTTGTTAAGAGATATAAAGCTCAACATACTGAGCAGTAAATCTGTCACAATGTGGTGTGTGTGTGTGTGTGTGTTTATATACCTTATGCGTGTCTGCTCACTACTCTGTTTGTCTCCGTCCTTTCACTCCATCTCTAAACCCCAGTCCTAAGGCAAAAATGGAGACTTGCCAAATTACACACACACACGCACGTGCACGCTAAAGATGCAGACACACATATCGGCAAGGCGAATGCTGAGGAGAGGGGAGCTGTCATTTGTCAACAAGGAACTTTGGCAGCTCGCAGTTGCCATGGGAACTGTCTGTGGCTGAGGACTGGTTTTGCATCACAAGGTCCTCAAATTGGCTCCAAAGCCTCAGAGCCCCCCCCCCCCCCCCCCCCCGCCCAGCTAACCTCCATCTCTCTCCGCTTCAAACACATATTGTAAGGGTTTTTTTTTTTCTTTTGACCTCCCCCCACTTCCATTTTTTGTTCTCTTCTTGTTCTGCTGTCTGCTGATCCACAGACCGAATTCCTCTTTTTCATTTGTCCCATTCTCTGTTAAGTGTCCTCATTAGCAGATAGATAGATAGATAGATAGATAGATAGATAGATAGATAGATAGATAGATAGAAAGATATGAAATAAAGAGGACTGTAACAGCAATTTCTCACTGAAAGTGCTTCCCAATGATTAAACTTGGATTTTCATCCACGTCACTGCTGCTCAAACCCAACAAGTTGATCCTCACAGGATCAATTTGATTCAGCTTACATAACAACCACAGTTCTCCGGCTGTTTGTCAATGTTTCTGGGTCTTTCCCTCCAGCACAAAGCGTCTGTATTTTTAATGCAGAGAGAAGCTGCTGGTGTTTGATAAACACTTGCAGTGTGCGGTATCAGTCTTGGGCTGTGAAGTACATCCCCTTCTCCACCTCGGTGGATTCTTACAGTGCTGAGACAAGTTGCTGATGCAGGATATGAAAGAGAAGCCTTTGATTGGCTAGAGCACCGGAATTTGAAGATCACTTGAAGAGGAGAAGCCTGGCAAGACACCACAGCTGGAAACATCTAGTCAACACCTTTTTTTATTATTGTATATTTACTGAATTATACAAATTGTTTTAAATTTTAAAAAATCCTATAGATCTGAATTTCCAAGTAGTTTTTCGATGACCAATTAGCAATTTAAATGTACACATTATTGTTGATCTTCTGGACGTAGAGTTTGCCGTGTGTCCTACTACATAGTTTGGTCCAAAGGAGACAGCTTTCTCTTTTTGGGTTTAGGAAGTGATATAAAATAAACTCCACTGCCTATCCTCTCAGGATACCTGGAATCAGAATTACATGTAGGCACATCGTTTTACCTTTTTACCTTACCCTAACCCCTTTTTTTTTTTTTTTTTGGCATTAACATCATTAAACAGATGAGAGTTCAGGATGTTGCAATGTTTCCAATGTTTTTCTATGGAGCTGAAAGTTAAAGATGTCTGAGTTGTGGTCCCCGTGCAACTGATGCTTAACAGCCATAGGCTCAACTGCATTCAAGGGACACCTCTTACTGATAGGTCAATTTCCCAGCATGCAGCTCTCAAGAACTCAGATTGGATGAAACAATATAGCTGAGTCAGGACCCTGTAGCTTAAGGTATTGGCAACCTCCAGATAAGCCGATGTATTGTTGTGTATAACAAATAGAGTAGCAAAGGAGACAGTCTCAGGTTTACTCTTATTTAGTCTCTTGCTTGATCGCTGGTTAGGCCAGTCAGAGGTCATAAAACTTAATATTGGGTGTCATAGTGGGTGACTTTCACATTAGCATGGATGTTGACAGTGACAGCCTTAAATTAGCCTTCATTTCTATTTTAGAGTCGATGGACATTTCACAAAAAGTAAAAAAGCCAACGCACTGCTTTAATCACACCCTGGATCTGGTCCGCACCTGTGGTAAAGAACCTGATCATTTGTTAGTGTCACCTCTGAATCCTTTCTGTTCACTATTTAATAACATTTGAATTTAGCATTTTTGACGCTACAACAGATAATGAAGTGTTATTATAGCAGATGCTTATCTGAAAATGCTGTGAATAAATTTAAGGAACCCATTGTTTCTCATCTCTCCATGATAGAATATGATAGAACAATTGGGGGTGATTCTCTGATTCTCAGAATCAGAGAAGTCAACCAAGCCCAACCAGCAACGGCTGTGGGCGTTCCATTAGCTTCAGTACTTCATTTGGTCCCTATCTGACTCTAAACTGTTTCTCTCCTATAGACCCCTCTGAGGTGACCTCAACTATCAGCAAAGCTAAACCGTCCACGTGCCTATTGGATCTCATCCCAAGCTCGACTACTCAAAAATGTCATGTCTTTTATTGGTACATCAATATTGGATCAGATGAATCTATCCCTAAAATCAGGATATGTACCACAGGTTCTTAAAGGTGCAGAAAAAAAACCTTTGCTTAAGAATCCATTTCTTGATCCAGACATTTTAGCAAATTATAGACCAATATCCAACCTTCCCTTTTACATCTAAAATTCTGGAAAAAAAAGTAGTTGCAAGCCAGCTAGGAGATCACCTGCATAGAAATGATTCATTTGAAGTTTTTCAGTCAGGGTTCAGAATACATCATAGCACAGAAACGGCGCTGGTTAGAGTCACCAACGACCTCCTCATGGCCTCAGACAGTGGATTAGAGTCCATACTACTACCACAGATTACGGCACATTATTGGGATTAAAGGGACAGTGCAAGGGTGGTTTAAATCATATTTATCTGACAGGTTCCAGTTCGTTCGTGTCAATGACGTTTTTTTCTGCACAGTCAAGGGCCTACTGTGGTGTCCCACAGGGTTCAGTTTTAGGACCGATCTTCTTCACTCTATACATGCTGCCCTTTGGGAAAAATTATCCAGAACCATGGAATCAAACTTTCATTGCTACACTGATGATACGCAGCTGTTTTTATTCATGAAACCAGAGGAAACAGAACTGTTAGCCAAACTTCAGGCATGTCTTAAAGACATTAAGACCTGGATGTCCTCTAACCTTTTGCTTTTAAATTCTGATAAAAAAAAGAGGTTCATGTCTTTGGTCCCAAACACCTGAAGAATGGAGTAGCTGATGTTATGTTGGCTTCTAGTACAACTGTGAGAAACCTCGGAGTCATGTTTGATCAGGATATGTCGATTAAACAGCATGTTAATCAGGTTTGTCAGACAAACTTGTTTCCACTTCTGTAATTTCACCAAGATTCTGAGCATCCTCTCCCAGGGTGATGGTGAAAAGCTAATCCTTGTGTTTGTCAGTTCTAGACTGGGTTATTGTGATGTGTTATTAGCAAGGATGTCAGAATAATTCTCTGAATAGCCTCCAGCTGATCCAAAATGCAGCAGCGCGAGTGCTGGCAGGAATCTGCAAGCAAGATCAAATCACTCCCATGTTAGCCTCCCTCCAATGGCTTCCTGTAAAATTTTCGAATCAAATTAAAAATTCTGCTCATATATAAAGGTCCTTAACGGTCAAGCTCCTCGTTATTTACAAAACCTGATAATGCTTTATGGTCCTAATGGTCCGAGTAAAGCTCTTCACTCTCAGAGTGCAGGTTTACGTGTAGTTCCTAGAGTATTCAAAAGTAGATTTGGAGGATGGACCTTCTGCTATTAGGTATCTGTCCTCAGATACCTAATATACCTGATAGCAGAGGTGACGTGGCGCCGGCTGCAGCTCCTGCTGAAGCCGGGGGCTGATATGAGGCTGATATGATGACGTAATTGTCTTGAACAAAGGGATTTAAAAATTTTGTCGTTGTCCAGAATTTTTTTTTCAGACAGAATTGTTATATTGCTACCTGAGTTGCTACCCAAACTGTAAAGTACACTGATTTTTTTACCGCTCTCCATGTCCGTTTTAGCTTTTGTGTATATTTACCTGCCAATTCTCTCCCGGCTCCGCAGCAGTAACAGACTTTTCAAAACAAAAGCATGTGAACAACATGCGTTAACGCGTGATTAAAATAAATGTTGGCGTTAATAAATTAATGCGTTAACGCGATAATAATGTGTTAACTTGCCCGGCCCTAAAAACAACACATACATTGGGTTGATATAACCCAGCAATGGGGTGAAATTAACATCAATGCTGGGTTAAAAAAATAACCCAAATAATAGGGTAGAATTAACCCAACAGATTGGGTACAATCAACCCACTGTTTGGGTTGAATCAGTAACCCAATGGGTTGGGTTGTTGGTTCATCCCAATCCACTGGGTTAAAACAACCCAGGGTTAGGTGCGACCAACAGTGACCCAGGGGCTGGGTTAAAGTTGGGTTATTTTTAACCCAATGTTTTTTAGTGTGCTGTAACATTTAAAAAACAGATTTAAAAAAAAAAACAAAAAAACTATTACTTGCATATAAGGCCCTTAATGGACAAAATCCTTATTATTTACAAGACCTGTACTGACACTATATACTTCTAATAGAGCTCTCTGCTCTCAGAGGGCAGGTTTACTTGTAGTTCCTAGAACATCTAAAAGTAAATTGGGAGGTTGAGCCTTTTGCTATGAGGCACCTTTACTATGGAACCAGCTACTAATTTGGTTTTCAGGAGCCTGACACCATGTCCACCTTAAAAATCAAACTTAAAACCTTCCTGTTTAGTGTTTTTGGTGTGCTGTTCTGGCCGCCCTTCCCCTTTTTTCCCTTTTCTTTTTCTTTCTGTATGTTTCCAGGCCAGAGTTTCCATAGTTACATACTGATCTTCAGTTCCATCCTTTGACCATCCCAGAGTTTACCTCCACCTCTCTATATAGATTTTTCTGGGATTTCAAATAACATGGTGACCTGCAGTCTGATCCTCTGACCACCTCAGTGTTGCTGCCTACATCTGTTACATAGTCATCTTTGTAGTTCATGTACCTAACAATGAATCAGTCAGAATATAAGTGCATTTCTTAGTTCTCCAGTTAATGGATAATTATTATTTATACGTTTCGTCTAATATCATATTGCTAGGATGTATGTGCTCTTCTCTCTCTGTCCTATCTCCCTCCTCTTTTCTTCCTTTAATCCAGCTGGCCTTCGGCAGGAAGGTCCCCCTTTTGAGCCAGGTCCTGCTCGAAGGTTTTCCTCTTAAAGTGGAGTTTTTACTGTTTGGCTTAAAAGGTTTTTTTTCCTCCTCCTACGGGAGTTTTTATTTTTAATTACCATTTTTCTTCAATTAGGATTTAGTTAATGATATTTGTTTGGGGGTCATGCTCTGGGTCTCTTTAAAGTGCCTTGAGACAACTTACATTGTAATAGACACTATACAAATAAAGTTGAATTGAATTGAATTCGTAAAGTCTATAGTTTGTCTAAACAATAGTGTGTTAGGGTCAACAGTCATAGGCTACAGTTACAGGAATGGCTGAAGCCAAGACTACAGCAGGCTAGTCTAAAATATAGCCATCATCTTAGCTACTATATGTTGCTATAGGGTGATAGAAACATGATCCACTGAGTAGTGACCTCACCTCTCTTCTCTCCCCTCCTTTCTTCCTTCTCCTCTCTCTTCTCTTCTTTCTGCCCAACCCACAGTTGTTAATGATGTGAATTTTGTATCATTAATTTGTGCTCCATTATTCGTGTAGTTTTGTGTTATTATAAAAAGCCATGGTTCTCAGTGGTGCTTGACAGTGTTGTTGGGATAAAAGAGTGAATGGATCTTATACTGTGAAGCAGACGGAGCAGCACAGCTTCCAAACTTTGAACATCAGTATGAAGGAAAGTATTCAGAATTTAAGACCACACCCTGTCTCAAGACTGATATTACTGGCAACAATTCAAGTTTCCTGTGGAAACCCTGAATCACTCTCCTTGTTTCAACATGAAACAGCAACGAGGCCTGATGGATCCAAGAGGAAGGAGGAGGTTAAACGATGAAGGAGGGGAAAGAGAAGCCTGAGAGCATTCGTAACATGTCCTCCTTTAACCTTGTTCTATATCTGTTCTGCTGTAATCCCCATTTTTCCACCTAACCAACTGTACAACCCCTGGGATCTGCTGATAAACCACACATCTCTCCAGCTCTGGCCTGCTGTTCTATTTCCTCAGGTCATGTCCTTTACTGCTCTACACCCCGGCTGCTTTGAACTGACATATGTAGATTATATACGGAATCAAAAAGGACAGGATGGAGGGACAGGGATATAAAAACTGTGAGGATGTTAGCTTTGATCTGACCTTTTCATCTCGCTTGTACTGACTTTTTACTTCAGAATTTTAAATGTCAACTTTTTTTTTCCCCCTTCTTTTTCCTTCTTGGCTTCATTTATCACAAGGCCAGCCAGGTCACCTGTGCCTGATTAATGTCACTCCTGGTCTCTCAGTCTGTTTACCCTGACTTGAAGAACAGATTCGCCGAAGACACAGAGCATTGCGTTTTAAAGTGCAGATGAATGACACAACCAATCTGAAAGATGTTACAGACATAAAGAATTCAGTAAGCCGTTTAAATAGCATTCAATTGTGAAACGCACACTGACCAGAATTCATCTGGTTTATATTGCGTCTCTTTTCCCCCAATGAGTTTAGGTCGTAACAATGAGACATTGTGATGTATGCCTTGTGATGGACTGGTGACCTGTCTCAGCAGGGTGTACTCCGTTCCTCACCTCAGTGCAGTTGGGATAGGCTCCAGCACCCTGAAAAACAGGAAGTGGTTTGAGAAAATGGATTATTTAGATAGGCATTGCTTTTAACTACCCACCATATAAAGACCATGCCATTCATGAGTTACAAATGAGTTACACTAATGAGGAAGAATGTTTCCTCGATCAAAAAAGGTTTTAAAATGCATGCTGATGAAGTTTATTCTGTAACTAGTTTTTGTAAATCATCTACATGTTTTTGCATAAATCTTAAGTGTGTTCTTTAATTTTAAATATAAGAATGCCTTTTGGTAGTCAGTTAAATGAAAAGCACATATTAGATTTTTCTTTACTTTTGCTGAAATAAAATATCCTACTATGAAGAAAATAAAATAAAATAAAATTTCCAATTTAGCTGTTTCCTCTATAGGGGAGAGTGAGGTAATGTGAGACAGTCTTTACTTCCTCCCGCCCTCTAAGCAAGCTAAATTGATGTGTCTATAAAATTAACACATTTTTCTTTAATTTAGTATGTTTCCTAAGGACGGAAACAATCAGAATGTTTGCCGGACTAAAGACGGTGAAAATGTGATCATTTAAAAAAAAAAAAAAAAGTGGTCAAGCCTAGATTGCAAGGGGGTAAAGCGAGCCTGCCTGGGGTAAAGTGATCCACTTACTTTTTTTCCATCACTCTGGAGGTGACTGAACAAACACAAAGTATCATTCAAAAAATGTTTTATTCACCATTCAAATTAGAGAAAAGAACCACTTCCACAGTAGGGGAAACTCAGATTATGACCCCCGTCACTCCATAGCGTGTCCTCGGGATTGGCTCAGATTTTTAGCCCTTTCTTTGCAGTTCCTTATCAGTCTCTTCCGTCTCTTTTCAAAAGCTCTGGATCGGCTCACCTTTTTCTGCCCTCTTTTGCAATTTCTCTGCAGCCTGCTCCGTCTTTCTTCAAAAGTCCTTTCGAGTGCCTGCTTCTCAGGAGTGTCCATGAGGATAGCGATCTTCACGGCCTCTGTCTGGTTTGTTTTCTGGGGGTGAACTTTGGAAGTGCAATGTTTTCCTGTGGAGGGACATATCCAGGTCGGCTAGTTATTTATCCTGCATCCGTGTCAGCTGGTGTGGGAGCGGGCGAATCCATACGGGAGGCTGCGTTATCTGCAGCAGGAGGCTCATCTTCAGGCGGATCATCTGCAGGGTGCAGGCCTTCAATAACTTCTCCCAGAGGTGGAGCATCCCCGGTGGCAGGCTATAGTTCAGGGTTTGGTCGGTCTGACAGAATGGATGGTGCAAACGCTTCATCCAGGAAAATGTCACGATTGTATTGGAAAATCCCAGTGGACCTAAACCAAAAAGTCACGTTTTGTGGTGTCACGGTTGTCATGAAGGCTTGACTCACAAGTCCTCCAACCTGGTAGATGGTGACTGTTTTGCCAGGATTCAATCGCATCCACCCATCGAGAGCTTGGCTGTATTGGGCTTTGAATGGACCGTACACGGCCACATCCAGAGGCTGCATGTGATGGGATGTGTGAGGTGGGAGAGTGAGCATAACGATACCATTGCTCCTGGCGAGTTCTACTGCCCTGAGTGATATGTGAGCTTTAAGATTGTCCATGATGAGAAGCATGGGGTGGGCAGGTGAACAGTAAGTGTGGTTTATCAGGTGGCCGAGGAACTCGGCCCAGCTATCTTCATTCATTCATCCTGTTCTGGTGGATGTACCTTTTGCTCCTGGAGGTGCATTGATTATGAAGCAGTCTTTAAACTTTACTCTGGGAAAGACAAACATCGGAGGTGCAGCATCCCCAGCAGCATTAACAGCACTGACCAGAGTTACCAGCTCCCCTCTCTCGGCCGATGTGATGGAACCAACTTGCCTTTTCCCTCTTTGTGTCACAACCTGAAACAGACAGAAAGTTCAGAATTAATGGCATGTTTGATCTGTAGGTTACATACAAAGCTCCAGCAGGGTCCTGGAGGTGGATGAGAGGCTGCTGGCTCCATCACCTATCTGATTTCAGAGCACCATTCTCGGCCTTGCTCGCTCGGAGGTCCCGCCAGCCTGTTTATTACATTATTACAAGCTACACATGTCAGCCTTGTGTGTGCGTTTATCTCACCTGGTGAGGCCTTTTTACCGTATGGAAACCTGTTTCATCCATATTAAAAATCATGTGTGGGGGGAATTTATGCCTGTTAAAGATAAGGAGAAAGGGAATCTAAACTACTTCATTTTAGAGAATAAAACACATGCATTGGAACAATCAATTCTCCCACCTGTCCATGACTACTGCCAGATTATCAAAGAACTCCCCAACAGTCGTTCTATTGAAGCCAGTGGCCCTTCAGAGGGATGTGGCTTCTGGAGTTCAGACAGAAAGCTGGCGACGTGCTAGAAAGCTGCGGAACCACTTTGGACCTGGAGACTGTGTCTCCTTCCAGTTGGCAGGCATGAGGACATGGTTCTTGTCTGCATGAGGACATGGTTCTTGTCTGCATGGGGACATGGTTCTTGTCTGCATGAGGACATGGTTCTGTCTCTGGGGACATGTCTGTCTGCTGAGGACATGGTTCTTGTCTGCATGAGGACATGGTTCTTGTCTGCATGGGGACATGGTTCTTGTCTGCATGAGGACATGGTTCTTGTCTGCATGGGGACATGGTTCTTGTCTGCATGGGGACATGGTTCTTGTCTGCATGGGGACATGGTTCTTGTCTGCATGAGGGGGACATGGTTCTTGTCTGCATGCATGGGGACATGGTTCTTGTCTGCATGGGGACATGGTTCTTGTCTGCATGGGGCATGGGGACATGGTTCTTGTCTGCATGGGGGACATGGTTCTTGTCTGCATGGGGACATGGTTTCTTGTCTGCATGGGGACATGGTTCTTGTCTGCATGGGGACATGGTTCTTGTCTGCATGGGGACATGGTTCTTGTCTGCATGGGGACATGGTTCTTGTCTGCATGGGACATGGTTCTTGTCTGCATGGGGACATGGTTCTTGTCTGCATGGGGACATGGTCTTGTCTGCATGGGGACATGGTTCTGTCTGCATGGGGACATGGTTCTTGTCTGCATGGGGGGACATGGTTCTGTTGCATGGGGACATGGTGTCTGCATGGGGACATGGTTCTTGTCTGCATGGGGACATGGTTCTTGTCTGCATGGGGACATGGTTCTTGTCTGCATACTCAAAGGTCAGTGTGCGGCACTTAGCTGGAGAAAGACCATAGGACTGTTCAGGAAGTTCTTTCAGGTGTTTGAGTTCCTCCTCCATCTCATCTGCGAAAATTCTCTTTGCCTGGGCTACTGAGCCCCAGCCCACAGTGAGAAGGTCCCCCCGCTGCTTTTTTCTTATAAATCTTAGGAAGCTTGACTTGTCAACATTTCGCTCCTTTGAAACACATCTTAAGGGCTTCTTTTTCTCCATGACCTCAGTGGCTGCACTTTCCATCTGTTCAATGGAGGTTCGGCCCCAGGTTGTCTTCCTGTTGTATTTCCTTGGCATGATGGATTTTTTTATACTGTTTAAGACACACAAAAAAAACAAAGCTTAATTTTTGTCTTGCTTTGCCTCCAGGGGAAAAGTGAAGCAGTGTCTTATTTTTTCCCCATGGCAATTGTCTCACTTTAACCCTCCACCACTTTTTTATTAAAACAACTTCTCTGTGGAATTCAGGCCAATCTTTGGCCCGCAGAACCGCGTCATTTTAAAAGGCGATAATTCGACAATATACAGGATATGAGTTTGTCCGCTTGAATCAATTACACCATAAGCACCAGAGTTGATTATGGTGAAAACCAAAAAAATTTACTTTTACATCCCCAAAATGTATTTTTGTACAAAACATGCTTACCACAACACAGCGGAGTCAGGCTCTTTGTGGCCACGGTGAAAAGGATGAGCCTTGATAATCAGCCGCTCAAATGACCACAGCTGAGATACAGGGGGTGTCTCACATTACCAAGTGTCTCACAATACCCCATTCTCCCCTACCTAAAATCTCTTTTTGGACATCAGAACATCAAACTGTGTAGCATTAATTTCCTCATACATTTCCTCATAAATCTGTTAAAAGTCCCATATTATGTTTTCCTGACTTTCAATGGTTCAAAAGTGGTTTGCAACTTCAATGTATTATTTTTCATGTCATCTTCATTGCATTATAAGTGGTAGACAACAGATGAAAAAAATTAATAGACATGTTTCAAAGTGTGTTCAAGTTGCAAGCTTTAAGACCATTTTATTTCTAAATTGTCACGATCATGATCTCAAGAGAAACATGAACTTGTTCCTGCTCCTGGAAATCACAGCCCAGCAGGTGTCTGTGCCGTAGCTGTTCATTAATCAGTATGTGTTCATTCTGCTTTAGTTGGTGTGAGGTCACTTTCTGTCACTTTCCAGGACCAGAGTCAGGTTCCAAAACATACAGACCTTGAATCTGATCTATGGCAAACCTTGCCAAACATCCATTCTGCAGATTATACTGCTTTTATAATGATTTTGCATGAGGGAAGAGAGCTGAATATCTCTATGTGCATGGCAGTGGTTCAGAAAAGTTAGGATGTCAGAAGTAGAACTTTCATGCAAAAAAAGAAAAAAGAAAAGAAAGAAGAAGAAATCTTAGCATAAATGTTACACTTGCATTTCTGTGCCCCACCCCCCTTTTTTCACAATTTAACATTTTGGCTGTGTAAACAAGGCAGAACTGCATATATTGTTCTTCGCTCTGTCCCTCTTCTCCCATACACACTGGTGACGGTGAGCGCGATGAATCAAAATAATTGACTGACTCTGTACTGCTCCGCCAACCATGCTGAGGATTTATTGGGCATGATACGTATAAAATAGAACAGAGTGGTTGAAAGAGAGTGCGATGAAAGAATAGACTTCGTTAAATATGCTATGTGCATTGGGAAAGGAGTGCAGATAGCAAGTATGAAATACATATACTTCATGTAGTTCAGCTAGTTCAGCACTGACGGACAAATAAAAGCAGCACTGCTGTTGTTAATGAGAACTGTTGGAGAGGCAGATGTGAAGGTGCAGCACAAACAAACACCTTATCATGGATACTCTTCTTCCCCCTACCAAAAGGAATGTAATGAAAACAGAAAATATTCATACAGATTTATCAGGCCATTTATATATAGAACCCCCAAAAACGGTACAGGTCAGTGGAGATATTTAATTTTCAATTCAATTTTATTTGTATTTTGTCTGTTACAATGTCAATTGTTCTATGTGCTTTACAGAGACCCACAGCATGACCCCAGAGCAAATGTCATTTAACTAAAATTATAATATTAAATCTAAATCAACGATAATGGCAAGTATAAAACTCCCACAGCGGGGGAAGAAAACCTTTAAGCCAAACAGTGGCAAGGAAAAACTCTACTTTAAGAGGAAGAAACCTTGAGCAGGACCTCGCTCATATGGTGGGACCTTCCTGCTGAAGGCCAGCCGGGTAAAGAAAGAAAAAGAGAGGGAAGGCAGGACAGAGAGAGGGGAGCGCACAAATGACTGAATGAAATGACTCCATAAACAGATGCAGGTAGCAGCACTGAGGTGAGATGGTCAGAGGACCAGATCACCGGTCACCATGTCAGCCGGCACCCCGAACACATCTATACACACAGGTGGAGGTAAACGCTGGGATGGACAGATGATGGAACAGGAAGTCAGCATGCAATTCAGGAAACTGGCCTGCAAACATACAGAAAGAAGAGAGAAAAAGGGGGGGCAAAACAGTACAACAAACTACAAGAAAGAAAATGGAGCACAGTTACAGTAACAAGGTCCTCCTAATTACCTTCGCCAAGAAGGTTATGTTTTTACCGGCGTTTGTCTGTCTGTCTGTTTGTTTCTCTGTCTGTCTGTGTACAAGATAACTCAAAAAGGTATAGATGGATTTTCATGAAATTTTCAGGAGTTGTTGGAAATGTGAAAAGGAAGAACTTATTTCATTTTGGGTGTGATCCTGAAGAAATCCTGGATTCTGGATCACTTTCAAATTTTCGAAAACATTGCGGTATATGGGGCCAAAAATTTAGTTTCTTGATATCTCTGCTAATTATTGCCCAAAACTCATGAAATTTGACAAATTTGACAGGGATTGACAATGAGAACCTCTATCAAATTTCAAAGGCTGATCTGGATCTGATCCAGAAGGTGGATTTTATCGCAATCTGTAAATCGCTAATTGGGGGAATTGTTGTGCTTGGCGGAGGTCTGCGCTCTCCGAGTACTTTTCTGGTTTGATCCTGTTTTTGCAGCCAGGAGACCTGGGCATCTTCCATTTGTTGAGTCAAGCTTGAATTCCTCTGAATACCAAAATACTCTAGAGCCAAATGTGAGGCCATCCGTCCAACAGAAGCTCTACTAAAATGGGTTTTTCAGGACAAATATTTCAAGGACACTGTGACTCTGCAACACAATGGGTGAGAAGAAAATAATCAAAGTGTTGCAATGGTCCAGACAAAGTCTATACCTCAGCTCAGTTCAAATGTCTCATGGACCTTAAGAGCATAAACAAATATCCACAAAATCCATGAACTGGAGCAATACTATAAATAAGAGTGGGCTTAATTCCTCCTTAACAATTTGAGATACTGATAATGTCAGAAAATGCTTATTTCAAGTTATTGTAAGTGGTCCTGGTTCTACAATCAAAGGGACAAGTCCTCCTCCTATAGTTGAGTCAGTAACTGAACCTGCCATGTGTTGCTCCTTCTCTCTTCTTTGTTGCCTACTGTGCATGCTGCACACAAAATGTGATCTGACATTTTTTGAGAATTTTCAAAGGTACAACCCCACCTCTACTGACAGAGCAAATAAACGCAGATGCGTGTTTATCAGCACTCATTTCATGACTCAGATTGTCCTTTGAGTTGTTTCAGTTATTTCTCCTCAGATTACCTGAAACTTCAGACTCTGATTGGCAAAGTACATTCTTATTTGTGGGTTTCTTTGTCTCCCATGTTTCTGTGGTTTAGCTAAGAATTTTGGTGTGTGTGTTTTTTTAGTGTAACCAAAGCAAGTACATGTAACCAATCATATTTTTTACCAGTATAGAGTTGGGCCAATTGGGCTGATCCACTAAATTACACTGTGTAGTGTTCAAGTAAAACACACTTGTCATTCAAATCTACATAAACTGTGACTCTGGATGCAAAGTGCTTTTTACTGAAAGCACCACCTGTTTTTCTTTTTCATCTTTTACTTTCCTTCCATCAAATGAAAATGTATAAAAGAAACTATGTGCCTTTTAATGTCATTACTGGTATCACACCCACTCACTACCAGGGTTTGAGTTTGAGCCAGAAGTAACACCTCCTACCCTTTTTGTTACTGATAAAAAAAAAAACACTTTTTTTATTTTAGCAATTTTTCTAAAAGAAAAGAGGAAGGACAGTACAACCAACACCAGTGAAATTTTCTAAGGTTTTTACAAAATGCAGCCAAAAAAAAAAAAAATTATTTACAAAACATCCTCAATAAACACCTGGTTAAATCAAAGTTAAATTTCTGGTCTTTCTTGGGAGCGCAACTCATTTTGAAGTTTAATTCCCAATGACAGAAAAAACTTCAAGATCACAACAGTAAACACAATAAGAACCTGTAAAGCAGAAACAAATTGATTGCTTAGATGAAATAAATCGTAAGTTTGTACATTTCAGTAACAATGTTAAACGTATGGAGTATTGAAAAAACAACCACCAAAAACAAACAAAACGAAACAAACAAGAAAAAAACAGGGAAATAATTCCATCTATATTAATTCCAGTTGTAGCATAGAAACATGGAAAGCACAGTAAAAACTTTCATACTTTCATGTGTATACATTTGGGAAAATGAGAAATGACCCTGTCATGTCATGTCTGACGATGTCATATTACAAACGGGATGGTATTAAATATCAAAATTATATACATTAAAGGCATTTGTTCCAGAGATTGAAAAAAAAACATCTTAAAGTTTTGTAAATTCTATTGATAGCAAGGACTGAATATGTGAGGTGGTGGTGCATCACAGGGGCCAAAACCTATAGGTTGGACTGCTGAGGGGCCCCATGGTATCCTGGACTCTTTCCTCACTCTGCTCTCTTTACTCTCTGTTCTTGTTTGTATATATGCCATCGCTATTAATATCGTTCTCTTTGGTACCTCACAAACAAGTATCCTTGGACTGTTTTTTGGTATTTTTTTATTTGCTGGTTTCACTAACCTGCCATCTCAGACCTCCAACAGGTCAAGGCAGAGGGCCACCCTTCTATTAGGTTTATTTTCCTCTCCACTGCCACCTCGTGCTTCCTCAGGATGGATTTTTTTTTTTTTTTTTACATGGCATTATATGAATTTTGAATTTAGACTTTGTAGAGACTATCTGAGTACCCCAGAACTTGGCATGTAAGGGGCTGCGTTCTCACTGATCTGGGGCTGTGTGCCTTCCAGCGTCTGCAGAGAGATCTCTTGGTTTAACCCTTGTCATGTCAGCCATGAAGAGATATATGTGTAGCTTCTTTGCTTTGGACCTATGTGATGTACACTTCTTAGCATTGCAGTAGTACGGCATTGCTGTTTGAAGGTAGAAAACAACATAAAATTAATGATCTGTATTGCTTGGAGCTTTCTTTATCTGCAAAAACTCCAAATGCAATGAGTTACTGACAGCTAGCGGATTAAAATAGCACCATTTCGGGTAGCCTCTGTTGGAATGATTGGAATCATTCCTGAATTACAATGGATTGAACTGAACTGGGATGTAATTGGACTGAAATGGATTGCATTTATTGGAAAATATTTAACTTTGTTAACTGTTTGCTTTCTGTATAAAAGTGTCATAACTTAGTTGTGACTTGGCACTATACAAGTGGGAGGAACTGGTTTCAATTAGATATATAAAAACTTCCCACTAGCCCATCACTGTGGGCAGGTGCTTTATCAGAGATGTTTATGATTTCTATTGACAGATGTTTTTTATATAACCATTGGCTGTCATACGAGCCACAAATAAAGACTTGGAAACACACACAATAAGTATTCCTGTCCTGTATATAGCAAACACATTTCAACAGGTGAGTGAGTAAAGAACAGGATCATTCAGGATAAACAGAAGATCATTAATAGTTATTGGTAGCTGTTTTCCTGGTCCCATCAACTTAATTCCTTAGAGCAACAAACTGACGATCATAGATGTATCATATACACTGTGGTCTGAGATGAATCCTCTTCATTTCTATAAAAAAAAAAAAAAACCTTCAAAAAATTACAGTCCTTTAGGGTTGTTCTTGGTTCACATAAAAGATAAAAGAAACCTTTCATTTCTTTACGTCATGGGGAGTTCCCCACTTAACTTGTTGGCTGTTAAGGGGGCTTTACCCAAATCCTTTCTTAACTTTTAAAACCTGTGGAAATCTGCCATCAGAAAAAAAAAAAAGAAAAAAAAATCTCTCACTGAAAATGTTAGAAGATGATGTCCACCCTGCACCCCTCCTCATTTCTGCTGAAATACTTCTCTCGTCTCTTTGGGACCCGGAAAGCTCCAAACAGCAGTGGCAATATATTCGTGGCTATCTCTGAAAAGACCCGTGTGAGAGCTCGCCTGCGCTTGTCTGCTTTGTTAATGTGTGAAAATGCCATCTGTGTGTTCATTTCTGTTTTGTTTGGCTGTGTGTGCTCAACCTTTGCCATTTCCTCGAGAACTGAAGAGGCATTCTCCGAGCATTGAAAAACCCACAGGGGCTTTGAGATGGCATGACGAGGTCGTTGTTTGACTTGGAGAGCCTGACTGTTATTTCTGTCTAACCTGTGGCGAGCTGGCAGGGCTCGCTGAAATGAAGATGCCGGACTGCTGGGAGGAAAACCAAGCGAACTGTAGGGCATGAATGGGAAGCGGGGCTGGGAGATAGAGACGGACAGAGAGGGAGACCTCACACACCAGAAAATTTAAGTTCAATGGAAAAAAAAAAAAAGAAAAACAGTGAACATTGAACGTCTGAGTCATAGCTGTCATGACTGCTCTTCTGTGTGTGTTGGTGCATGTTAATCTGCTTCTATGGATGTGAGGAGCAAATGTGTCCACAATAGAGCTGTGTGTGTGAGATTATTATTGAAAGTGCTGAGGTTGTATGTACAGCAAGGCCACAATACCGTTTATTGAGCTATAAGTGGACATCTGGCCAGAGAAGTCTCAGTGAGGAGGTTTCACACACACTCAAAACAGATGTTAATTATTTAGACTCATGATTGTACTGGGAAATATTTGCAAAGGTCCAAGCTGAGCAAGTGTTAAAACTGGGAATCTTGTGACATATCTGCGGTAAAAATGAATTTAAGCCAATGACACCATGGATACAGTTCATAACAGTCCTTCTAAACACACACCAACAGTAGAGCTACTGGTCCACCTTCTACACAGGAACTAACACTCTGGTGACATTTCTACTCCCTTTTTTTTTTCCTCTTTTTTTAAATAATATGAGGACAAAAAGCAATGTGGAAATTTACTAGTTTGAAAGGCTTATTACGAAATGTCAGCTTTTGAGTTTGGGTTTGTGGCTGCATTACAGGTGGGCTTCATAAGGCGCTAATGACAACGTATTGCACCAGTTGGGAATTACACAGCTATTATTCTGTGACTTGACTGGTGAAGGTAAATTCTAATGTGACAAATGTCACCCGATAACTTTTCTCCCCAAGTTTCATAAGCTTTAATGGTTACATTTCTAGATATTACTTATGATCAGTGGGCCAAGACAGTTGCCCTCCAACTGGAAGGTTGCCAGGTCCCCAGTCCTGACATGTTTCCAAAGTTTGCCCTGGACTGAACCCCACTTTTCCTGAGACACTAGGAAGTCAGCCAGTATTGACCAGTACTCCTGCAGTGCCAGTCCCAATCCTGGATAAATGGGGAGGGTTCCCTCAGGAAAGACATAAACCTATGCTAAATCAATATGTAGAACATGATGTAGCAACTCATCATTATGTTTGCAGTTTTACTCTCTTTAACTTCTTTAAGCTTATGCAGTGTTTTTTAATGACATTTTATTCTTAATGTTATTAATATGATCTAAAAAGGAATTTTTGAAGAGAATCATTTAGCTCAATCAATTATAAAGGAAGCACTGATAATTAGTGTGGCACTTCACTTTCCCCGCTGCACACTTAAACAATAAGATATCTGCTGGTGCAGGAGTTATGAAGCAAAGAGGATCTACTGAGTACAGGCCCATTTATACTCCATTTTTTCATACATCCCTACATCTGTCCATTCCAAAGATTGTTTTTGTTACAACTCCTGTGTTTGTAGGATTATTTAGCAACACATCCACCAGGGAGCATTAATAAGTCAAGTTACTGACATCAACAAACATGGAAGGTGTTGAGGAGGTTGTAATATTTTGCTGTATTCTGACGTAGAAGAAAACAAAAACTGCAGAGCAAATGGTGGTGGTGGTTATAAAATCACCACGTGGTTATAAAATCATATAAATGTACAGTGATACCTCTACTTACGAACGTCTCTACGTACGGAATTTTCAGGTTACGAAACTACTTCCAGAACCAGTTCATTTCGTAAGTAGAGGTACTACTGTGTATAATTTCGGACACACTCGCATAGCTGCTCGTAAAAACTTTTTGCCATTTTTGATCAAAATTTCTTCTTTTTCATTTTCTTGCATTTGGTCAAAACTCACTCACTAAACTCACCACTGTCACCACAACGTCTGGTTGTATTGTTGCGTTTCGTCTGTAATATTAAGCATCTAGCCAAGCTTCACTTGTCTCCGTATCCGTTTTCAAATATAGAATATAAATGGGTCTTACCCACTCACGATTATGTTTCACTTTACTTTAGGGACACAAAAAAAAGTAAGTTGGAGTAATCAACAATGACTGAGTAGTTTATGAGGCTGGTTTCCATAAGCAGGGGTCAAGAATAGCTTACAGGGGCTCAAACGTGGCCTGTCTTTCATTAGCAGGAATGGACCTGCAACAAGAATTGCGGGGAACTTATTCAAAGCTAAAATATGAGCCTGCTTTTTTGATAAGGTACTTCAGTGTCCCCAGAAACTTCTCGGAGGGGGGTGGTGTGAGTTGAGCGTTAAATAGATATGCTGTGGGTAAAAGATGACATTGTTAAGCTGTCTGAATGTTTCCCTCTGAGCACAAGTCCTCTCTTTTCATTATGCAAACAGAAACACAGAAACTATCTTGGCTCCTGCCATGGGAATCTTATTGTTCCAGTTTGCCTTTCTACTCTTTTTTTTCTCATTCTTTGCCAACTTCTTCTTCTTTTTTTCTACTGGCATTGGCACACAGCAAAAGTATTGCTCTACCACCACCAAGTGGTATGGAATGGTAGCTTGCAGAGTCAGTGGATCCTCTGGAGTCTGTTACTGCAAATGGAGACTCAATGGCTCAAAGCAGTGTTTCTCAAGCCTGGTGCTCAAGTACCATTGCTTTGTATGTTTTGGGTATTTCCCTGTGCCACCACACCTGATTCAGATGAAAGAATCACCTTCTCAAGGCCTGCAGAAGTCTGTAAATGACTCCTTAATTTGAGCCATGTCAGCTTGAGCAGGGAATCATATAAGAAAATCAAGGCAGTGGTAGTTGAAGACCAGAACTGAGAAACATTATCTTAAAGGACAGAGACATGATACCAAGGAGAAATGTTACAATTACTGGTAACGACTACAATCACAACTATAAGGCCATGCAGCAGACCTCCATCAGTGCACTAGATTTCCCTCAAGACGCAACAGGAACCGGCCAGCCCCTCGACCAGCAACAAGTCCGGTCAAGGTGATGAGTCCTCTACACCCCAGAGACAACAGAAAAGAGGAGTGGACCAGAATCCAGGAAGGCATATCTGAAGCACACCACTAGCGCCACGGGTACGGCACACGGGCCGGGGAAGGGTGACCCTCCCCAAGTCACCACCCCACAGAGGCAAGGCAGGTGTTCCCCACGGAAACCAAAAGCCTACAGGCGCCACCGCCCCTGTTACTGGTCCCTCACTGGGCAGGTCCACGCTGCAGTTGCCTTCACCCGAACCAATAAAGCTATGGTGTGTGAGAAGGTGTCAAACTTCACTCAGCACCTGCTGAGCCCTTCTTATGAAAAACCTGGGATAACCAGATTATTTTCCAGGCCTGGAATAGTCATGTAATTAAATACATTTTTAAAGGGAAAAACAATGAAATGTGGTCTTTCATGAAACTGCTAAGACTAAAGGTTTTATGCAAGTTGTGCAAAGATTCTGAGCCTGGATCAAACAATCTGTATCTATATTAAACACCCTTTTGCTATAAAGGTAAAGGATACATGCTAAAGGTAACATTTAAATCTAAAGCTATAGCTTTAAATGGAAACCAAAAAATGGCTATGGTTTGAGTTCCATAAAATAACCTGTCAAGATGCAAATATACACTTCTGGTCATGTTCCTAAAGACGATGAATAGTAATGGAAAATGTTCTAAAATGAGTTTGAGAATGTATGTAGGAACGTTGGTAGTTTCCATTTTGAACTCATCAGTGTTTGAATTAGAGCTACTTGGGCATGATTCATGAAGAAAGTGGGAAATCATTAATAAATGATTTACTAATATAGAATCTACTTGCCAGTTATTTTCATTATAAGCCATTATACAGCCTGCACTGGGAGTTATTAGGGAAGTACTCATGAATGAAGTATTAACTTTCAGGTCATTCATCATATGTTCCTCATAGGTTTATGCACGTTATACTGATGTATGATCCTGTTCCATAGGAGTAAAAGCATAAGAGTATATTCCCTGACAACTCGCATTGCAAGTCCTCTTGAAATTAATAAATCTTATAGTTTTCCACATCTACATGTGGGTGTGTGTGCTTTATTTGTTTAGGACCCAAAAGCCAACCTGAGCGTTTTTCTGTGGTGGGCTTCCAGCCAGCGTTCCTTCACCCGCAGGGCTTTATTGTTCCTCAGGCTCTTACTGCGCAGCAGGAGGATACAGTCTGTTTCCACCCACACACACACACACACACACACACATGCATACACACAAGCTATTCATGTGGGAAAGAATGAGCCCAGTCTGGATTAGGCTATTCCCCGATGTAACACTAGACAAGGCATCCAATATCTTCAGCCTTCTCCATCCAAACAGTGACTTGGCGCAGGCTGAGTGGAGGTCTGGAAAATCCCAGAGCTGCTGTAGAGTTTTTGGTGTGGCCCACTCTTTTATTATAACAACTCTATAAATGCTTACAGACCCTAATCTTGGCCCTTCCTGAGAAAAGGTATCAAGAGAAGCCGGGTGCACACTCTCAGACGTATACACTCATCACGGTAAGAACATATGTGACCATATACTGGAAAATAAACACAAAGTATGTAACATATTGAGAGTCAAGCATTCGCTGCAGACGCAAAGACAGCTGGAAATCTTTAGCGCTGCTGTTATCCACACACACACACACACACACATGCGCAGAGTGAGAGGAGGAAGGAAGGAGGAATATATAAGAAAAATAAAGGTGGAGGTGAAAAACTGTTCAATTTGTTTATAAAACGTCATCAAGTTTTTGAAATGTTTCTGGGAGCGCTAATGTGATACTAATTGAGGGGCTGAGAGCACTTTTCACTCTCCCCCAGGAGTCTAACTCATCCTGTGACCAGGCTTCAAGGTTCAGAGGAAGGCAAGAAAAGAGCAGTAAAAAAACTCTGGAATTTAATTCCCCCCTCCTTCTTTTTTTTCTCTCTCCCTTACCTCTTACATCTGGAAAATCATTCCCTGGCAGTGGATTGGAGGCAACTGAACCCTGTTAGATACCTTCTGCCTTTTCCTTCCTCCCTGCTCGCGGGCCTTTTATCTTTCAACACCTCTGGTTCTCTGGATTCACTCTCACTTCAGCGATTTCATGTCTTGACATGCTTTTTTTTTTTTGTCGTTCCCATTTTTCTGTTAAAGTTTTTCTCAGATGATGTTAGCAAGGCTGTGAAAGTCAATTTTCTGTTGTTCTTTTCTGTTATTGCATATTTATTTATATTTTGTCAGAGGCATTTTCTTTAGCTTCATGAGATTGTCATCTGGAGATATCGCAATGGTCTTCAATGAGTTCCCACATATGTTTAGCACTTGTTGCCTTCTTTTCCCTCACTCTTAGGGGGATTTCTGTGAGTTTTTTGTTTATCTTTTTTGTGGAACCTAGTTTATCTGATACCGCCCCCCCCATTCCTCTGTGTCTTGGTAAAACCGACCTCAGAACCTGGATGTGCAGACACTACATTG
This sequence comes from Hirundichthys speculiger, assembly GCA_018398805.1. Classification (NCBI taxonomy): domain Eukaryota; kingdom Metazoa; phylum Chordata; class Actinopteri; order Beloniformes; family Exocoetidae; genus Hirundichthys; species Hirundichthys speculiger. The sequence goes on along the minus strand of JAGFBZ010000853.1, from coordinate 78,365 downwards.
CTGCAAGTCTTGCTGGGGGGCAGAGCTTCTGGCTCATGAACACGTAGAAGTTGCACACACACATTTTCAACATATTTACTATATATAAATATATTAACTATATTTACTATTTTCCATCAAATCCTTCCATACATGACTGAGACAGAACCAGAGTCAGATTGTGTGATGATGAAAACTGGTTAATAATATGCTCATACCCATCATGACTGTGGGTATTGGAGTTTACTGCAAAATATAATTGCTATGAGCTAAAGCAAACATGTGAAAGCACCAACTGTCTCGAGGTTTGACAATATTTATCACCTGAAACTGCCATAGCGCCTAATGTCTTGTTGGGTACATATGTTTTTTCATGGTTTAATTTCATGGACTTTAAGAAAAACAACAGCCCATTGTGTCCAACAGAATATCCTTGAATTTGTCCAGATCCTTGTGATTCACGGGATGGAAATCTGGTTACAGAAGATTAACTCTGTCCACAAAAAAAAAGAAAGAAAATAAAAGAAATAAAACTGCTATTGCTTCACTTTTTTTTTGGACCCGAAAACAACATTTTTTTTCTTCAAAACATGAAGTGTAACAGTAAAAAAAAGAATTAAAAAGAAAATACCACTTTTATTTTCTCTTCATCTTCATAAGTTTGAAATAACAACACACAGCAACTTTCTTTTTTTTTTCCTCCTTTCTCCTAAAGGTGCTTGAGAGTAATCTCTACTCATCACAGTAACTCATCTCCTTCTTTCCAGCCAGTGTGTCTCTCGCAGCCCCCTCTGTTTTTGTTTGATTTGGCCAAACGCTGTGCTGTGAAAGCGATCCCCCCCAGTAAATCCATTCATGGTTGACCATTTTGATTCCTCTAACCAGAGCAAAGTAAAGCAGAGAGGCAACATCTGGCAAACAGTTCTCACATCTGGTTTGAGTATCAGCTCCTTGCACGGCCGTCCACCGCAGAGTTTCAGAGACATGAGATGAGATACAGACACTCCAGGGAAGAGATGCTTGAGGATGTTGAATGAATTTGTGTTCAGAGGTCAGATAATCTGACAAAGGAAACGCTGCTCCCTGACAAAATACCAGTGAAGCAGCTGCTTCAACATTATATGTCTGGGTGTATGCGCACGCACACACGCACAATATATGTATATGTATATATATATATATATATATATGTATATATATATATATATATATACATATATATATGTATATATATATATATATATATACTCACACATACAGACAGACAGACAGACAGACAGATAGATAGATAGATAGATAGATATAGATAGATATATAGATAGATAGATAGATAGATAGATAGATAGATAGATAGATAGATAGATAGATAGATAGATAGATAGATAGATAGATAGATAGATAGATAGATAGATAGGAACACCGTTCCTTAAGATATAGATTGTAACTTGTTTTATACCTGCTTTTTTAGCTTATTTGTACGTTTTGTGTTCTGTACTTGTTACAATGACAATAAAGATATTCTTATTGTTGTGATTATATTTCTCATATTACTGTGACCAGGCAGACCTACAGAGACAGTTTCCAGTTTCTTAAGCAAAACATTCACTTTTTAAGTAAAAGATTCCCACAATGGCTCAGAAGTGTGTCTGTAGGAGTCAGGTGGTCTGTCCAGTTAGAGCCTGGTGAAATGCTGCCCTCTTCAGTCAAAATTATGTTTTGCACATTACTTGATGGCTGTTTTCTCTTTTTTTCTGAAATATCCATAATACTGGCAGTGAGGTAGTTTCTGTCTTGTCTTTTGTTCACTCACATAGAAATAATTTCATTATTAATCATTGATTAATGAAAGTTAATTTGTTTGTCACCTTTGTCTCTGTGTAGGCGCTGGGGTAAACTGGACTGATTTTAGAACCCTTTCGGGTCTGAGCCTTCACAAAACAAGCATGAATAACATCGATTCAGAAAAGGGTACTAAAACTGGCGACCCGCTCCACCTCAGTTGCACTGATGAAAACAGGATGGTGTTCCTTTGCTGCATTTTTTCTTCTATAAATCAAACAGCTTCTTGTTGTGTTGACACAAAGCAAAGATTGTGCACTCACATACGGTCTTAGCGGCGGGACTCAATGGCCCTTTTGATGTTGGTACTTAATGCTTGATAATCCTGAGCACAACACAAACCCCAGTGTTAAAATAAGAGCAGGGCACCCATGCACACGCATCCACTCGCTTTACTTTATGCTCCAATATGTGCAAAGTTATGAATAAATCAATTGCAAAAGAATTTCACACTTATACAGGCAATGAACTTTATAAAATGTTTTACACTTTATTTTTAAAAGAACTTCCAAGACTTTAAGACTTTCTTTTATGTCTACATAAGGTTCAGTCACATATTCAGCCTATTAGGACCACTCGAACCGAATGCTGATCTCAGATGAACTACAAACTAACTTGTAATACATGTTGTTCTGCGTGGAGGACTGGCACGTGTTCAGACAGTGAAAACATTTGGATTGTCTGTGGTTAAGCTCTTGTCTTATTCAAGTGAAAACAACATTTTTTTAATTTGGCATCAGAGAAAAACAAATACAGCAAATACAGCAGGATAAATGACTTTTTCCTCAGGTTCCCATTACGTTTTTGAGATAGTGCCCACTATCTTTTGTGCAGCATGTGCAGCATGTACAAATAGTATTCAAGTTTTTCAAACGTTTAAAGTGACAAATCTCTCAACTGAGGTAAATTATCTTTGGTTGATTATACATTTTTTAAGAGTGTTGCATTTTTAGTAATTTCATTACTATGAAGCAACCTTTTTTTTTTTTTTTTTGCCAAAATGTAGCTTTGAGTCATTGTTTTTTTTTTTTTTGTAGGGCTTTAGTTTTAGCTGGTTGATGCTGCCTAGCAGCCTGATGTTGGCTTTAATAATGGCAACCAGTTATTTTAAAGGCTGTTAGTTGGTCTAGACAAAGTCAATATACACAACAGGAGAAAACAGGCCTCAGTGAAACAAAGCTTCAAGTTCAACAACAAGGGAAAGTGTGCTCAACCATAAGAAACTTGGACCAGTTTTACTGGAAAATATCTTTCTTTTGTCTTCTTTCGAGAGATCAGAGGTCATTTAGGTCTGGAGCTAAAGGTAACTGGAACTGAATACAAGTAATGATGAAGGACACTTCAAGGTTGTGGATTCTTGAACCCTGGCTGGTAAGTGCTTCTTCTTTAGTCTTTTGTTAAACAATCATTTTTAGTCATCTGTGATTTACAGCCTCCATCTTCTGCTCTCTGGACCTATTTAACCAGCACACAATGAGAGAGATGACGTGGAGGCCATAATATGTAGGAATATTAACGTTCTATATGTTATTGTGCAGCCCCTTTCAACTGAAACAAAGACAGTAAGCTCAAACAAAAATTAACTGGACTTTCTTTTCAGCTTAAAATTAGATAAATTGGAAAGGCTTGGGTACTCAAAGCCCCAGATGCTTCATCTGTCTTTTTAAGACCTGTTTGGTAAATTTATAAAATGCCATGATCTAAATCATCTCTGGCAGAAAATGGAAATTATTCAATAATGAGAAATATCACTTATGTACAGCACCTTTTTTGATACATGTTTAAAAGTCTGTGGAAAGACAGTTAAATGAACAAAATAGAAAAGCAGCGCTTAGCACAATGAAGAAAAAGAACAAAACAGTGGTCCAGTATGTTTTGAATAAATCTTTTAAAATAAAATATTAGTAATGATTAAAAAAAAATAGGCTATGTATTTTTCTAACCTGTTGAAAGAACAAACTATGTAGATCAAAATGAAAATAGAAAAAATAGAAATAAAATAGAATTTTGCCCCAATCTGTCAGACTGTAAGGGCAATATTTATTTATTTTTTAAGAGCATTATTTTAATTTCAAAGAGCCTCTCTCTCTGTGTGTGTGTGTGTGTGTGTGTGTAGCTCCATCAGTGTATGGTTCACAGCTGGAACAGTTTCACATCAGTGTCGTTCCAGGCAGTACTTCTAAGCGGTCCTCTTACAGACGTGGATGAAGTAACACGGGGCCTGGCTCTGGCCCGGCACGTAGGTCTTGAAATCTCCGTAGACACTGTGCTCCATTTTCCCGTCGAAGGCCTCCTTCAGCAGCCCGTTGAAGCTGTCCAGGCAGTGAGGGTAATAGGATAGACGGAATTTACTGGAGAACAACAAGAAGAAAAAAAAACGAAACATGTTACAACTCTTTTGGGATTTGAGGGATGTGGTGTGTGTTTCAACAGACTTTATTTAGTGTTCTTCAATCCGGGTCCTCAGGACCCTCAGACTAATTATTTATATAGAAGAGAAGGATGAGGATGACTGGACAGGTCATTAGACAAAATGAATCCATCTAATATGAACCGATGTTCCCTGCAGGTCCGATGGTGTTGACTCAAACTCCACAAATGAGGATGAAACATCAATTCATCAGTAGTAAATGAATGTGAATGGATGAACCGGGCCTACCTGACTTCAGGTAGATTCTGCTGAGTGGCCTTTGGCACCTGGATGGTGTAGTCCAGAGTAATCATGTGTGGTTTACTGTTGACCCACAGCACTGAGGTGGAGATGTCCTGAGTGAGGTCACTCTGCAACAGACACACACATTTATAGGTCTTTACACAAAACCTTCAGCTTTGGTGTCAGTTTTGCAGTCACAAAAAAAAAAAAAGTACACCTTCCAGGTAGTGCTGGGCAATATGACAATACATATCGTGGGGACAATATAAAAGTGTGTATCGTGCCATTTCTCTTCTATCGTTTCTATCGTTTCTAACCTAATTTATCAATTATTACAGCAAATATGTAATTAAATAACTTGCAACGATAAATTTGATAGAATCATTTCTACTTCTACAAAGGAGCCTTTTATGTTTGCACTTTTATTCATGGTTAATGCCTTAAACAGAGTTCTCTTCAACCCTGATGTTTACTTTAGACACTTTATATTGGTTTGCAAACTTTGCACTACAAGGTTACAGATTTCAGAAAGTTGAAAAATAATTTGTGTTTATTTTTTATAGCTAAACTTCAGTGCAAAAATGTGTTTTTTCCTCTCAGAAACTGTTGTGCACTTTAAAAAAAATGTGAAAGCTACTGTACCTCTGTACCTACCTGTTTTTGCTGCACTAAAATGTATGTTTGTGACAGTTCAGCTAAATGTCCTTTCAAAATAAAGTTGAAAAGTAAGCAATGAAATTTTTGTCAAACTTTTCAGAGAATAACTGAAAACATACTTTATTATGGTATATCGTGATATATATCGTTATCGTGATATAAAATAGTCCATATCGTGATATATGATTTTTTTCCATATCGCCCAGCACTACCTTCAGGTTGTGATAACAATGATAGTACTGTTCACTAAATAAATCTTAATAAAATAAATCTCATTCATACTTAAGTTATCATTACACTTGTTATAAAACACTGAAATGATATAAAACAGCGATTAAAAACTGATGTTTTTGTGTGAACATGCATCAATAAAAGTGGACGATACAGTAATTTTGATCTGGTGTTGGCGCTGGCATGACAGACGTATGAAAAGTGGATTCTTGAAGACACGTGACTTTTATTGTTATTAGCTACACCTTGCTCATACCGGGTTGGACCGTCTTTTGCCTTCAGAACTGCCTAAATTCTTTGTGGGAAAGATTCAACAAGGTATTGGAAACATTCCTCAGATATTTTGGTCCATCATGCCGTGACAGCTTCAGCAGCAGCTACACATCCATGATATGAATCTCCCATGAATCACCCAAAAGGTGCTTTGCTGGATTGAGACCTGGTGACTGTGGAGGCCACTGGAGTTCTGTGAAGCACTGCAGCTGAACTCCTGATACAAGGCAGGATGAATCCGTGCTTTTATGTTGTTTACACCACATTCTGACCCGATTACCGTCTTCAGACCAGGCGCTTTTCCAATCTTCTTTTGTCCAATTTTGGTTAGTCTGTATATACTGTGGCCTCAGTTTCCTGTTCTTAGCTGACAGTAGTGGCAGCCAGTGTGGTCCCTGCTGTAGCTCAGGTTGCCTAAGGTTTGACGTGTTGTGCGTTCGGAGATGGTGCTCTACATACTTTGTTGTAACATATGATTGTCTGAGTTACTGTTGCCTTTCTATTGTCACGAACCAGTTTGCCCATTTTCCTCTGATGTCAACAAGGCATTTTCATCCACACAGCTGCCGCTCACTGGATATTTCTTTTCTCGAACAATTCTCTGTAAACACTAGAGATGGTTGTGGTGAAAATCCCATTAGATCAGCAGTTCCTGAAATACTCAGACCAGCCCACCTGGCACCAACAACAACGTTCAGTCTTAATCATGTCTACATGCCGAAATGCATGTCACTGGTTGATTAGCTATTTGTGTTAACAAGCAATTGAACAGGTGTACTTAGAATACACACACACTTGCATACATATATAAAACAACTGTACATACCATTTCATGAAGATAAATGTCTTTTCAAAACACTGAAATGTTTATGGACACATCCTTATGGTTCTACTGTACCACTTTCAGTTAAAAAAAAAAAAAAAAGGAAAAAAACATCTGATAGGCTCTATACACAGGTTTAGGTTTTATGCTCAGCAGCTGTTGCTGGGGATGGAGTAATCAAATCATTCATAAACAATGTTGTCTGTGCTTTCAAGAATCAGCAAAGAACCAGATTGTACAGAGTTCAGGTTAAGAAGATGTTTCATGCAGGCTGATGGTTTTCTTTCTCTTCAATATCTGTGAATTAAACTATCAAGAGTCACTGCAGAGCTTGTCTTGTTTTATAATGTCTGTGTTACGTATGGGATCTACAGTCATGGAAAAAATTATTAGACCACCATTTTTTCTTCACTTTCTTGTTCATTTTAATACCTGGTACCACTAAACGTCATCATGTGACTAAAACAGACAGAAAAGAAAACACTGAATGCATAAAAGCAGTGTTTTTGGCAGTACAACGCCATAGCTATTGATGTAAAAACTTAAGTGATTTAGGTTATAATCAAGAAAACCATGGAAAATGGTAAGATATCAGCTCTTAAATAAAACTCTTATGAGAAATCTTTGTGGTTATCGTTATGTTTGTCCTAACAAATGTACCTTTAGTTGTACCAGGCATTAAAATGAACAAGAAACTGAAGAAAACAAGGGTGGTCTAATAATTTTTTCCATGACTGTATATAGTGCCCATGGCTGAAAAAAAAAAAAAAAAAAAAAAAAAAAAAAAAGCACTAAACCACTTAAACTGGAGTGTGGCGGAAACGTCAAAAATCTTGGACTTTATATTGGGTGGTCGAAAATCGCGATATATTGCTAAATTGATTTTTTTTCACATCCCTAGTTGAAACTAGCTCACTGGGCTCCAGTGGACATCAAAGCAGAGGTGACTTAGAAACTCAAGAATGTAATGATGGAAGAGAAAATCAGAGAGTGACTACGAACGAGTCAGAACGAGCATGAATTTTTGACAGTGTTGTGAAGGTGTGTTGATCTTTACTCCTTTGGATGGATCCATCCATCCATCTATGCTTATTCTTCTTTAGGGTGAAAACAGGGGTACACCGTGGACCGTCTGTGAGTCCGTTACAGAGCTGCGGTTGACAGCAGCTGATAGATAATGACTCATAGTGCTGCAAAAATAGGTGCCATAAATTTCAGAAAGGGTCAAAGGTGTGCAGACTGAGAGCACCGACCTTTACATGAGCAGAAAACTTTTAATGTCAAATGTTGAGAGTATGGTAGAACATGCTCACAAGAAAATATATTATTCTCTAGCAGAACGAGTCCTCAGCAGCAACAGCAGAATTAACCATCCCAAGACCAAAACAGAATTAAGTAAATAAAAAACCTCCATGTGTACAAAATCATTTCTGTGATGCAGTGTCATGGGTTTTGCTGACCATTTGCGTGTCTAAACTAATGTTTTGTTCGAACTTTGGCCTTAGCAGTACTTCCTTTTGATCAATATTCATTACAAACATTATTGAAAAATTACCCATCAGCTCTATTTATTTTCATATGATTCATTCAGTGTGTCTTGGTTATAAGTTAAAAGAAGAAAAAAAACAAACAATAGATTTAGCAGGCTCCGAATCATTGTCCATTTATCTTTTTGAGATAGGAATGTGAAAGTGAATCTAGTTTCTGTCACTACCTTATAGTAAATATTTTTGCCTTGCGGCGCCCGTCCAGTCTCTAGGATGTAGTCGTAGTTGCGGTGGTCAATGATGAGGATCCCGCCTGGTCTGACCATACTGGCAATGTTGCGAAGGGCCAACTTTTGGTCACTCTGGTCCCCTGCGAGTAACAGCAGGTTTGTGTACAGTCAGCATAAATATCTTCTGTCAAACCACATAGTTAAAGAAAATAAATAAATAAAAACATTTCAAAAAATGATGGTGTCAGCTCAATATTAGATTTAAAAAAAAGGAATTATTGTTGTAGGACAGATTCTGTATGACCTGTAAACAGCTATGTGAATTGAAATTTCAGAAACTTAGGAATAGATCGCATCTCAACAGTCAAACCTTTAACATTAAAACTAGTTGTCCCACATATACCCATACACTGTAAAAAAAAAAAAAAAAAAGTTATATAACAGAATTTTACTGTCTATTTTACAGATTTTTTTCTAGATTTTTTAAAATATCATTTAATTTACAAAAATACACTGTGATTTTACATGTAAAATGTAAAATAACATTAAATCACTGTAACTGTGAAAACACACAATATTTCTGTTCTTTTACCAAAAAAAAAAACATTAAAAATATGTATATTTATTGTTAAAATACATTCACAAATATATAATAATTTCACAAATATTTGTCTGTTATTTAAGGGAATAAACTGTAAAACTGCTAGTGATCTGGTAGGTCCTTTTGGGTTGTTTCCCAGCATCCTTTGCAGCCCTTGTTGTTTAGGTGCTTATCTGTGTTTATTTGTTAGCTATTTGATTTAATGCTGCCAGTGTAAAGTCTATTGCTGGTTTGACCCCCTGTTGATTCATACCCCTTACGTTTAACATGTTAATTTGTGTCACCCTGAGTTAAGTCTGTCTGTGTTCGAATGAGTACCCGTGAGTTTGTTTATTAAAGTGTGTAAAATGCAAAAAAAAAAAGGAAGTTGACAAAATACTCCTTTTGCTAGTGCCATGGCTCTGTCAGGTGTTACAGACCAAGATCCATTAAAATGCAAAGGCTACAGTCCTGAAAATTGTAGCAAATTTTGAACCCAATATCTAGTTTTAAAATAGTTTTTTGACATGTTTTGAAAGATGAATTACATTATTTTTTATGTCATATACTGTTATATTACATCAAACACAAATTTTTATACAACTTCTTTAAATAAAATAATGTCATTGAAACTAATTAATAACAGCACATTTCTGTAAATTTAAGCATTATTATTACCATATTTCTAGGTAATTCAATTGTTTTAAAAATGTGAAAATGTTTCTAATTAAATGTTAAAAACAACCTAAAAATAAGGCAAAATCTTGTTAAATTACAACTAAAACTGTATTTTAATTATGGAAAAAAAAACTGTTTTTTATGAAAAAGTAATTTTCTGTTATTTCAGAGTATTTTTCTGGCGTCCCAGCAGCCAGAAGTTTACCGTTTTTTTACGATTTTTTTTTTTTACAGTTGGACTTGAACTCTTGCAATTACTTTAGACTTGAAATTATTTCCATTTAACACACCCACTTAATATATGACAAATATTTTCAGTTTTATGTACAACTACATCTCGACGAATGTTTGTGAAAGCTCACTGAGCTGAATCAAAGATACCCTTACCAGATAGACTGACCAAGAAAAAATATAATCCAAGAAACTTTTTGCATGAAATGTGTGACAGGCCATGTTAATACTTCAAGTCCAGTCACATTTTTATTTTTTGTATCTCTTGCATTTCCTGTCAGCGTACAGCAGTGATGCAACAGTGTCCTCCAGGGAGTGTCAGGACACTGCTGCATCACTGCTGGCTGTGGTCGCACACTGATTTATAGCCTGGTTTTAAGCCATTCTCAAACATATAAATCCATCAAGCTGAGTCGTAATGTTCCTCTCTCAACATTTTGGTCTATCATCTACAGAGAAAAGCCCTTAATCGTACCTTTAAAATCTGGCAAGTGGGCGAAGGAGTTGCCGAGGACAGATGACGGCATCAAAGCCATCTCCTCTCTGAATGTCTTCGGGTAACGTTAGCCAGTTTGCTTCTTCAATCACTGATGATGATCAAGAAAAGGATAGAAAAAGAAAGAAAATGATAATAGAGCATGAGAGGTCACCTGACATTCCCATCTGATAACACACTGAGTTTACACACCATCCACAGCTGAAGGAGAAGGTTTCTGCAGCTGCCAAATATTCCAACAACTAAAATATAATAATTCAATATGTAAAACAATGAAAAAGGTCATACCCCACTGATCAAAGGCTGGCTCTTTTCTTCTCTCCCATCTGGCCTTCAGCGCATACTTGAGCATTTTGTCACTAGCATCCACACTGACCATATTAAAGCCCTCTTCCACCAACATAATGGAGTCAATTCTGCAAAAATAAGAATAATTTGTTTTGTAAATACACAAAAAATAAGTTAAGAGTTGTCAAATCACCGTTAAGAGTCATCACACTACAGACAGGAAATGTCATCTTGATAGACCACTCATAATTTTACAGCCAGGCCAATGGCATGCTCAGCGAACCTGGAAGTACAAGAACTGAGGCCAGACTGCAACCTGAGCTGATACTGATGACTTTTTCTTAGACTTCTGAACAGGCAGAATGCTAGATTTCAAAAATGATTTCCAAACTAGTTATGAACTTGTGATAAACACTTTGCAAAAGCTTTAGATTTATGACTGAGAACTACAACCCAGCATGACAATCCATACATAAAAAAGGCAGGACACTGACTGCAGTCATTAACAATAACTCAGTAACAGCAAGGTCATATGAAACAGCTAAAAAAAACAACACATAATAGAAGAATACATGATGAGGTTTAGGTAGCAGTTTTTGTATGTTATTTACATGTGTATGTTGAAATCAATCTTTTTTTTTTTTTAAAGGAAAAATTTTTAAATCATCCATGGTAAAACTCATGGGGATTTTTCCTGCAGCCCATAACGATTATAGTCACAGCTTGCAGCTTCCCGCATAAGTTACCACCAAGTCTGATGACAGAACAGCTGGAAAGCCTGGTACAACTCATTCAGACCGCCAAAGATAGCAGCGATATTAGTAACCTTATTCCACGGCGAGCGTTTATGTCACCCAAGATGGTTATGAACCTGAGACACACCACTACTTCAGAATGGGGTCAGAGACAGTCCATCAATATACTTCTAAGAACACAAAGATGTTTACTGTGAGACTGGAGCTCTCCAGTGTTTATATCTGAGATGCTCTTTTAGGAACTATTACATGATAAAACTAATTATTATAACTCATCTTCAGTATAATTCATATTTAAAAAAAATAAAAAATTCAGACAGGGTTTTAGTATGACATTCAGCCAATGGCCTTGATGTTGTCCCCTAGCACTGATAGACTATCAGCTCAGATAAGCAAACTGCAAGAAACCAGTAAAAACTCCCAACAACAACCGAACACTTGCTCATTAACTAAACAGGGAGGAGAGGGTTCTGAATCTGCTGTAAAAAGTGGGAATATTTACATTCTTACAGTAACTGGGCAAAAGTCATTGGCATCTCTGTAAACACCTCCAAAGGGGAGCTTTTCTTTTTTTTTTTTTTTTACCTGGCATTGTTTCTTTAATAATATTAGTTAAAGTTAGTAGTTGAGTGTCTAAAAAAGCACATAGAACCAATTTTGCATTGTGCAAAAAAAACTTGAATTGAATGGAAATTGAATCTCTAGTCTTGTTCTTTTATTAAGACATAAAGGTTTTGCTGACGTCTTTATTTGTTTTCCAGTCTCATTAAAGTACTAACAGAAACTACAGCAACCAGCTGAGGTCTTATTATATCCTTTTTTTTTCAAAGTTGACACAGTTTCTGAAGTTTAAATAAATTATCTGACATATTTTGATTAAAGTACCACAGAAATACAGTAAAACAGTGTCCTTTTCACCAGTGCCTTTACAGTCCTTTTCTAAACAGCTGCTTTCGGGGGGTGGGGGTGGGGGTGGGGGGGGTTCCACCACTCAACCACCCCTCCTTCTGTGAGTTGAGCCTCTTTCGAAATCAGCACTCCAACTTTACACCGCCGACTCCAGAGGCACAGAAACTGCAGGATGATGTGATGCTGGGTGAAGATACACAGGAAGATATGGGATAATTGTACTTTTATCTGGGCCTGTGACATCACAGTAACGTGCCATTCTGAACTGGTCATTGAAAGACATCTCCAAGGTCTTGGGTTTTTGATTTGGTAGTCGCTTGAGACTATCAAATACAATATATGCATTTAAGGTTTTTTTTTTTTTTTTTCCCTAACTCTTCCCCCTTGAAAAGCTAAATGAAATGGAGACCTAATGAATATCATCGCAAACATCTGTAAGAGACAGACTCCCTTTAAAAGAGTTAAATATGTGCTTTGTTCTGAGGGAGATAACAGTAAAAACTGACTTTTTATTCTAAACTTTGTGTGGTTTTGTGTGTATATATTATTTAGAGTTTGATGTGTGTTTCTATGAGCGATGTTGATGACTGAAAAACAGCCAGTTATCACCCAACCATAGGGGTTAGTGGATAGAGGCGTAATCACTGCATTTTCTATTTATACTTTAATAAAGAGTCTGAAAATTAAACATAGGCAGTCATTTAAACTTTGAGAATACAGCAAAACTAGGGGTGCCTAGGACTTTTGCACATTTCTCTCTCTGTCTAATATATTAAATCCTGTACAACATGATGTCAGCTCCAGACCAGTAGTGGTGGAGGCAACGCTTCACTTTCAGTCATTGTTCTCCAGACTAATCCGGATTTTGTCCAGTTTTACAGAGTCAGCAAGCTGAAATTCCACCAAAGTCAAAATAACTCCATTGCCTAAGAAGATAATCTTATTGATGAACTTTGCAAAAAAAAAAAAAAAAAACATGAAGAAATAGGTTTCATAATGGATCACCTGAGGAGGCTTAAATAAAGTTTTACATAAAAACGCATAATCACCCAGCACCAGTACACCAGTTAGACCCATTCAGAAACCTGGAAGCTGTTGATAAGCAGGATTCCTCCAACGGGCATGTGCACCAACTACTACTGTACACTACTGACAATAAATGAATGAAAATGAAAAATATACAGTTATATATACAGTTATGTAAACCTGTGCTGAATCTGAATGGCTTAACTTCGGGCATGTAATGTTTGCTTTTGTGCTCATATTCCTGGATGGGCCTGTCATAAATGTGAGCCAGAACATCAGCTGCCCTCAGACGTGTCAGTGTGAAGCTGCTGAGCCGGCCTGACATTACCCTGTTCCGCAAGCTACATCCAGCACTCTCCGAACCCCTTGTCGTTTCAGCAGGGACACCAGCCAGCTTTTGTACTCCTGTGTCCTGCTCTGGATGTCCCCGATGTACAGCTCCCACACTTTGGCCGCTTTGCCGTCGGCGTACTGGTCAGGAAGACCCTCGGCGGCCACACCGAGAGACCGAGTCCTGAACACACTGTCAACCGACATGCTGCCGCTTGTATCTGCCAGTGTCTTCTCCGCGTAAAATTAAGGTGCTCAAGGAACCTAATGCCTTTAAATGCCTGAAAGTTAGTTATTTCTCTGACAGCTGGCCTGCCCTCATGCTAGCGCAGACTGTGGTTGTTATTATTTATACAAGCGACGCAGGGGAACAAACTTTAACCCAATGGTGCTCTACTTCGGAACGACGCCTCCTCTTTGATTGGACAAAATTAGAAGGGAACGCCCTCTTGCGTGTTTACGACCCTAAACAACCGAAGCGTAACGTCCAGAAAGTTTTTCCCTCTGTGACTTGTCTTGCAGGCAAAGTCATGCTGCACAGTTATCGCCAACAGTAGATCTAATCGAGATAATTAAGCTCACACATACTTTTCCTATTGATAGAAACATATTTAGATTAAGATCTTCTACTTAAAAAGGCAGGTTTTTCATAAATCAAAAGTCGGTATTGCCTGTCAGGAAATACTCAGGACATAGGTGACTTGTCAAAATCACATAGAAGGCACATCCCCTCAAATATTTCATCATACATTTCATCATACAGATTGAACGGCCTGTTTATGTAATATACATTCTAAATCACTGTATTTGTTTTTTAAGTTTAATTCAAGAATAATAACATTTATTGCAGTTAATACCCTACTCTCTGGGTAGGGTATTAAAGATCTCAATATTTAAAAATAAAAAAATATATAGGATGCAAAAACAGTTTTATATTTGATACATTTAGGTGGTCAGCCACACATTCACTGCTACCAAATCTGTTTTTTTCCCTTCTTTTTGAAAAGTGAACTCCCCCTGTTGTAACTGGCCCATCAAGTACACAGACAGCATTTACTGGCCAAGGTGAGGCCATGTCAGCCACAACTGGTTCCAACCAGGTTAGGTTTGTACACTCCCTGCCCCATCAACTCTGAACTAATGCTTCCTTGTGTCCTCACTCTTAGTTATATGCAAATGATTATTTTCAAAAGAGCATAAGCAAAGGTCACACACAAGGCTGCAACAAGCTGCCTTTCCAGGTTCTACTTGAATCCCAAGTTTGTCAGTGTATGTTTACAGAATGTCTACATGAGATATAGTAAAGCAGTTGAGCCTGATCAGGTTTTGGCAGGTACACAGAACCCTGCGGCTGAAAGTCCTTTAGAAAGTATTAATGTGTAACCGTAATGAAAGACCACATGACACCACCCAGTTTTAGTTCATGTTTTTGCAGGGATTTAGCCAGCTTAGTCTGAACTGAATCTGGACATCATAAGATAAAATGTCATAATATATTATTTAATTTTAAGTATGAACTCCTTTTGAGTGATAAAGTGCAATCCCTTTAACGCAAATGGTCTTAAAAGATATTTAGAGCCCCTTTTTCTATCTCCTTCTGAAGCACATTATTTAATCTTCACCCATGTTTCCTGTAGGGTTTTTTTTTTTTCATTCACATACTTCACGATTGACCAGTCATAGTATTTCTGCTATAAAACAGTTTTATCTCATTTGTTTCTTTTTCTGGAGAGAAGTGGAAATACACACTAGACATGGTGAGGCACAACATTCAGCGATGGTCAAAGGTCTTCCAGCAGCTTCAAAAACTCACTGGGAATTTCTGAGGGACTTTTCATTGATAATGGATGGCTGTTGCAAATTTTTTTATTGGTGATAATTTGTTATTTGGGATATAACATTTACTGGAAAAGCCCTTCCCAGAAGTTTTTACTCTGCTTTCTTACATTTCTCACATTGCTTACACTGCTAGCTCAATACAGTCAGCTGAGATGAGACGTGATGTGGTTACCTTTTCTCAGTTTTTTTTTCTCAGTATTAATGCCCCCCACCCCCAACCCCATAACCAGACACTACTGATCACATTGGAGGCCTGAGATACTTCAACATGTTTTGGAGCTGGGGATCATCCCTTTTAGTTAGAACACCCCTCTACTCACTGACCCATGGCCACCCTTTGGCTAAAAAAAGAAAATATGCGAAAGCAAACCTGTTGGGAACACATCTTGCTTTCTAAGAAATGTATGTTGAAACTGTCAAGAAAGAAAAATGATCTCATCCTTTTCAAACCTCTGTCATCAGCAGGAAGTCTGGTCTACAGTTTAGTCATGTATGGTATATGTATATATATATTTTTTAAAAGCATGTTTTAGGGCTTTGTTCTTTCCAAAAGCACAATGAAAGTTAACTTGTAAGAGCAATTACCAGTAAAATTGGAAAATGACTCCACTTTTATCTTTTTTTTTTCTTTTTTAAAAGACTCCAACTTTTTCATTAGACAACAACTGTGGACAAAAAGGAGCCATCCAGCCATCCAGTTCATGGACTTTGGGAGGAAGCTGGAGTACACAGAAAAAGAGAGGAAAAAAAAAAAAAAACCCAGAGACACCAAAGTAAATTTGTTGGAACAGCTAGAACTTTTATATTTGATGAGAACCTGCTAAACTAAAATCTGAAATTGTAAATCTTAACATATATCAGTTAATAATAATAATAATAATAATAATAATAATAATAATAATAATAATAATAATAATAATAATAATAATAAAACACTTAAAAACTATGGACTTGAATTTTGAAGCTGGATTGACTGAATGGTAATAGGAATGTAACTGGGCTCACCTGGGCCTCCCAGGTGGCTCAGAGGTCCCAGGTTCAAATCTTAGCTGTGTTAGGAAGGGCATCTAGCCAAAACCAGTGCTAAACCTCTCATGTGTATCCCTCCACTGTGGTGGGCCCAGACAGGAAGCAGCTACACTGGAATGTACCCTAGTTGGACTGCATTGAACCTGTTTATTTTCTCTGCTTTGACATTACTTTTGCTTTAATTTGGTGCTATAGAAATAAAGTAAATTGAATAGAAAAGCCACAGGGGAAAAAAAAAATACAAAACATAAATGTGTAAAATAATATTTACATGACAGAAAATTGTACTCCATTAGGAACTCATTTGATTTGAATCAAATTTTATGTACAAGCAAAATGCCATGATGACAGCTTCACAAGGCTGCTGTTGGGAGTCCCAAACATCTGGGGCCTCATGTACTAAGACTTGCTGCATTTCATTTCTAAATCCTTGTGTGGCAATTTCTGTACACACTAAAATATTCAGATGTACTAAGCCTTGCATACGGGCAAATCCACGCACATCCTCTTAGTACATCACAATCAACTTGAAACTGAGCGTACATGCAGGAGCACAGATCTCCTGGTCTCCTCCTTCAGACCAATTTGAATATGATAATGAGTGTGAAAAGACATGGGAAACACTCATCAAAACAGAGATGGCAAAAGCAAGCTGAAAAAGAGAAATTTTACAGCCTGTGAACTGGAGACACTCCTTTCTGAAACTGAGGCCAGGAAAAATATTTAATTTGGCTTCATTTTGTCTTCTGGCATAAATAGTAAAAGAAACAATGGAGTGGGAGTGTGTGGTGGGCTCACAAAACTCCACTGTTAATGACAAAAAAAAGTCAGACAGAAAAGTGGAGATAAAGAGCTGCGCACTGGCAAAGCGTGGCCAGAACTGGTGGTGGATCTGGGGTCAGGGATCTCTCACCGCTTGTGGCACATTGTGTTGGCATACTGTAGCTTGTCAGGGCACAACAGTATAGTTTGGTTCTCAGATTTTAGATTTTGATTCACAATATACATGACGCTGAAGTGACGCCAGACTTATCATGTGTGGTGGGAAACAAATACTCGAGGAAATGATTATTGTTTGTTACTCCACTGCATCACCTCCAGGTGTCAACAACGGACAAAACTCCAGAACATTTGCATATGCGAGTTTGTACATGAGGCCCCTGGTGTTTAACATACCCTATGTTCTGATTCTTTTAAAAAAAAAAATGCATTTGCTAGTTCATTTTCATTTTTCTATTTTCTTGTCGAATAAGCTCCTGCATGTGGCTCCATTACAGGGAGAACACACAAGTTCCAAACAGACAGAGGAAACAATGCGAACCACCACCCCCACTACTAAAAGAAAACCCTTCAGAAAACACAGTCAAATTAATGGAATTATTCATCTTTGATCTTTTTTCTTTTATACAAAGCAACTACTACTAATTTGAAACAAAAGAAAATTGAAAGTTAAACTGTATGAAAAATACAACAGAAATGTTAATTAAATTAAATTTCCCCGTCGTGGGATCAATAAAGTGCTATCTTATCTTATATTATCTTATCTTAATGATGTTTCCAGAGTTAGCGTTGCAGTGCACCGTATAGTTACGTAGCTCCTGTGTGAAGTGCCCTTATACAGGAGCTACTTTCAGAATAAGACCATTTTAAACTGAAGCCAGGCAGCTGTGTGACAACTGTGTAACTGCTTCTTCCAGCGTTTTAGCAGTTTGTTTAGAAGGACAGCAGGTGTCAGTAGAGAAGCAGACACAATGGAAACAACAGCAGGCTGATGGGAATGAAGAAATAAGATTTGAATCTCGAGACATGGTAAGTAGAATACATAAAATCACAAATCATGCCATGTAAATGTCAGCTGAATGCATCTGAATGTGTGAACATATTATCTGAAAAAAAAAATACAGTTATTCTGTTGTAAATTAAAGTTTAAAGGAACTCTTGTGACACTTCAGCACCAAAAATACTTTTCTTTTAAACCACAATGCACATTTTTCTGACTGACTGACCTAATCTTTGGTCAGCATTTCAAGGTATAATTTATATATATATATATATATATATATATATATATATAGTAGGGCTGGGCAAGTTTTTTTTTTTATTTTTTTTTTATTGATTTTTAAATTTTTACAAGAGAAAGATGGATACATAATGTGGTCCACATGAGTGAAAAACAGAACAAGTAGACAAAACAAATAAACACAATAAAAACAACAACCGTCAGCTCAGATCCATATAATTAAGATTACAGTAACAAAGATTTCAAAAAATAAAAAATAAATAAATACAATTTTAAGCATTCAAGAAAATTTTGCAACATTATACAAAAGATACCAGGCTCTAGATACTTCAAATAGGGTTCCCAAACATTGTGGAATTGATCTGTTCTTAAATGTAATATGCATGTAAGATACTCTAATGGCACTAGATCGAACACTACTCCTTGCCAGCCTTTAACAGTTGGTACCCTGTCACTGATCCACTGTAACAGAACATTCTTCCTAGCTGCGTAAGTAAGAATACAGTATAGCCTCTTATTATGTTTTGATGTTAAACAACGATTTGGGAGACCCAGTATGAGAGACACAGGGTCCATTTCCAGTTTCAAACCAAATATCTTCTCCATTTCAGATAGAACATTAGACCAATACATTTGCAGTTTTCGACATGACCAAAAACAGTGAGTTAGGGTACCAATTTCAGTCTTACATTTAAGACAAATGGGTGAGAGAGTTGGATTGAAATAATGTCTGCGGTTGGGAGATATGTGCATTCTGTGTATAATTTTTAACTGCATTGCTTGGGCACGATTACAAACTGAAATTGACTTCGCATATCTCCACACACTCTTCCATTCCTCATCATCAATTGTGATATTTAGCTCCTTCTCCCACGTGCCTTTAAGCTTCAGCAACTTATTTGGGGTTATGAGATACATAGCTTTATAAAGTAAACTTACAGACAACTCTCTGTCGGATATAAACATTATTTTTTCGACCGGGGAACTGTCATTGTTCTCGACTAATGTAGTACTATGTAAGACAAAGGGCCCTATCTTGCACCTCCTGCTACCCAATACCCAATACCCATTACCTGCACATTTCAGATTTAGAAGCCTCTGCCAACCGAAATGCAATCTTCCACCTCCCAAAACCTGCTACCCATTTTGCCAACTCCCTTAAGCACATTGTAGGCGCGGCAATGGGCGTGTCTCTTGCGCTTTCCACGAATTCGGTATCTTGCGGTACCTGTATCTCGCAGATTTTGGGTATTGGGTAATGGGTGGTCTGACCACCCATTACACAATACCCAAAATCTGCGAGACACCAGTACTGCAAGATACCGAGTTTGTGGAAAGCGCAACTGGCATGTCGGCGTGTAAAAGAGCGCGTCCAAATCCTGTCATTGCGCGTCCACCCAGCAGGGGCGGCTCCAGATTAATTTTAGTGGGGGGGCACAGCGGGGTACAACAGATATTTTGGGGGGCCACCAAAAAGTTATAAGAAAAAATGAAAGCTGCTACCGACCTCTCGCTTTTACAAAGTATTTTTCATGGATTCGGACAGTCCGAAGCTGAAGACTTGTGCTTCAAACTGAAAATGTGCTAATTAATGCTATTGTCACAGCTTATAGTGCACATGTATGTGTTATAGCTAAACCAGACAGACAGTTAAGTTTAGTTACCCACGTTTTTGTTTCAGTTACTTTTCAACTTCTTAAATTGAAGTTGAGGATAATTAAATAAATAAACTTTTTTGTGATATGTTTGACAGACAATGAAACGTAGAGGAGACATTGAAGATTTTTTCATTAAACAGAAGTGAGTAGGTGAGAGCAGGGACAGAGCAGGTCAGACTGACAGCACTGACAGCTACAGAGAGGGTCAGGGTCAGGGTTAGGGGTTAGGGTTAGGGGTTAGGGGTCAGGGTTAGGGTTAGGGGTTAGGGGTCAGCCTGAATGCAGCCAGGGACCCGTGTGTTGTTGAGCCAACCATCCAGGGCCAGAGCAGCAACCTCCAGGTGAAAATACAGATATGAGAAAAGTGATGCACTCTGTGATGCACTGTATTTATACCATATAATATTATCTATTTGTTGTTGTGTCATAGTTGGGTAAATTAAATGACAAAATTACCTACTCTAAATGACTAAACTGATGGCACTGTATTCTGTGCAGTTTTTAATTGTGTCTTTGTTAAATGTCTGCAATTTATGCCACGTTGTAAAATTGTATTTTTTTTATATATATAAAGTTGATTAAAGGGGTATTAACTCTGTTTCGATCCATACCTTTAGATGCACCAGTGGAGGAACTGGATACTTGTGACCCTGATGACTGTTCAGAATCAGATGGCAGCAGCAGCAGCAGACACGTACCAGCCCTGCCTATATTTGCTACACCTAAAGGTCCCCAAGGTGATTATTCAACACAAAATGTAATTAATGCACCATTTAGCAACATTTAAAGCTTGAAGACATCAGTATGTTATTTCAAAATAATCATTGTTCAATAATGACATAGTCCTACACTATTTTAACATTAACTGTGAAGTTTCATTCTCCAGACTAATTTTGAAACTTTTAAATATTAACAGATATTTCTCAGACAGGAGCTGCGGGCCCTACACAACCAGTCTTGACAACTTTCCCTCGCACACAGCAAGGACGGGGTAGATCAAGAGCCTTTAACACCTCCTGGTACAAAGACTACAAGTGGCTTGAGTATTCTCAATGCCAGGACACTGCACATTGTTTTCATAAGTTTTCATAAGGTTGTTTAGTAGCCGACATGGAAATCGCAAAATACAGTTGTTTTGAAGTGTTTTTGCCTCTAAAAAAAGAGAACTTTGAAATTGCACTATGAAAATGTACTGCTGTTCATTCTGATTAAGACTGATTACTGTGCACAACACTAAAATGCTTAAGGACCAGAGCTGAGCACTAGGTACTTATTAAGAGTAAATAATATTGCTCACTGTGAAAGTATATCGGGAGCTGCTTTTTCTGATTTCTATGCAGAACACTGTGATGTTTACTGAGCTGTGAACTAATAAATAATTTTAGAATATGGAATATTGTTACTGTTTATTATTGTTCTCAGATTTACTATAAAATGTAAAGAGTGCTGCTTATTTTATTCTATTTTATAATTATTCAAAAACTTACATTACTGCACAGAACATTTAAGATTATTTCATTACAGATTGAGGGTAAATATTGTTATTGTTCACTGTGATGTATTGGGTAGTACATAACTCTATGATGTTTATGGTATACAGCTGAGAACTGATTGCTAAAAGTACAGAATATTATTTCTTATAAGAAGTAGAAATTGACAGGGTTGTAAATAATGCTGTTCTTGCACAATATTTGTCACTTAACTGGCCTTAGGATACTGTTGTTGAGCTTACCAGTTTTACATAACGGGGAGATGTTGCAGATGATGATGTTGTTGTAATTCACATAAACAAGGAAACATGTCCATCATAATTTTAATGTTAACAGTGCAAAATGAAAGGGTTATACCCACCTTTCCTATTGGGTTAAAGAGCCAATAAAAACATGAAAAATACTTTGTAAAAGCGAGAGGTCGGTAGCAGCTTCCATTTTTTCTTATAACTTTTTGGTGGCCCCCCCAAAATATCTGTTGTACCCCCCTGTGCCCCCCCACTAAAATTAATCTGGAGCCGCCCCTGTACACACACTCAGTATTCGATGTAGCTGCGCAGTGTTTAAGAGAGTTGTGGCAGCCCGGCATGTAGTGTTCCGATCCTCCGGATGGCAGCACCTCCACTCTCTTTAAAGCCCACGTTAGAAGAAGAGACTCTACCCTTACAGTGGCAGTTTCAGGGTTCACATAGTCATAAAATACAATATTCTGAATATTCTATGGGCTTCAGAAGATCGGTAAACATGCTCTGCTGCTGGCTGGCAGCTTATGAGTTTTACAGTACAATTTTAATTCATTTAACAGAAAAATGCTCTGTTAAAAATAAACAACCAAAAATAGCAAAAACAGAGACCGACAAAACAGACAAAAACGGCAGGACTTCTGGATATTCATGGAGTCTAAAATTTCCCATCAGAGATTAAATTCTTCACTTTAGTCCAGAAATTCCTCAGGAGAGGTTCCATCATCCTTGATGTCCTTGAATCAACTCAGAGTTGACTCACAGGTCTGGAGATTTAGCCTCTGACTCAGAATAAAGGCAGAAGCTCAACTCAACCATAAACGTTTAATTTGTTTATCCGCAGTCATACAACAAGAGTCAGGAGAATTGCTCGCCATACCAGTAACTGCACAACTTCAGCCCAGCATGATTACCTCAACATACATTTCCACATCCAGCTTCATTTTTTTTTAACTTATCCTTTTAAAGTTTTCTTATAGTTTTAGCAATTCTCCTTAGATATGCATTAAATACCAAACTAGAGGCCTCTAAACACACTTGTGTCACCAATATAAATTAAAGATAGACCCATATTTAATGGTAAATTCTTCTTTTAAGTCATAATGTTCTTCAAAACAGCCTTTCACAAAAATAAACAAGAAGATGCAAAGAAGAAGAAAAATGATTAAAATAAGGGAAGAAAGGCAATTTTAAATTTTAATACAAAAAGTATACAAATGAAGAGATTACATATTTGCATTTGTTGTAAGGTATATCAACAATAAAATGTAATTTTTTCTTAAGTATATAGCGCTCAAAGTTTTAAAACGTATGACCTACAGTGATTAAACTGAACACTGTAACAGCTTCTGTAATAGATCCTGTCACTTTTATTACATATATTGTTCAGATTTTTTAGGTTTTAAGTTAGACTAATAAATGAGCTCTGTATTTGTCCCTCATTGTCCACATGTCATTAAACAGGAAACGCAACCATCTGACTTTGAGAGTTTAAATATTTTAAGCTTTTGGGTGAGGACTGTTTACTTTAAATCAAATATAAATATCCCTGTAATTCAGCATGTTTCCGCACTACGCATTCTAGGTAGTACTTTTCCCATGTATGACTGACATTCATGAATCAGAAACTTAAAACAGCAAAGAATACAGAAGTCATACAAGGATCCGGTGGAATGAACATGAACGTGTTCATGTTCATCTCTTTCAGACCGCGTTTATCCTTCAATATTGTCTTCAGGAGCAGTGGACTGCTGAATAGAACTTTGCTCTCTGCGTCTCTGACGCTTCATAATGTAAAACCTAGTCACAAATACAGACAGGACCACAGCCACTGCAACAATAATCCAAATCCAGAGGAAAACACCAGTGGGTGCAGAGGAGTTCTTCAATGTGTTGTTTTTGGCTACCGGCTTAACAATTTCTGGAGTTCCAAAGAACAAGCCATCAGTCTTTGATGCTTTCTTGCATTTGACCTCACCTTCAAGTTCAAATCCTTCAAAGCAGGAGCAAACAAAACTCCCCAAAGTGTTTTTACAGTTGTGATCACAGTAATGCATTTCACATTCATTCATATCCTCACAAATATTCTCATTACGTATATAACCATCAGGACAGTAACACGACTCTCCAGTGTTTCCGTCACATATCGGAGAGCATTTCTCTTCTGCGCAGTGCATTATGCATTGTCTGGGTTTTTTTCTGTTTGGGATATGTCTTGGAAAACAGGAGCATTTGTAACCCCCCATTACATCAGTGCATTTGTGCTCACAAGGACCGCTTTTGCAGCCTTTAGAGCTTTGAAAAATAATAGAGTCTGATAAGTTTTGACCCAAACATGCATCTCTGAGTTTTGTTTTGCACAGAAACCCATCAGCTTTATCAGAGCACTGCTTCTCCGTCAGGTTTTGATGGTTTGAAAGTGAAATGCAATGTGGAGAGCAGAGCTGAATGGTTTGTGCCCAGGTGTTGAAGGACTGAATAAAGGTCCGGTCGATAGTTCCAGAGATCCACTTGTAGCCTCTCAGCGGAGCTGAGAGATTGCTGCAGGCTCCAGCTGGCAAATGCAATCCAATCCAAAAGTTTCCGAGCAATTCTTTCCTCAAAATATCAAATATCTGCTTATCAGTCTTTGACTGAAATGTCAGAAGCTCTCCATTGCTTTCACGGCATGCTTCCCCAGCTGTTATGAAATCCACATTGTTGTGATTAAGGGTTATGCATTCATCTCCAGAACAAAACGGCCAGCAGCTACCAGTTTGCTTCAAGCCCTGTCCCGACTTAAAGGACACCAAGAACATGACCAACATCCAAATATTCATCATCATCATACTCACTGGCACAGACACATCAGTTTCAAGCTGGCTGTCCTGAGTTATGAAGAATTTAAAGTCTGTGGCTTCCAACTCCGGAAAAAGAGTCCCCCCAGGACCAGGAAGGAAATCAGATAAGGTTAGACCGCTGCTCTATTCAAGCTAGGACAAACAAGGGCATAGATCAAAAAGCTGCTGGTATGTATATACAGAAAGAAAAAACTAAGATACTCAGCCCCATGTTTCTACTGTAGAAACATGTAGCATCTGTTTGATGTTGTCTAACTTCTGCAAAGGGCTTTACTAGGTGTTTCTCATTTAATCATTCTCTCAAACACAGCCGTACAACAACTGTATTGCATAAACTCTAGTAATGAATCACTTTGTTTCTACAGTCACACCCCTTTGAGCATAATGGAGCAAACTAGGGTTCAGTGTTCTGCCCACTGACACTTTAATATGAAGGGAGTACTGAGGATTAATCACCCGACCTCCTCTACCTATCTGAATATATCAATAACAACATGTTACACATTTTTAAAGAAACTGTTTTATTTGGTTTTGGTCTGATATTATACTGTAAAACACAGTACATGTATTCAGAGCACTCACTATTTACACCAAAAGTACAACTCATAATCCATTTTAGGCAATTTAAGAATTCACAAAATTTACAAAACAAGTGGTGAAACTTTTCCACACACTACATCAATACAACAGTTATTAAAACAAATTAAGTGCTAGCATGACTTGCAGCAACAAAACAGTACCACATAAATACTAAAGCATCCTTCATGATGACATAATTATTGAATAATTGCACAAAGGGGGATCTGGTTTCAACAAGAACTTTCACTTTTGCACATCACATACTTCCAATACACATTTCAATACAATACATTTCAGGATTTTCTCTGAAGTGAAATTAGAATTTAACTTGTCACAGATTAAATTCTTAACTGCAGCTTTTAGTTTAATAAATGATCTATAAATGTCTTTCTCCTGTGTCATGGGATGTTGAGAGGTAAACATACAGATCTTGTTTTTATTTCATCAGACAGATAAGATACTCTGAGGGTGATATGGGTTCTAACATGTCTGCTGGTGATAAAATAAAAAAGAAACTGATATTCGGTCTTTTCAGTAAAATGTCTGAACAACACAGCCCTTGGTAAGCTTTATATTTTTCCTGAAGTGTTAGGCATGGCAGTAAAATGACAGTCACCACCTATTCCAAACAATGAAATCTGCACACTCTGACTCTTTCACATCCTCCTCATACACTAGCAGGAAAAGTTGCACTTATTTGTTTCAAATAGATATGTATTCTTTGACTTTTGAATATGCTACTGTACATCTTAAACACATCACTGTTTGACAGACAATGCTGTTTCTTCCAATTCTGATTTTAAATGTAACTACCTCATAACAGTGTATAGCCCCAGCACAACCACAATGCAAAAATTTAAATTACATAAATAGACACAATAATCCGCACAGAGAGTCTTTCTGTCACTGTCAGGTCATAAATCATCAGTCAAGATGGACTCATATAGTTTCTCTAAGCGTGGATCCAAACCAGAGGACACCCAGCAGTAGCCATCTGCTGTGGTGTTCTTCTTCTTCACTTCTTTTTTGGAACGACTGCATCGAAAAATGGCAATAAACAGAGTGACTGCAAACAGCACGAGCAGAGGAATGACCGAACCGAGGACGCAGATTATCACTCTGGCGTTGGCTGTGTGGGCCGCATTGGTCACTGAGGACGAGTTGATGTGCGTCATGTTCAGCGGGTCCGGCAGCAGCACATCGGTGTGAGGGGACTGGTGCTGCAGCTCCACCGTGCTTCTGGTCAAGGACTCTGTGGAATATTCTTGTGTTTCTCTATCAAATGGGTTGTCTGATGATGCTGTTGGCATGACGGACACATGTGGGCCCTTTGTTGACTCGTCATTCTCCGTGTCATGGGTGCACATGAAGCTTCCAACGGTGTTAATGCATGTGAACTCGGCAACACAGCGCTCACTCACACACTCATTGATATCCACACAGGAGCGCCCATCCCTTGATAAAGTAAAGCCCTCACTGCAGTAACAGCTGAAAGATCCGATATTGTTCAAGCAGCCTTGCTCGCATCTTGAGTCTGTGCACTCATCCACGTCGATGCATTCACCATCCACCATTTGATAGCCGCTTTTGCATTCACACCTGTAACTGCCATGCGTGTTTACGCACAGATGACCCTCGCAGGCTTGTGACTTGCACTCATCAATGTCAGAGCAGTCACGCTGGTTTTCATGCAGCTTGAACCCATCTGGGCATTTGCAGGAAAACCCGGTCCTCCCCATGACACACCAGTGCTCACAGGTGTCAGGGCCACACATGTCCTTCATCCTGCAAGAATGTCCGTCTTCTTCAAGGTCGTAACCTTCTTTGCAAAAGCATCGGATGACCTCACCTGCTTCCTGATGGCACAAATGTTCACATCCGCCGTTGCTGATTTCACAGTTTTGCTCAGCGAATGGACAAAAGGGACCAGGTTCAGTCCAAAAATAAGTATTGTTTGAACTCACGCACACAGAGTAGTGCGACGTCTGGTCACTGCAAAGAATATTAGCATATGTTAAGAATGGAACGGATTCCATTTTTATTTTTTGCGGCTCTTTTGCGAAGGGTGGTGTGTAGGTTATTCTTCCAGGCCCCAACAGAGCTAAAGGCTTACACATTCCTTTAATGTAGAACTTGCATGCATAAAAGGCCCGACTTCTGCAAGCTCCTGCAGTCCATTTCAGCTCATCCTGGCCTGGAAATGTGTAATCGACCCTTACACATCTCTCCTGTGTGCATGTGGATGCAGGCTCATCTTTCCAGTTGGAATAATGGGAATCTTCCTCCCCAGATACCCATTTAAATCCCCTAAGAGTCTTTCCTTCCAAAACACATTGCTTTTTGTGCAGCTTTAATCCAATCCAGAATTTGGCTACCTTGTTGTGATGCTGGCTTTGGATCAGTGAACGCAGAACATCCTCTTCATGTCTGTCTCTGACTGTCATCAGATAACCTCCATTATCTTTACAGCCCTGCTGCGCATGGTCAAAACTTACCATCTCAGCGTGTAAGGTGAAGCAGGCGTTAGAGGTGCACAGCGTTTCATGTTCAGCTCCAGATAACCCCTCACAGCTGTTAATTAGCTGCAGGAGAAGGATCAGCAACATAATTGCCATAGAGATCAACCAATTCTTGGATCCAGAGGGTCTCTATCCATTCGTAGCCAAAGAACAACTGGTGTGAGTCTGAAGCAAACATTTGAGCCCCAGCATCCTGTTTGGGACCCAAAGCTAAAGACGGAAGTCATGTTTATCTAGAGTTATGGGCCCTTTTTTTCTCCCTTGCTGACCAGTTCCGCTTTGAACCAAGAAAACAATGAAAGGCTGCAGAGTGTTTTGACTGATTCGCCAGATGTCTCCGGCCTCTGTAAACTCCACACAGTTCAGGAGACTCCCTTAATTGTGGTACCTTACAATACATAAACATGGAGGGGTCACAATATGAACGTGCTGACATTAAGAACACTGTGGACGGACACACAATAGCTGCTGCAGGGAATAAACCTGAGGCCTTTGCTACTCTGCTGCCACATGGAGAACAGCTGACCCTCCCATTATTATCTCAGAATAAAGTTATGACTGTGATGACCAGTAATGTTCTATTAGCTTATAGGTCATTTTATTTGTATAGAAATGGTTTTATTACTGGTTGGTTTTATTAATGGCTCATGCCGAATCATGAAAAATAATTTGAATGTCTTTTATCTTTATTTTTTATTATTCAATATAAACTCATTTTCTTTTTATTATGTTATGATGAAAGGTGAATTCCTATGATGGGAAAGTCCTATATAATGAAGGAATTAAGTAACTGATCATCAAACTAAAGGAAACTTCTCATCTTGAATAATTTTAGGAGTTCAAAGGCTCTTAGAAATACCAATTAGTTTTGAGTCTGTCACAGAATCAGATTTTTACTTTCTGATCATGCAAATTCAAACAAGGTTATAGCAAGTCTCAGTACTAGACATATACAACCTCATTAGGAGAGCATATAACTTTTTTTCACCATGTCATAATGTATTTGACAGAGATGAAATCAAAAAGACAAAAATCCTGTGGGCGATATTAAGTTCCCCTGTTATTCAGTAGCCTGTATAGCAGAGGTGTCAAACTGATCCCTGAAAGGGCCGTGTGGCTGCAGGTTTTTGTTCCAACCATGCAGAAACACAGCAGACTTGTTTCATAGAATCAACTGAACTGTTTAAGACCTTTAGTGAAGACAACTAGAGCCACCATAACATGAAGTAGTGGTTTCTTCAAGTCATGAAACGATAAGATAAAATGAGTTGTTTTTCTTATAAAATGTAGAAATACATAATAATAATTTAATGATGATAAACTCAATGCTAGAACAATTTATTATTCATTATTAGCTATGGCTGTGAGTTGGTTAAATTTTTAAATCATGATTAATCGAAAGATTTTCATAGTTAACTTGCGATTAATCGCACAAATAATTTTTTTTAATGTTCTGTTTATCCATCCATCCATCCATCCATCATCTATATCCATTTTGTCCTATACAGCAGTGGTCCCCAACCTTTTTCTCTCCACGGACCGGTTTAACGTCAGGTAATATTTTTACGGCCCGGTCTATAAAATGTGTCGCAGGCAGTGACGTGCGGTCAGGTGAGGCAGGGGAGGCCGTGCCTCACCTGCCATCATGGAAAGAAAGAAATGAAAAAAATATAATATATTTTACATTTATCAATTGATTTGTACTACTATAAAGTAATTTTTCCATTTAACTTCACCATTTTTTAGATTATTTTTTATTCAAAATCGCTGAATTTTCACATTTACCATTCAAATACTGAGAAGATGCGGGCGGTGAGGCAGCACCCTGCTGAGCCTCACCATGGATTGCGCAATGACTCGGCTAACTGTTCTGCCATGCTATGTAGTGGGACCAGATCGCCGTCTCTTTGTATATCACTATTAAAATGTTCAAACACGTTTGCTATATGAAATAAGTTTCCATAGTTTAACTGATTTATATAATGAACAGCAACTATATGTGTGTATTGTGTTTCTTGTGCCGGCGCGATCATAAAACGGCTGAGAAGAGGCACGGGGTGAGGCAATAATTTAAAACAAAGTTTTTATAGCTTTAGCCCAGAACAGAAACAAAATCATACACTTCGGTATAGAAACCTACTGTATATCCTCCTGAGAACTAAATAAAAAAGTCTCTTACAATTTCTTTCTTTGTGTATTTATTATCTATTTGGCCTTAAAAAACACACTTTACAGTTTAAAAAAAAAAATAATAATAATTTACAGCAGGGATGTCAAACTGATCCGTGAAAGGGCCGTGTGGCTGCAGGTTTTTGTTCCAACCATGCAGAAACACAGCTGACTTGTTTTAGTCAATCAACTGAACTGGTTCAGACCTTCAGTGAAGACAACTAGTTGATTGACTAAAACAAGTTAGCTGTGTTTCTGCATGGTGGAACAAAAACCTCCAGCCACACGGCCCTTCACGGATCAGTTTGACACCTGTGAATACAGTATTTCCACCCTAGAGGACACGAGGACAATGTTTGAGTTAAAATAGAACTGAATTTAGAAAATTAAAAAAATACAGTGATCCCTTATCCCCCCCCTTCACCCCCCACCACCCCCCCCCCCCCCCACCCCCCCCCCCCCCCCCCCCCCCCCCCCCCCCCCCCCCCCCCCGCGAAAATGAAAATCCGAAAACTGAAGCCGGAGACCTCTGAGCCTAAATAATGTGTTTAAAATATGGATTGATATAGAATGATACTGAACAATACCTGATGATTATGAATCCCTGAACCTCTTAAGAGGAAACTCTTCCACATCCTGAAATAAGTGGAGCGGTTAGACTTTAGTCTAACAACAAAGCTGGTAACTAAGAATGCAACATTGTGAACATCTTTTTTTTTATATATTTCTTGTAGCTGCAAACCTTTGTTGATTTGCGAGTTGCTTATTTTTCTTTATATTTTCTATTTGTTTATTTTTGGGTCAACTGTACTGGGCCATCACTTGTCATGTCATTTGTGTTTAGCTAATGGGATGGGATGTCGTCTAGTGTGGGGTTTCGTATGGATGCCTTTTAAGGTAGCACACGTTCTCTGGGGGGAGAAGCTAGAAGCCGACTCGCGGCTATTGCTAATATGCTGTGCTGTCTAAAGTTTGTTTTCTACTGAAATTTCTTCCTCATTTCCCTCTCAGTGATAAGCAGCTAGCAAGTTCGACTGTTAATCTCGATGAATTAAAGAGGAAAATAAATCCATCAGTAACTAAATTACTAGCATGTTTCCTGGAGGGGAGTGATATTTCCATTTATCTACACCCCTCGCCCTCACCCTTGTCACAGGAGTAAATTGATATTAAGATAGTTACAGAAAAGAAAAAAAAAACAGAACAGAAACAAAACAATAATGTTACTTCCTTCCTTGTCTGTCACAAATATTTGAAAATAGCACGTTAAACAAAAGAAAAATCTTGTTTACTTCCATTTTCCTCTTCTTCGTCTGCTTCTCAAGCAGATGTTCTTCTGTGGATCAATGTGGGAGCAAGTGGGCGGAGTTACATGTTGAGCTCCGCCCACATTGAGGCACGCCCCGATCTGCAGTCTGCAGTCAGGGACTACTGATTTTGTCGGGCTGCTGCTTGACCACAGTAATTTGCTGACGGTCCCTTAACTCCAAGGCAGCAGCGAGGTACTCAGAAGGACATTCAGCGCTGTTCCTTAGAGTTTTAGCCACACTCACTGAGCTTGGAGGGTTGATGACACTTGTGAAATGTCTGGCATACTTATATCTACATAATGATACCAACCTGGATGAAATTGATGCCGTTTTCGTGACGCTAATGAAGTTTAAAGAGAAAAAAACCCAAGCGAATGTCGGATGTGAAACTAACTTTACCGCACCCTGCAGTGGTAACTCATTTCACAGTGACAGTAAATACAAATAACCTTTTTCTTGTCAACAGACTTGTCATAACACCCTTTTCTGTCACCATGTCTGTCCCAACTTTGACTGTAAATACACTTATTGTCCAAGGGTCATATTTACAGAAATGTGTGTGCATTAATCTCACGTTAAAAAAATAGTGGCATTAAACAGAATTTGTGCGTTAACTTTGACAGCTCTATTATTAACAGAAGAAAGCAAAAATTACCCCAGATTCTCACAATAATATAACCTTTTTGCTATTAAATTCTGATAAGCAAAGTTATTTCTTTTAGTCTCAAACACCTTAGGAACATAGTAGCTGGTTTCACGTTGGACTCCAGTACAACTGTGGGAAACCTCAGAGTTTTTTTAGATTAGGATATGTTGTTTAAACAGCACATTAATCAGGTTTGTAAGGGAGCCCTTTTTAAACTCTGCTTTCTGACTCATGCTTACTGTAAAGTGTTCTTAGCAGGATGTTAAAATAATTCCCTGAATCACATCCAGCAGATCCAAAATCCAGCAGTGAGACAGCCGACAGGAATAAACAAGACAGATCACGTCTCTCCTGTGTTAGCCTCTCTCTACTGGTTTCCAGTGAAATTCAGAATAGATTTTAAATCCTATTGTTTACATAGAAGGCTCTTAACAGCCAAGCTCCTCATTACCTACAAGACATGATAACGCCAAATACTCCCAATAAAGCTCTCTTCTCTCAGAGTGCAGGGTGACTTGTAGTTTACTTACAAGTCACAAGGAGAATATTTAAAAGTAGATTTTTGAGGACAAGCCTTTTGCTATCAGGCACGTCTACGATGGAACCAGCTCCCAGTTTGGGTTGAGGAGGCTGACACGCACCTTTAAAATCAAATTCAAAAATTTCCTGTTTTTTTTTTTTTTGACAACATTTCCCCCTTTTTTTGGCAGTAAGGCTCTTGGGCTGTGGTGTCTGTGAAGGCAGACATGGAAGACTCAGGGGTCCTGTTTTTGGTTTCCAGCAGCTCAGCAGAGAGTTGATACTGGTTCTTTTGGACCGTTCCAACCATCGTGAGTTTTCTCGGTAGAAGCTCCTGACCCAAGTTGTAGCTTGTGAAAAAATAGTCACAGGTTATATTCTGCTCTCTGAGACCATGTGACATGTCAAGCATGACCCAAGGGAGAGGGTCCGAAACTGGGGAGAAATGGGGGTCACAGATGGAAAAAAAAAACAAAACACTTTTAGTTTAGTTTAGAGTTTTAGACAATTTTAACCCCTTTTATTCTCCATTTTGGCTGCTGGGTCAATTTGACCCGAACAGTATCTATGTAATATAAACATGGTGGGGTTTTCAAATATGTTACATGAACCATTTTCATTTTATATGTTGATTACACTAATTAAGCCAAGCAAAAGAAGTTTTATTCTGAAAAAAAAAACTTTTAACTATTTTTTTTTAGATTTTTAATTTTCAAAACGGGTCAATTTGACCCGCAACATAATGGGAGGGTTAAACATAGCCTCATCATAGCCATGCTGCTATAAGGTCTACGCTGCAGGGTGACAACAACATGATCCACTGAGTGGTGCCCTCACCCCTTTTCTCTCCTCTCCTTTTCTCTTTTCTTCCCTCTTCCCTTCAGTTCAGTTCAGAATTTTATGAGAATTTTGAATCATTGACTAAATAAACCATTAACCTTGTAGTTTTGTGCTGTCAGCTCCCATTCTTTTTTCAAAAATAAATCATTTTCTTTTTTTTTTAAGAAGAAAATATTAAAAAGTTTGTAAATAAAGTACTTAAAAAAGAAACTCAACTAAATATTATTATCTCGTTAAAAATACAACACAGTTCATTTGAATAAACACACAGACAAAGTTATGTAGTTTGTCCAAAAACTGTTTACAGTGATCCCTTATTTTTCGGGGTTAATACCCGCAAAAATCATAATCCACGAACAGGAGCCGGAGCCCCCCGGGCCTAAATAACGTGTTTAAAATATGTTTAAAAACTGCAAAAAAAAAGTAGAGAGGCACTGCAGCAAAACAAGACAAAGGCTCAACTGTGGTCTTTCTGTTACCTTCACAGCCTCTGGTCTCCGAACCGTAGTAAAGAAACCACTCTTTCATCTAACCTCGTTTTCATTCTGCCGTCCCATGACACACACACTACATTACCCATAAGGCCACCTTCTTAAAGGGGCCAGGCTGGCTCACAACCATTTCTTTGCTGCGAGAGAACACGCACAACATCCTGTTATGTTTCAGGAATTTTTTCTTGATTTTTTTTTTTTATATTATCTATTTTGAAAAAAGTCTGCGAAAAACTAAAACCTAAAAACTTAAAGCGTGAATTGCCGAGGGATCACTGTATGTAGTTATCATCCTGTAAGCATGAAATAGAGGAATCATAATTGTTTCACATTAGCACCAAAAAAAAAAAAAAAAAAAAAGCTACAAGATTAAATTGCATACATACATTAGTTGGTTATGCCAGATGATGGCACTGACCAGAATGTAAGTGCAGACAAAAAAAAAGAAGAAAGAAGAAATAGAGGAATCATTATGGTCTCTCTGTTTACACCTTTAGTTTTTAGGTGCTGCATGCAGACTGGACTGACTCAGTCAATATTTTCCATTAGGACCATTACCTGTTGAACATAATGTTCTATACGACCTGTGCCAAGGGCATTCATGTGAATCATGAAATTTCCTGCATTTGTTTAAATGCAGGAAGTGCCCTGACAACAATCACTGGAAGCCAAATGAAACACTACTCCACCCAGTGAGCTCACAGATGCAGTCAAACAGTGTCCACTACAAAGAAGTCAAGAATGAATGCCCTACATGTTATTGTCAGGTTTATGTCCACATTTCCATTCTGACAACAGTAATTCTCAAACAAACTCAAACATCTAAAATCTACATGACTTGTTTGGAAGCCAGAACATTGGAGTTGACCATTTAATTTCTTTTTAAATGTCTTTACTTGAAAGCATATATCTGAAATTACTATCAAGTCAAAAACTCTGATATAGCTTCATCCTGTTTCTTTGTTTAGTCAAAGTAATAATAACTTTTAACTTTTTACTGTGATATTATGTTTTTGCAGGCTGTTGTTAGATTAATTGATAATACTAAATCCCACCATGGTTTTATATACATAAACCATAATGTAATTTGATTATAGGAATACATCTAGGAATAATAGGAGTAATTATAGGGATAATTTGGTCTAATAGATAAATAAATTGATCTAATTAATGTGTGTGGCAGTGAGAGAAAGCTGATTGCTTTGTAAAAGCTGCTTGAGTGGTCCCTATAAGCTATATATTAGTATGCTATATAAGCATGTTGTTGTTGGATGCTGAAGCATTCAGACTGCCTTCACCGGAGATAAGGAGCCTAGCCCAAACCATGAAAAACAGCCACTATCCCCCACTACAAAACTTTGTAGCTGGCACAGTCAGGCAGGTAAGGTTCTCCCATCATCTGATGAACAGAGAAACATGATTTGTCACACCACACTATACCACTGCTGTTTAGTCCAGGCTCAGTGTGCTTTTCACCACTCCATCTAAAGCTACGCATTGGACTTGACCATGTGCAGCTTTCATGCAGCTGCTCAGTTCCATGTATAGGGTCCTATGAAATCCGTTTTATTTTTTCTCAAATTCCAATTTAATTTTTTTCATTTTCGGTGTTTTTCGATTTTTAATTTTTGAGAATTCCGTTTTAAGCATTTTATGCAAATTTAACCCCAAAACAGTATGTAAAGTAATGAAATATAGACAGTTTATGCAATTATAACTGTAAACTTTAATGTTTTCATACTCTTAAAAATATAGTGTTCTTTTTATGAAATAAATAACTAAGAAAAAAAAACAAACTCAAATAAGTAAAATCCATTTAAAGTGCAAAAAAGAAATTGCAACAGCAGTAAACTAATCGTTTTGGCTTGTTTATTTTCTTCTGTTATCAGACACATAGTCTTTTGCCTTTTCCACAAACTTCGTATCTTGCGATCGTGGGTTCACCTGGTCACATGTGGACATGCACAAATGGCTTTACCTCTCGAATTAACTCTTGTATAAAAAGTGTGATTTGGCCTCAGTTGAAACCCTGAGAAAATGGCAGATTGTTATAAATGGCTTACTCTCCAGTTAAACAATAGATGACCAGAGCGTGTTTACTGGGAGGGCACCAACTGTCTGGGACTTTCAGGTAGCTGATAGGAATTGTCTGTGTAAGAATATTTAAATGTATATACAGTAGAGGCCTTACGGGTCCACTTTCATAGACCCGAAACCAAATGGACCTGTGAAAATTCGACCCGAAACTGACCCGATCCGAGCTATTATCATAAGTCCAGGGGGCCGAACCCGAATGGACCCGCAATATTTGGACCCGGAACCGACCCAACCCGAGTCTTTAGTTTCAGACCACGAACCGAACCGAGTTACCCGAATAGATCCAAGACAATACACCCCATAGTTGCTCATGTTAAAAGTTGTCTTGCGTTGAATAAAACTTGATTTTCTTACCTAAAGTTGTCTTCTTCTACCCAGTTCAGTTGCTACATAGGCTACGTGATGTAAACAACAATAAATCCATGTCATTATTTTCTTTGTGAATACATATGCTATTGGTAGCAACTGCTAACACTAATAGCCTACACTGGTCAGGACACGTCGTGAATATCTTCTCTCATCCAGCGTTATCATGTTGGTGATCCGTTGTGCTTTACAGCTGCCGGGCAAACCGGTAATGTTTTGTTTTGTTTTTTTTGTTAATGAAGAAAGCGGGGGCAGGAGGGGCAGAGAAGCGTGCAGTGTCCCCAGCTTAGGGACCCCTCTTGGAACATTTTCTAAAAAGATTAGTTCGTTTTAGTCCGGGAGAGAAAGAAAAACTCAAAATTGCCTTTCAGTTCTGTTATATTGTGCAATTAAAGCGAATTCCATTTTTAATCTCCAATTCTGTCTGCGATTCTGTGATCGTGGATTCCATAGGGCTTTGTAAAATGAAAATGAATTCAATGAAGCTCCCACCACAGTTTTAGTGCTTACATTAATATCAGTGGAAATTCTGAACTCTTCAGCTATGGAACCAGCAGAGTATTGGTGAGTTTTTGGCACCATGAGCCTGAGCCTGAGCATTTTTCATGGTCTTTGTGGCTGAGTTGCTGTTTTTGATAAACGCTTCTAGTTTCTAATATCACTTACAGTTGACCATGGAAATTCAGCGGGAATGAAATTTGTTGAACTTATTGCAATGGTGGCATCCCATTACAGTAACATGCTCACAGTCACAGAGCTCATCGGAGCAGCACATTTTATATCACAAATGTTTTTAAATGGAGACTGCATGGCCAGGGGCTTGATTTTATACACCTTGCATGCTGTTTCCACTTGCAAACATTTGTGACCACATTACACACAGCTGCAGTTACTTTTATGTCAGTCTGTGATTATGATCACTAAGCACTGAACAGTTGTCTAATATGAACAGCACTTGCAAATTTCTCTATCAATTGTGAAATTGTGAAATATCCCCATACGTCATCAGGCCTGTACGAGCCAGCCTGAGCATGCACATGGATTCTGGTGCTCGACTGAGAGACACATCTTTCTTCATAGATCATGCATCACACCTTCAAGTTGCAGCTAGTTTAGTTGGCACATTTTCCTTGCTTGCCCTCAGCAGAGATATCATCATCCAGATTTACTTAGAAATTTGTCTTCAGTGTGTAAGCTACTTTGTGAAAATATGATAACAGCAGTGAGTACCAAATAAATCACTAAAAGAGAAGCAAAATTGCTTTAGACTGCAATTCAGAAAGTCATCATGGCAATCAGTTCATATCAAACAGAACAGTGTGACAATACTAGCGCAAAATGTTGCAAACAATAGGTGCTAATGACTCATACACTTCTCAAAGAGAGCTGGGGATATTCAGATGAAATTTCAGAATGCTTCTAAAATGATCTATAACCTTTATCAACCACAAAAAAAAAGTAGGGCATTGATGACAACAGCAATTTAATATTGCTGCTGTAGGACTCGGTCCTGCTTTGATGTCTAGTTGTCTGATTGTCTGTCAGATTGGAGACGTTGTGTGTGGTGTTCATCCTGCTGTCACCACACATTAAGGATTAACATTATGTTTCTGGTTTACCAACCACCCGATGCTCTTCAGCCAGTAAGATGTCATTAACCCTGGCATGAATATGAATACATGGATATGCTTTGTATGGGATATTATGATGATGGAGGACTCTTTACACCCTCTCCACGACACAGTGATCAAACAACAGAGTGTGTTCAGTGAGAGGCTTCTTCAGGTCCGTTACAAGACAGAAAGATGCAGAAGAACATTCCTGCCAGCAGCCATCAGCCTCCACAACAAGACATCCTACTATTATTAATTCAATATTATTATTGCTGTCATTTATTTATTGTTGGAAAAAAAAAAGCCCTTACTGCAATGTTGAATTTCCCTTCTGGGATTAATAAAGTATTTTTCATTTCATTTTCATTTCATTTCATTTCATTTCATATTATTTTGTGTTTTTGAGTGTGACAATAGTTAAAATATAGATATAGATAACCAGCTGATTGCTCCATGAACATTCAGACTTACATTTTGTGGACTCTAGGGTAGCTAATGTTATTCTGTAGGCTCTGTGGAAGGTTGAACTGTAAAAGATGCAAGACCTTTCTTACTTTGACATATTGTGTATGATGCCTCAGCGGTTCCAAGTTATATTTCCCAAGCTACAATTAACGTTATTATAATTCCCGGCTGGCCTCTTCCTCAGGCTGCTCAGTACCCAAATATGATCACAGACCCACCTTATAATTTACAACCTGTTTATATGTTTATGATTACCCCACCACCACACCACCACCACCACCACACACACACAGCCTTGTCTATATTACATTGTAGGGACACAAGATGTGGACTCCCAATGTGGGGACCACCCTTTCTGAAGGTTCTACAGCTCTGAAAAAAAAATCAAGCAGTGGGGGAGCCAGCAGACAGACACTTATATCACTTAAAATTGTCAATCAGACAAAGTAAAGTCTCTCATCTAACCAGGGACCGCTTCCTGGGGACTTGTCTGGTTTTTAGTAACTAATGGGGTCCCCAAATACACACGTCTAATTTTTCTATCTTTCTAAGGACCATTTTAACACACCGTCATGTTTCACTTAATTTGTGGAGTCTACCGTCACAGACAATATTTTTTAACTGCTTAACAGCACCACGATCAAGTAAACCTAGAGTTGACAGTATCACAGCTTTGGTCTGCATTACCACAGTATACAAATTCACGACAGTCAGAACTTTTATTGCAAAAAGGCAAAAAAATAAACTGCAAAGATATCTGTACTTCAGTCAGCTGCCACCAACAGCCAACTTCTTGTGGTCTTGGTTCTAAATGAACTAAATAAACTGACAAACATGTGTGGGGCCTTAGGGGCCCGATCTTGCGCCAAACCTCCAAAACCTGCTATTAAGGGATAAAAGGTATTGGGAGGGGCGTTCCCCCACGAAGAACGCAATCTTCCACCTCCCAAAACCCACGATCTCACCTGCGAAATCCACGATGTCATGCACACATTATGCATGGGAGTGGTTAGGGCGTTCCACCTGTTTAACCAATCAGTGCGTCAGTAGCCATTGCCTTTAAGAGCAGGTTGCAGTACCTGCAAACTGCCATGGAACGTCTTTTCACCCAGATCAGAGCAGCTCTCATGGACAGCTGGTCTGGGACTGTGCTGTAGAGCTTCCTCCTCTTTTTTCCTCCTCCTCCTCTGCACTGATATATACATAACTAGCTTTAACTAATGTGGAGCAAATTATTTAATCATTTCTTTTGTACTCCAAGAAGTTCCAACAAACTGCTCAGAAAATAGAGCCGGTGAGCTTCCAGGAAAGCATTTATTAACTAGAAAAGCAATCGGAGAGCGCAGACCTCCGCCAAGCACAGCAGTTGTGGTTGCTTTAGGGGTCAAGAAACAACTAAACAGCGCAATGTTATCGAAAATTTGAAAGTGATCCAGAATCCAGGATTTCTTCCGGATCACACCCAAAATAAAATCAGTTCTTCCTTTTCACATTTCTGACAACTCCTGAAAATGTCATCAAAATCCATCCATAACTTTTTGAGTTATCTTGAACATATCCCCTGCGCAAGACGCACAGCTGCGCCAAGACGCATAGTTGCTGGGAGCGGTTGCTTTTTTCACAACAGAGTTCTGTGATCTCCTCGTTTCTTCCACAGCAAACATCTGAATGAGATCATGTCACAGCTGTACAGACATCATCTGCCCTTAAGAGAATAATGTATGAAAGTAATACAGTGATGCATAATCGAGAGGTAGAGCCGGTTGTGCAGTCCACATGTGACTGGGTGGACGCGCAATGACAGGATTTGGACGCGCTCTTTTACGCGCCGACATGCCAGTTGCGCTTTCCACAAACTCGGTATCTTGCGGTACTGGTGTCTCGCAGATTTTGGGTATTGGGTAATGGGTGGTCACACCACCCATTACCCAATACCCAAAATCTGCGAAGTACAGGTACCGCAAGATACCGAATTCGTGGAAAGCGCTAGTGACACGCCCATTGCCGCGCCCACAATGTGCTTAAGGGAGACGGCAAAATGGGTTTTGGGTATTGGGAGGTGGAAGATTGCATTTCGGCTCCTAAATCTGTGATTTGCAGGTAATGGGTTTTGGGTATTGGGTAATGGGAGGTGCAAGATCGGGCCCTAGGTGTTTTATTCTTTTATCGGAAAGGATAGAGGGGATAGGGGGGATAGGGGATAGTCTGGAGGGCTGTACAGTGGTAATCCATGGCAGAGGATGCCGTGGGAGAGTTTTCCTGCCTTGATGGACTGATGGTTTTCTGAAAGTTGTATCTGCCGGCAGGTTTTTGCTCCCAGTCTCCATGACAGCTATAGTTTTGAGTAGATGTGTACTATTATCATATCCTATGATTATGTGTTTTTTTTTTTTTTGCTTTTTCGAGACTCTGCGTAGTCTCGAAGGGGGTATATGTGGTGTCTGAACAATATAATCTTTAATAAGTTCTAACTATGTTCTTTAAGAATTTTAAAGCTTGTGAGAAGTTCACTGAGCTCGTTTCATGCCTTTTTCAGGAATGCGGCTTGTGTGGGTGCATGATAGCACAGTATTACTCTGCGATAGATAAGCAACTGGAGTAAATGTAAAACCTGTCACAGAGCATCTGAGGGATTCCACCTGTATAGATTGGATGAGCTTGACCAAGGCTATAAAAGCTTGTGTCTTACTTTGTTCTCTCATTGGCTCGAGGAAATCCCAGACTTGCTGCAGGAGTCTGTTGTATGCCTTCTTTATCTGTAATAAATACTTTTATGCATTTAAAAGTTGGCCTCGGAGCAGCTTCTTTTTCATTTCCTGACACCCCAACACTGTACGATGAGATCGAGAGAAGAAAAAGCCTCAAAGCCACATCATTCTCGCCATGGAGATCTTCAACTTCTCCTGGCAAAAAACAACAATAGCCTTTCCAACACCTTGTTGAATGTATGGTTCAAAGAATTAAGGTTGCTCTGAAGGCAAAAGGGGGTCGAATATGGTACTAGAGGTCAATGGCAGACAATGACAGATTTTAAATTAATACACCACTACAACAAATTTCAGGTTTCACAAAACTATTACATTTATTTATGAATTACAGCCATTTCAAGCAAAATACCTCAATTTTGAAAGGTTCAAAAGTAAATGGAGCAAGTTACAAAAATGTGAATATAAGCATAATATTATGTACTTTAAAGAAAATCCTTTCCAGTCAATGACTGCCTTAAGTCACATGATAATGAAAATACCAGAATCTGTATAAAAGCAATGTTTTCCTCCATAGTTTTGTCCATTTGAAAATTAAACTCCCAATTAAGTCCTTTGTCAGTCTGCCACAGTCTTTGATGATG
Source organism: Hirundichthys speculiger (assembly GCA_018398805.1). NCBI lineage: Eukaryota > Metazoa > Chordata > Actinopteri > Beloniformes > Exocoetidae > Hirundichthys > Hirundichthys speculiger. Next base: position 36,819 of record JAGFBZ010000853.1, on the reverse strand, counting down.
TTTGAGGTTGTCTCAGTTGTGTTTTCACATTATTATTCCTATTTTGTGTAAAATAAAAAAAAAAAAAAAAATAATATATATATATATATATATATATATATATATATATATATATATATATATATATATATGGTTAGATCCCCCAGGTGTGGTTCAGTCTCTGACTAGCAGAGTCTGTCACCGGGACCAGCTCTCCGTCTCTTCAGGTAAGAAGTTGCGGTCTAGGAGGGGTTCCTCGCTAGATTTCCTCAACTTATTTAAGCTGGTGTCGAGGAGATACGCCCTAGCTCTCTCACTGCCTACTTACAGACGTCTACCCCGCTTACCCCAATAACTGACCTAAGAGGAATAGCCGGGTGGCTCGAAGTCCAGCTATCGGTCACGTCTGTTAACTGCAGCTCTCCTCTTAAGATCTGGGCTCTTGTTACCGGCTAGGATGAATTTTGTGGCTTGGACAGCAAGCCTCAGGGATAGGTGAAAATATATGGCTAGAATAACCAATAAGAACCTGTGTATTAGTGCAGAGGCATAACCAAGTCTTCAAAATTCTGGATACAGATGTAATGTCCACCACGACGTCTTATGATAATTTTATATTTATTAAAGCAGATTTAGCAAGGTTAAGCAGCAGCATTCATTGGTTATACAAATTGATTCTACTTGGAAAAGGGAAAAATGGAGCTGTAGCTTACAAATCAGTTCATCTGGTTGGTCCAAGGACAGGCTGGGAGATACGCATGTGGCCACTCTGCGTTTCAAGGCCGCTGTGGCAGGGTGGAGAGAGAGCGCCTGGTCAGGCCCCCGGGGAACCCTGGTTGCCCCCCCCCCCCCCCCCCCCCCCTCCTTACTAGCGGTGAGCTAGGCTAACCAAAAAAGGCTCCAACTATTTCTTCAAGAATTGGGAAAAATTCGTCGATCCTGTTCCAAGCGTCCTTCTGTCTTCTTTTCTTGAAGAAATTCCTTCCAGGTAATCCTCCGGATGGGGGTCGCTCGTCCAGGTCCCAGCTGGTCCTTCTTCTTCTGAAGTCGCTCCAGGAATCCACACAGAGTCCCTTTGTCTTCTCTTTTTATGCGCTCTCTCTCCTTGCTCGGCCTGCACCAGCCTTCATTTGATTGGTTACCCAAAATTACAGAGGTGTACATAATTATACATAACCCTCCTTGTTTTGGCTTCTCCCTCATACATTATTCACACACAGTGTCACACAGCCATTTCATAAGTCAGAGATTTGAGAAGAGGCGTTCACATAATTATCATACCATCACGACATCACAAGATCCTCACAAGGTTACATTGTTTGTCTGGGGCAAATACTCATTAAGCTAAAGCTAATCAGCTGAAGCTAACCCTTATTCAATGATTTATACCCCATGTCTGTCTTACAATTTCCTTAATTGAGCCATTGCTGGATTGATTCGTTTAACCACAGAATACGCGCTCATTCACCATTTTTCTGCACAAATCCCACAGTCACTGCTGGTTTCATAAGGTCAGCTTGCCCGGCTACTTCTGCACCTGGCCGATCCAATGCCAGCCACGGTTACACTGGTGTGTATTGCAGAAGAAATTCACTGTTTACAAACAGCAGACTGCTTTTTCGCCATTGTTGTGTCTTGGTAGCCCGGAGCTGGCAGAATTATTTTGAAACTTGGCTTTGTTGACATTCCGAAGAGGAACATCGCGCTTCGCTCTGTCTGTGTCTGTCTACTGTCTTGACCCAACAAGAAATAAGTTTTTAACATACAAAACTAACATAGATCCATTACAAAATTACTAATACATCTTGTTTCTGATCATTGACTAGAATCACACACCCATTTCATACATTTCATTGATTAGGGATTGATTACAAATCACATAAATTACCACCTTTCTGTTACTCCACTCCTGCCTTTGTTTTGACTAGCCCTGGCCTGTTTACATCACATCACTACCTCTGCAGCAGAGTCTCTCCTCACACTGTGGGTGCTGACAACAAGCCACTTTAACATACAGAGTTAACATTGATTATTGATTAGAAGCTGAGTTGATTCCAATGTTTTCTCAGGGTCACTTGACAATATATATATATATATATATCAGTATAAAATATTGAAGAAATAAGAAACCTTTCTTGAAATGTCTGCTCCTGCGTTTTCAACTAATGCCCCTGCTCGGTTAAGTGTACATTGAAATGTGCATCCACTGGAAATAAAGCAAAAAAATAGTTTGTTAATGCAGTGCAACAATCATGTACGAGGTCATCATTGTTTTTTTTTTTTTTTTAGATCCTTAATTTAATTCATGTCATCTGAATCAACAACTGGTTCCTAAACTGTTCATGAAGATAATGGTATTACCTCTGATTCCTGAAGAGTCATTGCTTGTCCATCAGATGACAGATGTTTGAAGATTTCTGTTGAATAACATAAATCAAAAGGTGGTAGTCTTTTAAATGGAAAACTGAGCTCTCTCTGTATGAGACTCTATATTCTTAAAGGAAAATTTTTTAAAGGTAAACATGACAAAGCTACTAAAGATTCCAGCCACATTCACAATCATGAGTTCTCACTTACTGTGCATGCACTCCAAGCGAAGTATGAGAGTGATGAAGCTTTCCAGAGTCATGTGACCAGAGGAGGCACCATAACGCAGAGCCATCAGGTTGAGCATGTCATCACTGACCCTCATTCCTGAGAAAGATACAGTAACAGGCCACAAGGAGTTTGACCCTTTACTTTGTTCTTGGTGGGTTCACATATCTAATTCGTGATCACAAATGTAGTCCCAGGATGCATTACAAAATGTGTGCAACAATGCTGGTTAATTCAATTCAATAATTTATATTTATATAAAACATAAATATCACACTGCTCAACCTGACAAAGAAGGCCCGAACAGGAACTTTGGTTTAAAAAAAAAAAAAGATGCATGTTCATTGTAAAATGAAAAAAGTGGCTCAACACTTAATACTGGTGAAGTTACAAGAGTGATGAGAGATTTGGCATTCTACACTAAGGCCCAGATCGTACACCTCTCGCTAGCCGCTACCCGCAAATTGTGGATTTAGGAACCTCCACTAACCGCTATGCAATCTTCTGCTTACCTAAAGCCGCTACCCGCGTTGCTGACTCCCTTACTCACATTGTAGGTGCGGCAATGGGCGTGTCATTTGCGTTTTCCGCAAACTCTGTATTTTATCGCAATTTGTAAATCGCTATATGGGAGAACTGTTGTGCTTGGCGGAGGTCTGCACTCTCCGAGTGCTTTTCTAGTTAAGAAATGCTTTCCTGGAAGCTCACTGGCTTTATTTTTTCTGAGCAGTTTGTTGAAACTTCTTGGAGTACGAAATAAATGATTAAATCATTTGCTCTACATTAGTTAGAGCTAGTTATGTATATATCAGTGCAGAAGAGGAGGTGGAAGGAAGAGGAGGAAGCTCTACAGCAGAGTCCCAAATGAGCAGCCCATGAGAGCTCCGATCTGGATGAAAAGACGCTCCATAGCGGTTTGCGGGTAGTGCAACCTGCTCTTAAAGGCAATGGCTACTGACACACTGATTGGTTAAACAGGTGGAACGCCCTAACCACTCCCATGCATAATATATGTATAATATATGCATAATATAGCGGTTAGTGCAGGTAAGATCGCGGGTTTAGGGAGGTGGAAGATTGCGTTCTTTGTGGGGGAACGCCCATCCCGCTACCTGCTATCCCTTAATAGCAGCTTTAGGAAGTTTGGTGGAAGATCATGCCCTAAGTGTTTTGTTTATGACGGGGTGTCATTACTGAGGGAGAAAATGAACCCTAGTCAGTTCTACTGTACCTGTAGCTATGAATGCATTCCTCAACTCGCCGAGTGACAGTGTTCCTGTCCGTGAAACATCAATGTGAAAAAAAATGTTCTGATAAGGTTAAAAAAAAAAAAAAAACAATGTCAATAATCAGATCTTCTTTTGAATTATATATCTATATATCTATCAGTATACCAGTAACTGTGGTACTGGTATACTGGACCATTACCATAGTATAGGACTTGTTTTTCTTTACCTTGTATGCAACAACTTTGTTCCACAGACAAACAAATTCCCCACTGTTCAGTTTCCCTGTGATTGATGTCTTGGAAGCAAAATATTAAGGTAACATATTGTATTCACAAGAATTAAACAATGAGTTTTAAGTCAACAAAAGGTAAGGAAAGTTTGACACTGGTTTCAAGTACAGTGCTTAGACATTAAAAAATTAGGTAAATGGTAATGAGCTTTCCAGGAGCGAGTCTCCTTCAGGCAGGCAAAACTTTCCCAGCCCACCAAGGAATGAACTTGACCTCTAAAGCTCCATCATAGATGTTTGCAATGCATTCTTTATATTACAACACAAAACCATCATGTAGGGGACCTCACACAGAAAGATACTTGGCTTAATTAAAATCTGGGGAATTTGAAAGTCAACCCAGTATTCTGAACTCTCTGTCATGGTCTTTACACCATTCTTAAACACTGTGTTGAGCATGGAAGGGACTGTTATCCTACTCAGCATTCAATTCCAATTGTATCACAGTTGGGATGCTGTGAAAATATAAATAAAAACAGAATCCAATGATTTGCAGATCTCATGAACCCATGTTTTATTCCCAACATGCTGTCTGAAATTAAAGTGAGCTAATATTTTCCATGAAGTGGTAAAATGTCTCAACAGTTTGTAAATTCCTTATGTTCTATTGGAAATGAAAAAATGGGTCTGTGTCAACCCAACAAGGTAAGGTATGTGCAGGCTACAGCAAAGGTTATGGCTCAGAGCTCATAGCTTTCGTGGTCATATGTCATTGATATAGAAAATAGAGGCATAAATCACCTCACACATTGATGGTTCCCCTACTTATTACTGTCAAAGGATATGTTCAGATTAAAGCCTGGATCCAATCTTTCTGTCTGGTCAGAATCTGATCTTCCTGATACCTAATAGCATATTCCAAGTGATCAAATATATCAATGGTAGCCTATATGCACAGAACTGATGTAAACAAATGAAAATGGTGGATGGTGAAGTGGTTTTTCTACTGTTAAAAAATGGTTCACATTGTTGTTGTCATGTCGACAGTGCACCACCTCCAAACCATAGCTAAAAGTCTGAACCCATCACTTCCATTATTCTGTTAGAATTAGTCATTATTGGACTGACCTCTGTGAAAATGCTACTGGAATCACGTTTGAAACCTACTTAGGCTGAATCCCATTTCACCCCTTGGCCCTACCCCTTGGCCCTACCCCTCCGTTTTGCGCGTTCATGTGGAGGGGTAGGGGTGTCCCAATTCCCATTATGACGGAGGGGTAGGGCCTTAGTATGGAACACCTCAAAGAACAACTTAGTTTCATAGATACTCAAATCAGACCATCATCAGGCCATCATTTTATGATCTTTGTAAAATTCTTCTCTTCATACATCCTTATTTATGCAGCTTCAGGATATCAAACTAATTGTTAGTGGCCTTTTTATATCTTGTGTTTTACAAAATAATTTTTATACAAGTTTTTTTTTTACTGTACTTTGACTGTACTGTTCAATGACGGTAATTGACAACAGAAAAAAGACAAATTGTCATAACAAAAAAAGAAATTACAAAAAGATACATCCATAAGAGCAACCATACTGCGACAGGCATCGATGCTAAACCCATCAAATTTGAAATCTCCTGAAAGAAACAAATAAGACCTGTCAGTCTTAAACAGTTTAGAGCTCTGATTTTGGCTGGAGTATTTTACAGTCCAAACCTTTAAGGATCTTCTCATTCAGAATTCTCTGGAGCTGCTCAGCATCAACTTCTTCATACTAGGGAAATATAAAAAAAAAAATCATCGCATTTTTTTCCCCCCATAAAATTAGTTTTTATCAGCCACATGTAAACAGAAGAAATGTAACCATCCTCTGTCCCAGAGTCATGCAAATGAATTGGTCACTTTAATTAAGGGTGCACGATAACTATTGGGCTGATAACTACTGAGCCAATAACTATCGGGCCGATAACAGGAAATTATGACGTCATTCCAATAAGTCTGATATCATGACCAATAGCCCTGATAACATATATATTTTTGTCAACACGGCAGCGCCTCGCTTTCTCTGAGCCTTGAATGACCGGCAGTAAATGTTATGTTCAAGTTACGTCGGCATAATCAGAAAAACCATAACTCAATAAGAAAAATCAAGAATACCCCCTCATGCCAGAAAACAACTTGTTAACTCTGTCATAATTTTGGTAGTTGGTAATTTGAATTAATATTCGCAGTATTTTCCCACATTTTACATATAAAAAAATAAAAATAGAAAAGGCTGAAAGAACGACTAGCAAACGAGGGAACATGGGAATTTAGGTTTCAACTTGAATGCACCATGCAGCACAGCGTAGTGATTAGTGACGGGTCCAGCAACACCGATGTGTTGGCGCATGCGTCGAGCTCAGAGAGCAACACCCATGTCGGTACGTGTCGGTGCGTGTTTCGCCTTAAGAAAGTCACATGACCGATACAGGTACTGTATCGAACTGACAGTGACGCACCAAACTGTGTTTATAAGGAAGCGCATCTGTCGACGGGATGCACTGCCAAAATAATCTCCGATCTTTTGTCACATGTCGTCAGAATCAGCAATAATTCTGGACCAGCCTCAAGCTAAAAGAAAGGTTTCCAGCGTATGGCACAATTTCAATCTCATATCAAAAAATAAGGTATTTGTTTCAATTTCCTTGTTTCATCCTGTTCCTCTCAAAGTTCCCACTTGATCTATCTGAATACAAATTAATTCCAAAGTGACTCTTAGTTTACTATTCATATTATTTTCTGCAGGTTAAATGTTGAATTTGCTCGACAGAGCTTTCATATTTAAACAAGTCCACCTCAGTGCTGAGACATTACAGGGCCAGGCATGAAAATGAAGCCCCAGACACAACCAGGATGAACTCAGGTACACAGCCATTCTACAATTTATTCACAGTTGCTTTATTGATAATTAACTCCAATGAATTTATTCTTTACTTATTTTTTAACCATTAAGCTTCCAGGAAGCAGATGCTGGATGAAGCTCTGCTAAATTCCATCCTGAAGGACTGCCAGCCCCTCAGCATTGTGGAGAGTGAAGGGTTCAGGGAACTTGTCCAGGTCCCAGGATCCTTTGAGATACTGGGACAACCAAAAGCCAATATATCCACACCTCTTCCGGCTTGCTTTGCAGTGTCTTTGCAGACCAGCATCAACTGCGCCTTGTGAGTGGGTCTTTTCCAAGGCTGGAGAACTTTTGTCCAAAAAGCGAAATAGACTGAAGTTCAAAACCTTGGAAAAACGTATTTTTTTGAATAAAAATTTGTGAAAAAAAAATTCAGTCCACGAGCATCTTCATTCACAAACACGGTCACTTTGATTTTCAAGTTATGATACATGTATCTGTATCTAAAGATATCAAAGATACTTTAAATTTGAATTCAGATATGCAATGATGACATATACAATACAATGACATATTTTATTATTGCTTACTAGGTCATCATATTGGTGTCAGTTGAGTTTGGCAACTCGGTTGTCTGTAGGGATTTTTAATGTCCAGCAGGTGTCAGTATTCAATGACACAGTATTGACACTATCCATACAGTTTGGCAATGTGTTTAAACATTCCATGAATCGCCATCAACACATCACTAGTAGTGATCATAACAAACATGGCGGCGATGATATGGAACTCCGTTAAAGTTCAGAAGAGGATAGTTGGCTGATTATTTGTGACGAATGCTCCAAGCGAATTCGAGAACGGAAGCACAAGCACATACGTCAAACCTGATCAGCCGCCTAAAACATAGCCATCGCTTCCATGGAGTTTTGAACTCATGCTAACGTGAGCTAACGCTAACGTGAGCAAGCCAGCAGCAAGTCTCTAAGGTAAGTTTGATTTAATCACTGTTTAGTAAAAGTAATAATATAATTTACACGTGAAAACGTCTCTCTGTTAGCATAAGCTCTGGTCCATAGTGGAGAAATCATTGACACTGTGGACCAGAGCTAATGCTAACAGAGAAACATTTTCACTCATCACCCTCCCTGCTGCTCAATCCCATTATAACTTTTACAAAATAGTGGTTAAATCAATTGTCTAATAAACAAAGCAAATGTACCTTGAAGCAAATGTAGGTGTGTTTTGTAACTTTCCCCACGTTCAGTTGCCTGGTTGGACGAACACATAACTGAACCCACAGCCTGCATTTTTGCAGTGTTTGTTTTGGCTTGGGAAAGGGAATAAAAAATGCCCCTCCAAATGTTTTGGACACCTCGAGTCACTTTTGCAGGTCCCCCAGCAGCAATATTTCACCATGGCGTTACTATAGTATAATATTAATACTGATGTTACGCATTGGAAATATAGCGAATTACCACAGTCCTTAATGCAGGAGCAGCAAGATTGTCCGACCTAGCAACAGTAACCAGGGAAAAAGGGGAGGGGGGCTTGCCGAAGGGTTAGTTAAAGGTATTAATTTAAATGGAACCACGAGCCAAAATCCTTTAAACCTAAATCTTTGTTTCATTTGTAATTTTGATGCATGTATTTCCATCAGTTCAAGGAGCCTTCATTTTTTTCAGTAAGTAATACACCTTATTTAAGATGATATGAGATATCAAATAGGTTTGTTTGATAGCTTTACAAAAATGTTTGAGAGGCTTGCCAGTAGTTTTTCACTGGAAAAAATAAATATCTGTTCATTTAAAGAGTCAAAACTATTTTTGATTCTGTTCATAGTTTTGATGTAATGATCTTAGGTATATGTGTGTTATTGGTTATTGGTATCGGCCTTTAGGAGCTGAAAGTTATCGTTTATCGGTTTAAAGAAACAGTTTTCGTGCATCCCTAACTTTAATAAGATCAGAGATAAAACATCACAAGTTGCACTGCAGAACTGCCAGCTAGCATAACACAGATGTTTGACATGCTGCATTAAGGCCTTAGAAGAGCTACTGTTAGCACAGGCAGCAATAAAAGTAGACATAAGCATAGTCTTTTTAAGGAAATCATTACTATGTATTCCATTTAGATGTGTTTCCTATCTACAATTTTTTTACTTGGTATGGTGCTTAAAGTATCCCCACTTTTTGAAGCACTGATTATAGGTCAGGAAATACCTTGTCAGAGTGCTGATTGAAAAAGACTTTCTTATTTTCATCTTCTTGTGCATTCTTGAGCTTCTTGGCCTACACATTTAAAAACAGGAAAGAAGAAAATAAAATCATAATCTTTCACTTGATTCTTAACATGTAGAAGATCAACCAATAATAATCACAAGTGGCTGTGACGCACCTTTTCAGCTGGTTCTTTTTTATGGTCATAAGAGTTCTCGCTGCAGAAAAAAAACAAAAAACATACAGGGTTGATTTTGTCATGTTGAACATCTTCTTTTTCTTATATTTTGAGAAATGAGCTTCATGAATCTGTCATTTGTTAACCCGCTGATACAGGAAGTGTGAGCATACTAGCAGTGGGTCTCTGTCCTGGAGTGGATGGCCAGGATGAAGGAGGCGGTCTCGTTGGGTCTGAAGGTAGAAGGCACTACCAGGTACTGTCCAGGCTTCAGCGAGAGGAACTCCATCACCTCACGTGAATTCATGTATGTCTTAGTTTGGGCAACAGGTGCATGGGTGCTGAAGAATGAGGCTTGGAACTTCCCGCTCTGTGCGCTGTACTGCAGTAACATGGAGATTTTTCAGTTTGAAAAAGCTGTTGGAGAATGTGTACTGAGAACAAAAGCTGAGGTAAAATAGTTTCTTACTTTTTCAGTCAGCTTGAAGGAAATCGGACAATTTTTTCATGTTGGCGACAAAAAGAAAAAAAAATCATTATTAAGTGTCTTCCCTTTTGTGGCATTATATAAAAAGCAAATAAAATATGAAAAGTCAGATGGAAGAACTAATTAGTTGATGCAAATAAATATTTATACATTCACAAGAAATAACCAATAGACTGAATCATTTTGTTGTCTTATTCCAGTGAAAATATATTCAATGCTCATCTTTGTATATCAGAACTTGCAACTTAATGCATTCCACATCTTTAATTCAAATACTGCATAATATATGAAGCCAGTTTACAATTGAAGTAGAGTGTGACTGAGACATTTTTAGCCTCTCATGGAATAAAAATCAAAAAATGGGTAAAATCTTCTGCTTTTATTTTAAATGATTGTCTTTACCTCCTTTTTATCAATAACTAAAAAACTGATTTGAGGTGTGATAAAAATAATCATGAGACAACCTGTGACCAAAAGGACTGTGAGGAGGTGGTCACAGGAAGCTGAATAAACTCATTAACTATGTAACTGAAACTCTATATCAACTATGTAACTATATTAACGTATGTCCCAGAATTAGAGACGAAATCAACCAAGTCCAACTATCACCTGCTGTGGGTGTTTCTATAGCTTCAGTAGCTTCCTCCAGTCCTAACCTGACTCTAGACTGTTTCTCTTCTATAAACCTCTCTGAGCTCAGCTCAACCACCAGCAAAGCTAAACTACCCACATGTCCAAACAGGGGTGGTCAAAAAACTATACATGGATGAAAATGCCAGTGAAATGTTTCTACAAGCTTTCTCTCCCTCACCCCCTCTCTCCTGGCCCTCAGTTAATGAGCTTGTGGATCAGTTTGATGATAAAATTAGAAGCATTATTGATGTCATTGCTCCCATCAAGGTAAAAGTGATCACTGCCAAAAAGAGAGCTCCATGGAAAAATGCCACGCTGGTAAGAGCACTTCAACACAGATAGTGGAAACATTTCACTGCTGGTGTTACTGGATCTCAGTGCTGCATATAGCCTGATCCAAACACTGATCAGGTGCAATGATTAATTTAGAGATCGGATGAGTCAGAATTTCCTTCAGTTAAACGAAGACAAAGCTGAAATAATAGTTTCTGGAGCCAAGGAAGAAAGATTAAAAATCAGCACTCAGCTTCAAAGAGCTAAGTTAGAAACCAAAAACAAAGCCAGAAATCTCATGTACTCGTGGACTCAGATCTGAACTTCAATAGTCACATTAAGACAGTCGTGAAGTTGGCCTATTATCACCTAAAGAACATATTTTTACAAAAACCTATCCATGCATTTATCTTCAGTAGACTAGACCAGTGGTTCTCAACCTTTTTGAATAGCGACCCCAAATTTAACATGCACTGCTGTCTGCGACCCACCCCCCGAAACAACGCCCAGCGTGGGATTTACAAATCAAGCGCTTATGATCACGCTTCAGCTATTGGTTTTCTTATTATTTTATTTTGAAAGACTTTTGGATTTGTTGAAAAACATAAAGCAGCATCAATAACTTTTTCACATTACAATGTTCGCTACATCCCATCATACTGCTGGTTAAACGTAAACAAATAACTCGAACTTTATTTTTTTTTTTCACCATTTTAGTTCATTTTTATTTTAGTTACTCTTTTAATGTGATGGCCGGCCTGCGTGTGTGAACAGAGCAGTTAATTCTTGGCTTTATGTTACACACGGCCAGGCGAACATCACTCTCAACTCTACAGAGTCATGAGTCTGTATTTGTTTTTCATATACGTCAGCGCAGAAAATGTTTTTTCGCACAGATATGTGGATGCAAATGGAAAGAGTACATCAGTTGCAGCTTTTGACAATGCTGCGTATTCTGAACCAGAACTCTTCCAGTGTGCATGCCCAGAAATCAGTCTGTAATGTGGTCAGAGTAGAGATCTAGCAGGGCGTCCTCCAGCTCTGATGGCAGCTGAGGTGACAAAAGGCCGGCGTATCCAGTCGTACTTCTCCGGCGTGTCATCATTTGGGAAGTACTTATTGAAGCTTTCAAGCAGGCTCTTAAGGTGAGAGGCAATGATTCCTTTCATGATTTAAATGCTTATGTCCTAACTGTCCATAAAGTCATCAAGTTCAGGGAACATTTCAACACTCTTCCCTTCCACTCGCACAGCCCACCGCTCCAGCTTTCTCTTAAACGCTGTGACCATATCAGAGAGATTAAGGACATTTGTGTTTGGGCCTTGTAGGGACAAGTTTAAGCTGATAAGTTTGTCAAAAATGCTAAATATGCGAGGCTCGCGACCCATTTTTGGGTCAGTCAGATAATCAGCAAGGGGAGAACTACAGTCTGATAAAAATATGCAGACCTCTTCTCGCAGTTCAAAGAGCCTCGTTAAAACTTCGGCATGAGAAAGCTATCTGACCTCTGTGTGAAAGAGAAGTGCTTCGTGGTCTGATCCCATTTCATGACAGAGTGTGGCAAAGAGTCTGCTTTGCAGCAGCCGTGATTTGATGAAGTTAACGATCTTAACTGATGTTTGGAGAAGCTTAGGCCCTTTGTGTTTGCAGCAAGATGTTGCATATCTTCCATAAATCTGTTGTGGCGAGTGCATTCCTATCTGCAGTCATCTGTTGGGGAAGCAGCATCAGAGCCAGTGGCTTGAAGAAACTAAACAAACTGATAAAGAGGGCTGGCTCTGTTCTGGAGCCTCTGGAGCTGATGGTGCAAAGGAGAATACTTCATAACATGAAAAATATCATAGACATTCCTGAGCACCCTCTAACCAACACAGTGAATCAGCAACAGTTTCTTCAGTCAGAGGCTTTTTCAGATCTGCTGAAACACAGACTTAAAGGAGGTCGTTCCTGTCCACAGCAATAACCTTCTACAACGAATCTTTGAAGAGACTTAAGCGATGACAACTACTGCACACTTAATTTCCCTTCGGGGATTAATAAAGTATTTTTGAACTGAAGTGAACTGAATGTACATGAACATAACTTCAGCCTTTGAAGGTAAAAGCACACATATGTTGCAATAATTCTGAATGGGTTAAACCTGCCCAACTGCCGAGCTAATGTCCAACTAAATAAAGAGTTTTTATGGGTCCTTGGTTGATTTTACATTTTACAGCACCTTTTCTCGCTTTGAAAATGATCCCATACGAGATGTTTTAAAGCCAGGCGTGGCCCAGGACCTCAATCTTGCCCTCCTTAAACATATAAAGATCCAATACAAGCATTTTTTTCTGTTTTAATAGATGGTTTGGTTTAGTAAAGATTCTTCAGGTTATTGAAATCACAGTTTGCACTTTTATATTGCCCTTAAACTTGACAACAGCAAAGAGTGCTGTCTACGTTCACTCTGGACTGAAGTGACAGGTCAGTGATGCCGCGGTTTTGATAGCAGTACTCCACTAGACTGAATGAATACTTCTGAAATTTAGAAAGTTAACGCAGAAATTTGTGACTTTATTCACTATTTGTCATAAATATCGATTCATTGGCAGCACGTTTGATAAGTCCCGCTGTGTTCAAAGAGACTTTTCACCCAAGCATGCTAACCATACCAGTCTTAAGCGCCTCAAAAAACTGACTGATTTAAGATTTGACATAAAATTAAATGAAATTAACCTTAACTCAAGATTTCCTCAACCAATCCTGTTTAAACACATACAGAATCTGCTGTACATTTATGTTGTTAAATGAAAGTTTTCGATGTATTTTTTCAGGTTTCAACAATGGCTATTCAATGTTATAATCAATGTAATACATCATCAATATATTTATTTTAACATTTAGTCTAGAATACTGAATCATTTTCGTTGCATGCTTGTTTTTGCTATGTTTCATGTCTACTGTATGCCTGTAATAATCATACTATCCAAAAAAAGGAAAAAAAAATAAAATATCAGTTTTCACCTCAAACACAGCCAGTCCAATGTGGAGGTTTTTCACCAGGTGTCTGTTCCTCTTGTCAGGCTTTTGCATGAGAGACATCATGATATTTTTTGTTCCGTCGCTCTCTGAATATTCACCGCCAATTGTGATTCGATACTGTGGATTTGTCCAGAAACTATCTGAAAAAAAAAAAAAAAAAAAAAAAATTAGCAGAAAAAAGCCATAAACAAATAATTTCAAATCAATGCTGACTGAACACACTATTTTTAATGCTTACTTAAACTTAATTTTATAACTACATGCAAAGTTTTTTAGTTGCATGAACTAGTGTTGCATGTTAAAGTCACACAGAGGTTGTAAATAACTCTTTAAACTGTTCTAGTCTGACTCTTGTAAAGTTAAAAAAAATGGTTTAAGATACTTGAAGTATCTTCAGCACTCAGAGTGACAATAAAGAAAGAGGAAATGCTGTGTAAAACAGTGTCTGTCCTGTCTTATCTCACCTTTAAGGCCCCGACACTGTTTACTCAAGTGATGTAGATATTAAGCTTATTTTTCACAATTCCAGAGAGATCTCTTCCAGAATATTTTGTCATGATTGTGAAAATTGATGCCTACAGACTATGCACCGTGTTACTAGCAGAAATGGCTGGGAAAAAATGAAATCTTTACAAAAATGAGCACAATGTGTTATTATACTTGTTGCCATATTAATCATGTCAGACAGATTAGAAATATAGGAAAGAAGTAAACAGCTAACCACCTTCTTCTCTACTAGGAATGTGTTAAAATTTTGTGTATTTTCATGACTATTATTAGCTGACAGAGGTCATGCTTCACATATTCACATATTTCCTCACAATATGGAGTTTTAAGAAATGTATTGTTGTGGAAAATTACCTGAAGAAGAATCCAAGTAGAATAAAAAAAAATATAACAACTGCGTTCACAATGTTTTTATTAAGTCAAGTCAGAAGAATATATCATGCGCATTGAGGGAGAAAAAGATTTCTCTCTGCCCAAGACAACGAAACAGAGTCTTTTAAGCAGCAACACCAGAAGTCCATATATGGTCATGTTGTATTACTGATGGGGAGGAGGACTTAACAAAGAACAAAGAGAGGCTTATTTTATGTTTCGTTAGTCATATCTAGTATTTGACCTTTTCAGTTGCAAAGAATACAATAGCACACAGGCCCGGACTGGCCATTGGGAGAACCGGGAGGTTTCCCGAAGCGCCGGCCTGTGATTGCCCTGCTGGCCTGCGTCTCTCTCTCTCTTTTTTTAAGTCTGCTGGTCAGCCGGCGCCGACTTTTTTTTTTTTCTAAATCAGAGAGGCAGGCCTGGCCAATCAGAGGCCACTTATCTTGGCCCCCAGCCAAGATACCTCTGCAAGTAAGTTATGTAAAACAACAACAACAACAACAACAAAAAACACTGGTTCTTGAGGTCCAGGGACCTGGGTCCTTGAGGCTGTACACTTTTACACAGTAGGCTATAGGCCCTGGCCATGAAATTAAACAAGCCACTTTTTATTTACTGTTATCATTCCATTATTATGTATATTAATACAAGGGCACAATAAGTGAGACATAGGCTACACTATCTTACTATATGAACTATAGTGTATGGAAAAACACTGTAAGCATATGTTTGCTATTCAAAGGTGGTGATGGTGATGACATAAGTCCTGCTGGTACTTCAGGAGAAGCCAGTGCAGAGCAGTTGGCAGAAGGTACAGAATCATTTCTAGAGCAACAACATGCAAGTTGCAGACATAACACCAACAGGCACTGCCATTTGACATAAATGGCTCTCATTTCTATTAAGTACTAGTGGTGTTGAATTTTGCTGTCTGTTGCTGACTTGCTGTTATGTATCCCAGCCCTATATTAGAATATGAGTCAATATTATGTGATTGCTTATTAGGAACTATACTCTCGGTCTGTATTATACATTGCGTCTATCAGTGCGTGCATGTTCTGTGAACATGTATTCAAAGGATGTCCCCTCATAGCTGATTAATTGTTTGATTTGGACTTTGTTGTCTTTGTTTATTAGGTTATATTGTAGGCTACACATAAAAATTATGCCAAAGAGGCAGTTGACATTCCACATGATATGATGTTTAAGTAACCTTGGCACTGTGTTAAACCTTTATTCTCTTCTAGTAAGTGTGTTAGTGGATTGTTGTGTTACTGTATTTTACCAGCCCGGCCTCAAACACAAAAGTTACTGGATATTCCTAACTTAGTTTGTACATAGGTCCCATATTTGAACTTCTATTTTGAATGCAGTGTGTGTGTGTGTGTGTGTGTGTGTGTGTGTTCGTGTACATGCGTGCCAATGCATGTAGGTGTGGGCGTGAACGTGTGGGCAAGGCCAGGGTGGCCTGGTTACATGACTGACTCCAGGCCTGAAAAAGTCTCCCAGTCTGGCCCTGATAGCACACGAACATAAGACGGGTATCAAACGGTTATATGAGGTCAGCTGCTGCTTTTTAGGATATATGGGCCTGAATACCAAAGGTTACATAAGATTAGCTGCATTTATGATATATGAGTCTATATTTCATTCACGTGTATATATGCCATTTTTTTTAATGCCCTAGATAAAAAGGGAAAATGGTTCAGAGAAATCTTTGATTTTGATTCATTTCATTCTTTTAGTTCTGTTCAAACATAAAGGCTCTTTATCATAATCATTGTTCATATTTAGGTGTTACACTTTATTAATTTAGTTTAGCTATTATCGATTATATCTTACACTCTCAGAAAAGAAAGTACAGAATTGTACCTTTAGAGGTACAATGGCTTGTCACTGGGGCAGTACCCTCAGAAGGTACAGTTTTGTACCCTTTTGTACCCACCTGAGTACATATATGTACCTTTTGGACCATCAAAAAGGTACATATAGGTACCTTAAGGTCCAATAATTAACCCTAGGGGGTACATTTGTGTAGATTGTACCTCAGGGGACAAAAAAGGACTCGTACTGTACCCCTATTTCTGAGAGTGTAGATTTATTACATTATTGAAGCTCAGAGCAAAGTCAGGTGTCGTTGCCCAGAGAAACGGCACCAGCCAGCACAATTAGAGCACATGAGCTGCACTGAGGGTATGGCACCTCCACCCCACAGAGGGCAAATGGCACATCTCCCCCAACCCCAGGGGACACACAACAGACCTACAGGGTGGGGCCCAGAGCTGTCCCACACAGGCCCCTCATCTACTCTGATCACCACATTTCACAGGGACTCAGACACCCCAGAAGGGGCAGGAAACCAGGCGTTTTCATTTCTATCAATCATTTATATTGTTCTATATATTTGTATCTAATTATCTGAATACCTCTGTTGTTCATGCAGCCTCCAGCAGTTGTTCCTGCAACCCACCGGCCCTCATACATGGAGGTCCTCCAGCGACCAGAGGAGTTCTCATCCAGGAAGTCTGGACTCGATCCGCAGATATCAAGATCTGCGTAGTACTTGCAGAAATCTTCCATGGACATCCTTTTGAAAACAGTGGTTCATTTTGATATCAAACCCCTTTGGTCATTAGTCTATCGTTGTTTGATTTAATGTGCTCACCAGAACTCTCCGTCGTCAGCCACAAAAAGGCATTCATCACGATCCTGAGAGCTGATAGTCTGCCATAAAGAGGACCTAACCGACAGTTCCACATTTAAAAAAGAAAAGATAATGTCTTTTCATGAGAGATATTACAGCAGAAGACTTTTGTGTAGAATTATGCACAACAATTAAAATTACAATCAGAAGTGTATACAGTAGTAATAGCAGTAGTTTTCCATCATCCATGGCATGGTGATGATTTCTAGCAAATACGGTGTTGGTTATTGTGAAAGTGTCAGTTGATGATAAATCCAACCACAGGAAGGAAGATTTGACCACAGACTTCACATACATAGAACTGGGGTCAGTGTCCATTTGGTTGGCCCATCCATGCAACCTTTTTGGTGCTTGTGAAGTTGCTTCAGCATATCCACATAATTTTCTTTCCTCATGATGCCATCTATTTGTAAAGTGGACCAGTCCTTCCAAACAACATAAAACTGCCACACACATATTTCATGGTGTGGTCTTCCATTGTTGTTCTGGGGTCATTTACATATTTGACACAAAAACCTTCTCATCTCTGGGACATAGAAGCTCTCTCCTTCCCAGTGGCTGTGTGTGTGTATTATTATTTGAACAGATGAATGCATGATATCCTGATGTCTTGATTGATTTTTTTCCCCTAGATTTTGTTTTTTTCTAAACTGTATGTAAACATTTGGTTGCAACTGTATGATGTCATTCTGTAACATAACTTACAAATTAACTATGAAATGTAACTTTTATTCAGAGACATTTCCGCTGTTCTCACCGATCACTCCAGTCTCCGTTCCACTCTCCTTTGCCCCAGGGGTTCAACAGACGCACCAGGTTTACAAGATTTCCTCGGCTCATCATCTGACCAGCAATCATCATCACAGAAATCGCAAATGAATAAATTCCATGAACGTAAGATAACATCCAATTTCTTCAAAATAAATACACATCACTGTATATTCTGATATATTTATCATTGACATCACCATATTCCCAAATCCAGTTTTAATACTTTACCTGTTTAATGCCTGTCACAGTGTAGGCGTGACCCTGAACCAATCCATTCGGTAATGAGGTGTTAGATGTCTCCTTAAGCAATATATTCACAACAGAAAAACAAAAAGAACTATTACACAAACTATGGTATTTGTTTATTGTCAAGATTCAATAAATGTCTTTTTTTTTTAGAAGAAAAGGATTTATTGTTAAATTATTATTTGGGTTTTTATATCATTTAGATCCAATCTGGTGATTCTAAAAGGAACAAAATAGATTGACAAAATGATGAATGAATTATGAAATCTCACTTTAAAAAAAGAAAAAATAAGACATTGTGACTTGTGTGTGACATCTTTCTACTAACCCCGTGATGTGTAACACAGCCCATCAGTGCACCAGATTTAGCAGCTCTGCACATAAACTCCAGCAGGTTGTGAGGAGGGTCAGACAGCTGTATACACATGCGGACCCCACCAGTGAAGTCCATCAAAGCCTCTGCAGGAGTCCCAGCACTCATGTCCGTGTAGGAACCACAAACCCTGACAAGTGGATGTGATATGTTTTGTTTTTTTTTTAACTGATGCAAACAGAGTAGAGACGACAGTAATAAATCTGAGGGGAAGTGCCCTTACTTGGCATATGCTTTCTCCAGCAGAGCAGGCCAGAACTCATTCTGGTTTTTAGAGTGAATGAAGATGAGTCTGCCGTTGATTGTTGGCAGTTTATCATCGATCACAACATCCACCCATTTGCCAAATCTCCAGAACTGAATGTTATTGAACAAAATTATTTCATGCATATATTTACTCATGGTAAAATGTTCAGACAGAATAGCAGAAATAATAAAAATGAAACGAGACAGATGTTAACATTTGTAAACATGATCAAAAGTGAACACTGTAAATGACATGGAAAGAACATATAAAAGGCAGAGGCAGAAGGAATAATGTAGGGGAGAGTGAGGTAAGGTGAGACGGTCTTTACTCCCCCCTGCCCTCTAAGCAAGCTAAACTGACGTGTCTATAAAATTAACACATTTTTCTTTAATTTAGGATGTTTTCTAAGGACGGAAATGATCAGAATATTTGCCGGACTAAAGACGGTGAAAATGGGATCGTTTTTATAAAAAGAGGTCAAGTGTCTCATTTTACCCCAGCTATGGGACCGGGGCAGCACGAACCGGGGCGAGACCCCGGCAACAACACATGAACCCTGACCCCGAGTGATGGGGCGCCGGCGGCCCGCACCCACTGGGAGAGCCAGATAATGTTATATTACTAAGGGAAATGCACATGTGGTTTGATAATAATGATGACAGTAACCCATCATAGAAATGTATGCCCATTCTTCCCCAGGATCAATAAGTTTATATCAACGGATTCTCAGGCTGAAGGAGATCAAGCTAACTGTAGGCAGTTATGGTGGGAGTAGATTTACAAAGTCTCTGTTTATGTTGTGTGTTTATTTTATCCTCCCACAGTAAAGGAATTGCATAGTGCGCAGTCACAGATTATTTTGTCCCAAATTTGATCAAAACTGTCATTTTGATTTTTTTATTGTGGCTGACAATTTTTCCATTTTTCCATCCATAAAGTTCGATTAACAAATTTTTCCAGCGTAATACTAGTTGAGTTTTTTGTTTTCCAATTTACAAGGCGATAAAGAGAGTTTTCTTGGACTTATTATCCAGGGTGGTCATAGAGGAGTCTCCCAGTAAACAGAGGGAATGTGATACTGGGATGTTACAGTCCAGACGTTGGGAGAGAGTTTTGATAATATTGAGCCAGAATGTTTTAACTGGTCTACATTCCCACATGGCATGAAAGCAGGTGTCACATGTATTCTGTGTACAATGTGAACAGATTTCTGTGTCTCTAAAGCCCATTTTAAACATTTTTCTTCAGTAAAGTGCACTCTGTGGATAATTTTATATTGTATGAGTTGTAAGTTTGCGTTAGCAGCTGAATAGAGGCCAGAATTCTGTGATTTTGTCATGTGAGTGGAGGGTGTAGAACATTGGATGTGTGGGTCTATCCAGACCACCTTATGTCTCATGTAAAAACACACAAAATCCAGGTTTAAACAGTTTTTGAGTTTGTTTTTTTGTTTTGTTTTTTTAGAGTGGGACAATAGTGTTAAAATCTGAGCTAAAGACTACAAACACTGATCTAACGTAACATCAACAGCTTTTGTGAAGGTTTGAGAAGGTTCAAGTTGCTAGATGAGGACACCGTCTGTGGATTGTTTGGTGTTAAAAATTAAGTCTCAAGTTGAGAGTAACTTTCAGAGTAGTGTAGCATTAAAAATCAGTGTTAATGGAACAACATTTTCAGAGCTACATCAAGTCGTCCAGAATTGATGAGAGGAGAGATCCTTTTTTCATTTATTCAGACATTGAAACACTGGATATTGACCAATGGAACCAGTTATATGCAACTATCTTGTGGCTTTCTTTGGAAACAGTATTACATGTACATTCATTGTTATGCAATTGAATATACGTCCACACAAGCATACATCCTTGGAAGTCTTTGGTTCATACCTTTAAAGTAGTTCCGAGGGCTTTTGCTATTTTTTTTATTTCTTGGCTTTGGCTCTCCCATAGAAGATGGAGGTCAAGTGTTTACTTTATCTAAAATGTACTTTTGTTCGTTTTTTCCTCTGTCATCCTTTCAATTTGTCTTCCGTAATTACTTTCTTGAGCATCTTAGTCACCCATGAGACTGTCCATTGTGGTTCTGTGAGCTAGTTTCATTGGTGTTTATGTGTGACATAGTACACTTGTCCAACCGTGATGGGATCAGGGAGTTACTAGTTTTGCTGGCTGAGGGACAGATAATCAAAACAACGCTTTGTAAAAGTAAGCATATATTTCTTCAAATTAAATTGAAACTAATATAATATTGTGGACTAAAGTCCTTTGTTCTGCTTGAAATACACCCATAGTAACATCCTATAAACCAGCACCCCTACAGGCAACTAGAGATATTACATGAATATTTTATAGTAATTAAAAACATATTGTCTTTAAAAATCGAGGATATAAAACATATTTGTTTATTTTTAATGACCTCTCATGGTCCACCTGCAGTACCACGACGGCCCACCAGGGGGCCGCGGCCCACACTTTGGGAATCACTGCTTTAAATGTTTGCATTTAGATTCTAAATTTGTACTTAATTTGAATATCATTTGCAGTTTATTTATTTAATTTAAAATAGATTTATATGATTTAAATTCCTTTTTTTATGGCTCCCTTTTATTGATTGATTGTATAAATGTTTTTTTTTTTTATTAATTTAAAGTAAATTCCTAATATTGGTCTCTTTTATTATTATTAAAAAGTCTGACTTGTCTTCACACAGTGTGTGTGCAGGTTTGCATACACGTGTTTGATTA
Organism: Hirundichthys speculiger; assembly: GCA_018398805.1. Taxonomy (NCBI): domain Eukaryota; kingdom Metazoa; phylum Chordata; class Actinopteri; order Beloniformes; family Exocoetidae; genus Hirundichthys; species Hirundichthys speculiger. The sequence continues at coordinate 15,124 of JAGFBZ010000853.1, read as the reverse complement.
AAGTATTTGTGATAACCACATTTTATCATGTCATTTTATTTGATAAGGTTTTTGCTTGTTTAACAGTAGGTGGATTTGGTTTATTATTGAATACAAATCAAACCGAGAGTGAGGTCAGTTAAACCTATACAGTGTTAATATTTAATGGGTACCAGGCCACTTTGTACTAAAAAATTGGGTCTCAACGTCAAAAAGGTTAAGAACCCCTGTACTAATGAACATCATTTAACTTCACATTCACCTGCTTCCAGAATCACTATTTAGGTCCCACATTCTTCAGAGCTAATTATTGTATAGATTTAATTCTCTGTAAGAATAAACAACCTATGAGATCATCTTTGTGAGAAAGACAACAAATGTGCCCAGTGTATCAGTATTTGATTTAGTGCCAGTTAAAAAGCAATAAACAGTTGAGTAGTTAATATTTACCCTGAAATGAAACAGGCCACAGTAGTTCTCATCAAACTCTTGCTCAAGAGGAACAACTTGCCTGAAGATGTGCTGCTGGAAAGTTAGAGCTCCAATAGATGCAAGAAACCAGCAGTTTCCTGGTAAATTAATGAATAAATAAACTGTAGATGTTGCGCTGCAGGTACTACAGAACAATGTGATACAGGACAAAGTAATTCTCTCACCAATCACTCCTTGACCAAAATCAAATCTGGAGACCCCATGAAGGGTAAATGATGGATTTGGAGAAATATTCTGAAACAAATGGCAGATGAGTCAATACATTTTTCTGTCTCTCTACTATAGCCTTCCTTCACTCCAAAGACTAAAATAAGCTTGGCCTGCTCTACTGCAAGAAAGAGAAAGACTGTGATAACTCAAACATTGCTGGTCTGACTAGACTATTATTCTATACCAACCTTGACAAAACAAAGCTTTTGCTTACAAAATAAATTCTACCAGAAAATACATAAATAGATCTGATTAATGAGGTGCATACTGTCACTGTTTCCTCTCTCTTCCACAGCTGAAACAATTTGTTATACTTTACTTGATGTTTTAGTTTCATAAAGATCCTATAGATCATTGGTCATAAATTGAAATACAGAGCTTTAAATTATTTAAAAATCAGATGAGATGACATGTACATTTTCTGCTAAAGATATCGTAACCTGGATCTAAGCCATTGTTCCATTATTTCAAAGTGCTCACCGCTGGTCTCAGCCACTCCACGCGGGCCAAGTCAGAAGGTCTCAGTATCCCTTGGCCAATGGAGCTCCTATCAGGTGGGAACATTTCATCGACAAATTTGACTCTTTTAGTGGCACAGTACGCCATTAGCTGATGGAAGTCTTGACCGAAGAGCCCGGTAGGGTTTGTGATGCTCCCGTAACCATCTTGTTTGTTACGAGCATCCATGATGTTCAGGCACACACCGGGTGGCGGCATTGCTGAAGTTTTGGGCTCTGATTAAATTAAGAATTAAAGAAAATATCCATTAATAGGGAACGCACTGACTTGGGGTTTGTTTTCAGAGTGACACTTGAGAAAGAGCCATGCTACGCATGAGTCACATGTTATATAATGGCCTTTTAACCTTATGTTGATTCAATATAAGGTTCCCTACTGACATATTCATTCAACACCCCGCACAATTAAGTCACAGGCACACAAAAAAAAATCAGCTTGACTTCATGAAGTAATTCTCCTTTGTAGAATTAATACATTACATATGCAGGAATACGATGACAAGGCTTCAAGCAACAGAGGAGGAATGAGGAGAGAAACTGAAACTGAGGAAAATCACATATTATGTCATATGTTCCTGTGAAATTCAAATAAAATGTTTGCTGCAGATCCCTTAGGAGTCATACATAAACCAGTGTTTAAATGTGGTCTCTTTAAGTGAAACCTACATGTAAACAAGGGTTCTCTGAGTCATCTGAAGTGTCAGTACTGAGCAGCAAAACAGCGCACACGCATACGCATTTATACAGTACTTTTCAGTTGCAGAGTTCACTTTTTGAAACTTTTTCTAATGCAATGCTTTTTCTGTATTATATATGAATTCACACACTTGTTAATCCATCAGTGGCAATGTGGGGTTTGGTGCCTTGCCCAAGGACATTTCACCAACACCAACCTTTCAATTGGAAGAGAGCTTCCCACTGAAATGTATATATAATGGTTTAAAATGAGGACAGAAATCTTACCTAACTGGCTCACTGAGAAACGTGGAGCATGGGTCAACCAGCAGGTGAGAAGCTTTGTCGAAACAGCTTTGTGTTTGTATCTTCCTTTGTGTTTCTCACCCAGATAGCTTATGTAATTACCTATGAACAAGCCTCAACTGTGGTCACCTGTAGGTTACTCCTCCAATATCCAGTGGGTGTTGGCTAAACAGAGAGAAGCAAGGTATAATTTCCTGGACTATTTATGGCTGGACTTGGGTATTCTCTGCTGTATTACTGACTTTATTGTATCGTCTGGACCCTGCAGAAGCTGTCAATGATTAGCGAAGTCATAAAGTGGTGATACTAAATGCACTGCCTCCTTGCAGTACGAACCCAATCTGGCTGTGTATCAAGTTAAACACTGAAAAGAACAATCTGTTGCATTTATCTTTATATAAACTTACAACACTGTACCCTGTATTTGTTCATTTTTGCTCCCATTAATAAATCTAATTTCAAACCGAAAAACCCATTAATGACACTCTCGATCTTGTCCTCAGCTATGGCATAGAACAGGGTTAATCAATTAAAACTCCAATGGGTCCAGTCACTAAAATTTCTTCTGTCACAAGGTCCAAACCACATATCTGTTGCATCCCATCATATATTTTCATGTCATTTCAACATTTATTTTTTGTGTTCACATTGAGACACATGCAGCTAACACTGAACTAGAGGCCTGCATTACAACTAATAAAAAATATTTCTTCATAATAAAATCAAAAGTGCCTCTTCCTGAAATGGTGCAAACAAAGTTTTTAGAAGTGCCTTTTCTCTTCATATGTTCTTCTTTCCTTTCCTGACGACAATTAACCCAACAATGGTGTCAAATTAAAACAGCTGAAGAGGTATTGAAGGCCAACTTTTTACGAACTTATTTACCTCATAAGAATAATGAAGTTTTTACTTCCGCCTAGGAGGTTATGTTTTTGCCAGCGTTTATCTGTCTGTGTTCAAGATAACTCAAAAGCTTATGGATGGATTTTTGATGAAATTTTCAGGAGTTGTCGGAAATGTGAAACGGAAGAACTGATTTCATTTTGGGTGTGATCCAGAAGAAATCCTGAATCCTGAATTGTTGCGCTTGGTGGAGGTCTGTGCTCTCCGAGTGCTTTTCTAGTTGACCATGTAACACTGTCGTACTGGGCCCGAAGCTCGTTGATTTTCCACGCTCTCACTTCAGACTTTGGTGGAAAGATTTTGTCAAAAAACTTGTGTTTGGTCTCGTAGCAGCGCTTGATATTATCGCTTTTGATTAATGCCACTGTTTCACAGCATATCAGGCATAATAGTTTACCACTGCTGGTTGGAACAATAAATTCATACTCATTCGTCCACTCACTTTTGAAATGTAGATTTTCAGCACCAACCTTTTGCACCTTAAAGCATGCCATGTCTTCTTCTCTCTCGTTTGTTTGGTGATTGCCCCAAATAACTAGTTTACCTGCGCTTACGGTTTTCCCCAGGCACTGGGAAAAAATTAAGCGATTTATTTTGAGGTATTTATGTGGCACTGATTACTGGTCCGGACAGAACCTTTACTTGGTCCAGATCCGGACCGAGGTCCGCCATTTGGTGATCCCTGGTATAGAACTTATTAATTTGTCAGTGTCCCCTCTAAATCCTCTCCTCTCCGCCCACTATTTAATAACATTTGAATTTAGCATTCTCAACATTACAACACATAATAAAAGGTAATATTAGAGCAGATGCTGGCCTGATAAAGTAAAAAATATTGAGGATGCCAACTCCTTACGATAGAATATGGCAGAGCAATTCAGGGCGATGAGTTGAAATTTAGCTCTGGAGATATTGACTGGCTTGTCAATAAAACTGCAGATATATTATACTCAGCTTTAGATGTTGTAGCCTCTTAAAAAAAAAAAAAAGAGTCGCTGACCATATAAGCTCAACTCCCTGGTATAATTCAGGTATCTGCACTCTGAAAAAAAAATACGTAAAGTAATAGACTTCCATCACACACAGAAAGATAGTTTGACAATACAGTGTACCCTTGCCCGTTCGAGGTTCACTGTTCGCGGCCCTGCATACTCGCGGATTTTGCTCTCAAAGTTTTTTTTTTTTACATAATGTATTTGAATCTGAGATAGCCGTGGCAATTTCATGAATTTCTTAGCAAATTTTTTAGCAAAATAAATGGTAACATTTACCCTAACTGGTAAATAATTTTAAAATAGCAATACAGTACACTATACAGTATTTTTGTGTGTATATATATATATATATATATATATATATATATATATATATATATATATATATATATATGTGTGTGTGTGTGTGTGTGTGTGTGTGTGTGTGTGTGTGTGTGTATATATATATACACACGTGGACAAAATTGTTGGTACCCCTCAGTTAAAGAAGGAAAAACCCACAATTCTCACTGAAATCACTTGAAACTTACAAAAGTAACAATAAATAAAAATTTATTGAAAATCAAATAATCAAAATCAGCCATCACTTTTGAATTGTTGATTAACATAATTATTTAAAAAAACAAATTAATGAAATAGGGCTGGACAAAAATGATGGTACCTATAACTTAATATTTTGTTGCACAACCTTTTGAAGCAATCACTGCAATTAAACGATTTCTGTATTTGTCAATGAGCGTTCTGAAGCTGGCAACAGGTATTTTGGCCCACTCCTCATGAGCAAACTGCTCCAGTTGTCTCAGGTTTGATGGGTGTCTTCTCCAAATGGCATGTTTCAGCTCCTTCCACAGATGTTACTTCCTGCTCTCGGTGGAGGCAGTCGCATTTCTGTGAGCTCCCATCTATCTGTCCCTGCTGCTTCTCTTTTGTCTTGTCTGACCTTTTTTTGGAGCCTCACTCGGCATAATATTCAAATCTCTAATTATGGATCTGATCAGCTGGTTTCTCAATGCAATTAATCAATTTTTCTCGAAGAGAAAACAGGACACAGGAGAGTCCTCCGGTCCCGATGGAATACTGGCTGGATACATCAAGGATTTTGGATGGAATCTGGGATGTCTGCCCCCCTTGTCATTGTGGACACCAAAGTGTACCTATTGGGATTTATGATCACAGGATTCCTGCTGTTTGGAGTTGGCGGATACCTGCTGTATCGGAAAATTTACACGGCAGCTGCTATCCTGGACACCGCCAACCTGCCTGCTGTGTGTGTTGGAATGAGTCGCGCTGTGAACACTCAGACTGATACTGTTGGTGAGCTGAACCGGAAACTGGAAGTGATTCTAGTGACGGTTTTGAACTCTGGCGAAATGGATTCGATCCTGGAGAAGTTCAAGAGCCGCTCAGGGGGAATTGACCTGTAATTCGGACATTTGGAGTTATTCCCGCCGAGATGGACCAGCGAAAAACTTTGAAGGCAGACAGAATTCATGTCAGCCTGACCGAAAACATTCTTCTCTTATCTGAATCCGGCTCCCCTGAAACGAAGCTCGCCTCAAGGCCGGCCTTCGACCTAATCTCTCCTGAATATTATGACTTTTTGACGCTCCTTCCCGACCCCTCCCCTTTCCAAACAACACCTGTGGCTCCAGACCAGGGGTCACTGGCTTACGCACACACATACACATGTACACACACACACTTCCCTCCCCCTGCCCAACTGCCTCCGCTGGCTCCTGGATGTTTTTACCCCCCCACGCTTGACGGACTGGGCACTTCGCGTAGCGAGTGCACAGACTGTTTAGCTGGACACTCCCCCTCCCCCCACCTCTTTCCTGACCCATATGATGTCTTCGTAATAAGTTTGTTATGCTTGTGCTGAGGTTTTTTTTGTGAATCCCACAACATGTGCCTCTGATCAAGGACATGTGGTGTGAGACACCTCTTTTTTATCCTCCCCCCCCCATCCCCTATGTGATCATATTTTCTTCTGCTAAAAGTGCCCTGGCCGGAGGGTGGTGTACTTGGGCATGTGCTTGAGTGTACTACTCTCTGACACGGTAGAAGCGCTCTTATAGCGCTGACCCAAGCACCGTTGACTCCTGTCCATATGTTGTTGTTGTTGTTTCTGTATGTTTCTCTTGGACGGTGTACTGGGAAGACAAATTTCACTGTGTTGGGACGCTGGCTCAGTGACAATAATAAATCTGATTCTGATTCTGATTCTGATTCTGATTCAGATCTGGGCTCATGGAAGGCCACTTTAGAATAGTCCAACGCTTTTCTCTCAGCCATTCTTGGGTGTTTTTGGCTGTGTGTTTTGGATCGTTGTCCTGTTGGAAGACCCATGACCTGCGACTGAGACCAAGCTTTCTGACACTAGGCAGCACATTTCTCTCCAGAATGCCTTGATAGTCTTCAGATTTCATTTTACCTTGCACACATTCAAGACACCCTGTGCCAGATGCAGCAAAGCAGCCCCAAAACATTACTGAGCCTCCTCCATGTTTCACCGTAGGGACAGTGTTCTTTTCTTCGTATGCTTGGTTTTTGAGTCTATGAACATAGAGTTGATGTGCCTTACCAAAAAGCTCCAGTTTGGTCTTATCTATCCAAAGGACATTCTCTCAGAAGCTTTGTGGCTTGTCAACATGCATTTTTGCAAATTCCAGTCTCGCTTTTTTATGATTTTTTTCAGCAGTGGTGTCATCTCCCATGAAGTCCACTTTGGCTCAAACAACGACGAATGGTGCGATCTGACACTGATGTACCTTGGCCTTGGAGTTCACCTTTAATTTCTTTGGAGGTTGTTCTGGGCTCTTTGGATACAATTCGAACGATCCGTCTCTTCAATTTGTCATCAGTTTTCCTCTTGCGGCCACGTCCAGGGAGGTTGGCTACTGTCCCGTGGGTCTTGAACTTCTGAATAATATGAGCCACTGTTGTCACGGGAACTTCAAGCTGTTTAGAGATGGTCTTATAGCCTTTACCTTTAAGATGTTTGTCTATAATTTTTTTTCGGATGTCCTGGGACAATTCTCTCCTTCGCTTTCTGTTGTCCATGTTCAGTGTGGTACACACCTTTTCACCAAACAGCAGAGTGACTACTTGTCTGCCTTTAAATAGGCAGACTGACTGATTATGAGTTTGGAAACACCTGTGATGTCAATTAAAGGACACACCTGAGTTAATCATGTCACTCTGGTCAAATAGTTTTCAATCTTTTATAGAGGTACCATCATTTTTGTCCAGCCCTATTTCATTAGTTTGTTTTTTTAAATAATTATGTTAATCAACAATTCAAAAGTGATGGCTGATTTTCATTATTTGATTTTCAATAAATTTTTATTTATTGTTACTTTTGTAAGTTTCAAGTGATTTCAGTGAGAATTGTGGGTTTTTCCTTCTTTAACTGAGGGGTACCAACAATTTTGTCCATGTGTGTATATATATATATATATATATTATGGCAAGCCGTCCAGGAAATTAAGATATATAATATAAAAGTTTGAATATATGGAATGAAACTTGAATATATGGAATGAAAGTCTGAATATATGGAATGAAGTTTGAATATATGGAATGAAAGTCTGAATATATGGAATGAAGTTTGAATATATGGAATGAAAGTCTGAATATATCGAATGAATCTTGAATATATGGAATGAAAGTCTGAATATATGGAATGAAGTTTGAATATATGGAATGAAAGTCTGAATATATGGAATGAAGTTTGAATATATGGAATGAAAGTCTGAATATATGGAATGAATCTTGAATATATGGAATGAATCTTGAATATATGAAATGAAGTTTGAATATATGGAATGAAAGTCTAAATATATGGAATGAAAGTCTGAATATATGGAATGAAGTTTGAATATATGGAATGAAAGTCTGAATATATGGAATGAAAGTCTGAATATATGGAATGAATGAAGTTTGAAATATGGAATGAAAATGATATATGGAATGAAAGTCTGAATATATGGAATGAATCTTGAATATATGGAATGAAAGTCTGAATATATGGAATGAAGTTTGAATATATGGAATGAAAGTCTGAATATATGGAATGAAAGTCTGAATATATGGAATGAAAGTCTGAATATATGGAATGAAGTTTGAATATATGGAATGAAAGTCTGAATATATGGAATGAAAGTCTGAATATATGGAATGAAGTTTGAATATATGGAATGAAAGTCTGAATATATGGAATGAAACTTGAATATATGGAATGAAGTCTGAATATATGGAATGAAAGTCTAAATATATGGAATGAAACTTGAATATATGGAATGAAGTCTGAATATATGGAATGAAAGTCTGAATTTATGGAATGAAACTTGAATATATGGAATTAATCTTGAATATATGGAATGAATGTCTGAATATATGGAATGAAAGTCTGAATATATGGAATGAAACTTGAATATATGGAATGAAAGTCTGAATATATGGAATGAAACTTGAATATATGGAATGAATATTGAATATATGGAATGAATCTTGAATATATGGAATGAAAGTCTGAATATATGGAATGAAACTTGAATATATGGAATGAAGTCTGAATATATGGAATGAAAATTTGACGTCACCAAGTCTCCCGGCGCCATCTTGTTTTTCTGTGTGTAGCGCCCTCTAGACGTCAGGTCTATTTTAAGGAGGTGCGCTCCCCGAGTTCTTTTAGTAAAAAAAAAATAGCTTTCTTCAAAGTTAGTAATACAGGTAAGTAACTGTGCTGATACCCGGCTTTATGAACTGTATTATGTATTCTTTTATTTAACCCACTGTTTTTTTATAGTGTAAACTTCAATTTATCCCTGCTGCACCTAGAATGAAATAGCAATGAAATGTTTTTATTACAGTTTTAACTTCTATTTAACCCTGCTACACCTGGATGAACAAACAACAAGATGTGTTTTTCCTACCTAAGAGCCTCACCTTCAGATAAGCTAATAAAACACTCAAATCACTCAAACCTTAGCCAACAAGATAAATAAAAGAATTGCAACTGAAATGAATTTCTTTACTTTAGTAAATTGTATTCAATAACAAAGCAGTTGAACGATGAACATAAAAATTAAAACAAACAATAACATTAGTATTTCCAGTTACTTCTAATTCCCTGTTAACTCAGAGTCCTTCAATAAAACTTGCTGAAATGGTTTCTTTAACACAAAAGTCACTTCAATGTTTCAAAAATAAAAATAAAAAAAATAACTCAACACCTGTGCATTCAATATGCAATAATAACTCAAAAATATGTGCAACTCAAATATGCAATAATAACCCAAAAATATGTGCAACTCAAATATGCACTTTTTAACCTCTAACCTAAAGCCGGCACTCTTCTTTTAAGTAAATGAAAATAAAAATAAATATAATGGGTACCCTTTAGTCAGTTAACCGTTGCAGGCCTGAGTCGTTGCTTGGGATCGGTGGAGCCTCAACCCAACTTGGCTGCTCTGCGTCTGGCGCCGCCAGAAAGACAATCACCGGTGATATTGAACTCACTGCTCACTGATATTGAACTCCGGGCCTCGTCCGCGGGCCTCGTCCAGGCCCGGCTGCTCCGACAGCGGTCTGCTCGAACACGGTCCCTCGACGACGAATCACTCCAGCCCACGTGCTGTCTTTTCCAGACACACTCAGATGCTCGGTAGCTCCTGCAGCTCCGTTACCACGGGGACAGCCGTCCACTTTGTCGACCGAGAGTGCTGGGTTAGCTTCCTTGCGGCTACGTGACTTCAGTCTAGTTAGCCCGAGCTAGGCTAACTGTAGCTGTGCTGCGCGTGGAGTATTTCTCTCACGCGTCGGCCCCGTTTCCACCCGGCTACAGGTTAAGTCCACAATGCACTTACTCGGAGATGTTCTGCCCGATATCTCCTGTGCACCAGCTTCAACCAGTTCCCGTTCAGAGTCTTTTCTGGCCGCAGGCTCGTGCCACCACGAAGCGCTGTCCGTTCTCCACTCTCTCGTCTCTCTCGTCTCTTTTCGTCTCTCTCGTCTCTCGCGGTCAACTCCCTTCTCCAGCCCCTCACAATAACCTCGATCACTGATTGGATATACCTTACAACAAGTAAACTCAAAATAAAATATATTTTCACTTGTAAATATTACGTTTCACATTCTTTAAAACAAAAATATACATTTGTTACATGAAATATAAAAAATAAAACAACCATGAAAAATAAATAGAGTGAGTGCTTTTTTATTCCAAATATTTATATATTTATATTTTTAACAGGGTTACATCCCCCCCTTATTAACCGTCTAGATGTCCTCATCAGACAACATTTTAATAAACAACAACGAACAACTATAACTGTGTCATACACACTATAGGCATACCTCTGAACTACTTTTTACCTAGCTTAATGATGATACCTCTATGAACTATTGTGATTGGTTGCTCACTGGCCTTGCCTGGCTCATCATAAGTGAGTCTGAGTACTGGTTTTACTTGTCTTTTCTCAGTTGACCTTGGTCTCAGTACCCTGTCTGGTTTTGGTTGCGAGTTTGGTTTTGCTTTTGGTATTCTGACTGGACATCTGCTAACCTCACTCTCTGACTTAGAGTCAACAGACTCATCTGTTTCAACCTGACTTCCTGGCTCATCCGGCCCTGTTTCACTCTCATCAGCTGAGCTTTCTCGAGTGAAATCCCTGACAACTTCTCCCTCTGAACTTACGGACTCTCTTGTTACAGCAGTATGTTGTCTTTTCAGCAAAGAGTCTATACAAGCTCTGTAGTTTCTATGAGGTCTATCAATCTCAACATCTGAAGAAGACTCTGTTACCTCACAGATCTGCTTTGTTGGTTTTGTTCTCTGCTTCCTGTTTCCTGTTCTTGCTGATCTTGTTTTAGGTCTCACCGGAACCTCTTCCTCACTCTGACCCTTGGGTATCCGCACAGACTGTCCTACAGGTAAGAGATGGTTGCGATGGATTGTTTTTACACCCCCTTTTCCTCCCTCAGGCCTCACCCGGAATACAGGTAGGTTTGGCAGTTTACTCACCACTACATAAGGTGTAGAACCCCACCGACTCACAAGCTTGTGTTTCCCCTTTAAGCCCAAATTTCTCAGGAGAACACGATCTCCCTCCTGGATGTTTTGCAAACTGACCTTTTGATCATATGCTCTCTTGTTGCGCAGGTGAGACTTCTCTGCGGTCTGACTAGCAAGCTGGTAAGCTCTTTGCAAGTCACGTTTCAAGCTGTCTACATACTTGTAATGACTCTTCTCATCACTTTCGTCATCTGATGCTCTAAAACACAGGTCTACCGGGAGCCTCGCCTCCCTACCGAACATGAGGTAATAGGGAGAGTACCCTGTTGCGTCGCTTTTAGTATTGTAGGCATGCACCAATGCAGCCACATGCTGACTCCATGACCTTTTTTTCTCTTGACCCAAGGTGGCAAGCATGGAGAGCAATGTACGATTAAAGCGTTCGGGCTGAGGATCCCCTTGGGGATGATACGGAGTAGTTCTCGATTTCCAAATGCCCAAGATTGTCAAAAGCTCTCTTATAAGCCTGGATTCGAAATCCCTACCCTGGTCAGAATGGATCCTTGTCGGTAGCCCATAGTGCACAAAATACTTCTCAACTAGGATTTTTGCTACAGTCAACGCTTTCTGATTTTTTGCGGGAAACGCTTGAGCATACCTAGTGAAGTGATCTGTCACTATCAAAACATTTCCAATGCCTCGGGAGTCAGGCTCCATTGACAAGAAATCAATACACACCAGATCCATAGGACCACTGCTGACAATGTGATGCAAGGGGGCAGCTTTCTTGCAAGGAGTTTTGCGAGTCACACACAATCCACAATTCCTGACATAGTCCTCCACATCATTGGCCATTCTGGGCCAGTAGAACCTAGCTCGGAGAAGGTCGGTGACTCTCTCAACGCCGAGATGGCCCATGTCATCATGTAAAGCAAACAAGACCTTTCCACGAAATTCACCAGGCAGTACAATTTGTACTGTGTCCTCATTGGCTTTCTTGCCAACACGAGAAAAAGAAGTCCACCTCTGACTACCAATTTGCCTGCCTCTCTCTTGAACAACCTCAGCTCAGGACTCATGTCTCTGCCGCTAGGCCAAACACCATGTTTCACAGCCTCCATCACAAGCTTAAGTACATTGTCTTTCCTCTGAGCCTCGACCAAGTCAGACTTTGAAAACTGCTCAAGAGAACTCGAGTGCAGCTGAGTAGGAAAAGCATACACTTCGGGGATACCCGCTGGTGATGCACCTAACTGGTCCACATACCTGGGAGACTCATCAGAAGTTTCCTGAACCTGCACACGCTGACATATTGACTTAACAGCACTGGGAGACATGCTTTCCCACTCCAGACACTCTGCTGGGTCAGCTATGTTGCGCGACAACAAATCAGCGTCTGTATTGGCTTTACCCGGCCTGTACTGTACATCAAAATCGTAAGTGGCCAAGGCAGCCAGCCACCGATGACCAGTTGCGTTGAGTTTCGCCGTAGAAAGCACGTAGGTTAAGGGGTTATTATCCGTGCGCACCGTGAACTTGACCCCGTAAAGGTAGTCGTGAAATTTGTCCACAACGGCCCACTTCAGTGCAAGGAACTCAAGTTGATGGACCGGATATCGTTGTTCTGGTGAGCTCAACTTTCTGCTGGCGAAGGCCACAGGTCTTAACCCTTCAGGATGTTCCTGGTAAAGCACGGCGCCTACCCCTTTAAAACTTGCATCCGTATGCAGGACATACGGCTTTTCCGGATCTGCAAATGCCAACACTGGCGCGTTTATCAGACACTGAATGATGCTTTTAAAAGCATCAGTACAAGACTGATCCCATCTTTCATTGAATGGTTCCGACTCTTTCAAGTAAGTCTTGTTCTTGTGCACACTCGTCTTTCTACTACGCTGGGTCGGCGCGTAGCCCTTTGTCAGCTCGGTCAGAGGCCTGACAATGGAGGAGTAGTTCGCTATAAAGCGACGATAATACCCACAGAACCCCAAGAACGAGCGCAGAGATTTCAGGTCAGTGGGCTTAGGCCACTTGGCTACGGCTTGGATCTTGTCTGGGTCGGTTGAGACACCATCAGCGGACACAATGTGTCCAACATACTTCACACGTGGCTGACAGAACTGACACTTGTCAAGGGAGAGTTTCAACCCCACTTCTTCAAGCCTGTCTAACACCCGCAAAAGACGGTCCTCGTGCTCCTCCAATGAACGGCCAAAGACGATAAGATCGTCCAAGTAGACCAGAACCTGAAGAAGGTTCATGTCACCCACCGCTTTTTCCATAAGTCTTTGGAACGTTGCGGGAGCCCCCGTGATGCCCTGGGGCATTCTTTCAAATTGATAAAAGCCCAGAGGACAAATGAATGCAGTCTTTTCTTTGTCCTCTTCCGCCATGGCAATCTGGTAATATCCGCTTCTCAGGTCAAGGACGGAAAACCACTTGCTCCCTGACAGACAGTCAAGCGCATCATCGATGCGGGGAGTAGTGTACTGGTCGGGAGTTGTACGTCGGTTCAAGGTCCGATAGTCAATACACATTCTGATACGCCCATTTTTCTTTCTGGCGATCACGATCGGCGATGCGTACTGGCTCCGAGACTCCTTAATTATACCGGCCTGCAGCAACTCCCGCAGATGCTTACGCACATCGTCTATGTCAGCCGGCGCCAAGCGCCTCGAACGCTCTCTGAACGGCTTGGGGTCATTTAGCCGAATGTGATGCTCGACATCTCGTGCCAGACCAACGTCCCATTTGTGCAGGGAAAACACACTAGCTCGCTCACTCAACTTTTGGCGAAGACGATCCTTCCACTGCTGAGGGATCGGGGAGTCGCCAAACTGAATCAGCTGAGGATCCAACTGTGTGGGTGTAGTCACAGTCTCGGCTTCAATCCTCTGGGATGGAACGACTGTATCAACTGGACAAAGTTGACCTATGACTGTCCCAACAGGGATGACTGTGTCTCTCAAAGACGTGTTGTGGATCAACACAGTGAAGTGATTGACATCGAGGTCCCTACCTGGAGCAACCATGGACTGCAGCAGTACTCCAGATGGCAAGGGAGTGAGTGGTGAAGCTTCCACCATCAGCATATCTTTGCCCGCAGACTTCTTCAACTCAACTTCACAAATGACACAACACTCACCCCCAGGCGGTAAGTTAAGAGGCCCTGGACCCATCCATTTCACATTACCAACATCGTCATCTTCTCCATCAGGAGGTGACTGGACTGGAAGAGAGATAGGAGTCTTAGCTTTGATGCCCAAAGTCTGACCAATGTCCACCCCGGCTGTGTCTCTGCACAGCTTGGCTAGCCTCTGGAACAGATTGGCATTGGTGCCAAGGATGACAGGGGTCTGCTCCGGACTTTGTAGGCTTGGACAAATCAGAGCCAAGACAGAGATGGCCTCCTTTACACCCGTCATGGTCTCAGAAAACTCCATATCCACCACCACGTATCCCAAATAGGGATAGCTTGTATCACTCAACCCCCATATAGCTAACCCAGACACTGGCTGAATCGGCACATGAGGTAAGTGAAGCTTGTACCACTGTTCAAAGATGATTGTGACCTGCGAACCACTGTCAAGAAGGGCGTCACACTGCACACCATTGATCTTAACGGGAACAATGGAAGGAGGCCCAATCAGCCCTTGGGGAATGTCCCGTTTAAGAGTGATCACTTCGCTTTTCTTCACCGCGCAGACTGTGTGGTCACTTTCTGTCTGTGGTGCAGGCTCACCCTGTTTGGCTTTTCTTAAGGATTTGATCAGCTGTTGAATCACTCTGCTCTGATTCTCTGGATTTCTACATTTGGCAGAAAAGTGCCCAGGCTCACCACAAAGATAACAGAAATTTACATCTGGATCGCTAACAGCTCGCTGCCTGAATCCACTCTGAGCTTGTCTGACTGGCTCAATTTTTAAAGCTGCAGCCGGCATGTCAGATGCTCTGGACTTTTTGGGAGTCAGCTGATTTTGCAGTTTTTTAACTTGTTTTTTTCAGTGCAGGCACTTCTGGGTCAACAC